>CM066032.1:955698292-956213134 GCA_033557465.1 Ichthyophis bannanicus
ACAATATTTGGGATATAACACAGAGGTAGGATCATCAGCTTTGTAACAGTGCCATAGGTCAGTGCTGATTCCTGGAGACCTTGCTGCCTCTGGTATCCCTGGTGATGTATCACCAGGAGTAGATTGCCAGTCCTTTGCTAATCAGGTAATGGTGACCTGCCCAAGGTCACAAGGGGTGCCAGAGGGAACCGAAACCCTGACTGTCTTTGTATTAGGCAGTTGCGCAAACCACTAGGCAACATCTCCACAACATGTGGAGTATGTATGAGGAAGGAAGAGACATATCTAGTTTACCCTCATATGTCCCCCCAATAGTGAGATAAAGGATTATGAGTGTGTGGAGCCTCTGAAGGCCATTGGTTACACAGTTCTATGGCCCCATGCCAACTGCCGGGCATACTGGTGGGCTACCACACATCCCACCCATCCCAACCCCCCAGCACACCCGCTGCAACACATCTCAGACTGAGAACCCCAAAAGCCTTGCCCTAATGTACCTGAATGTGAGAGAGCACCCCCCTAAACCAATTACAGTGCAGGATGTCAGCGCTGCACATATCCCATAGCTGACAGCGACAAGGCAGGATATCAAGGGCACAATGGTCCAAGAACCAAATGTTGCCTGGGCCTGCTAGCCCAGGAGCTGCAAGCACACACATGGTGCAGGAGGTCCAGGATTTGACTCCCAGATGAGCCTCAACACCTCCCCCACACTAGGAGCACCACATAGAGAACTTCACAAGGTGCCACTGTGGATAAAGGGTTGAGTCCCACCACACAGTGAGCAACAGTGGCACAGAAACCAGAGAGAAAGCTAGGACATAGGAGGACAGCACAGGAGGTGAAACCCAAGGATACCACATGGCCCTGTAGAGGTCCATGGCCCTAATGCACCCTGACATGTCCCTGCAGGTCCTGTTGCCACAGCCTGCAATAGGGGCAGTAAAGGCACAAGGAGGTGCCACCAGAATGGTGAGGGGATAGGAGGAGACCCCCATGGGGGAGACAATAAAGGCCAGGACACCTCAATGTGGGCAGGGGACAGCTAAGGGAAGATATGACAGAGGTCCACAGGTGACACGTAGCTCTGCTGTCACTGCCAGCAATGCATAGAAGCACCAGAGCACAAGCAGTAATGCCACAGTGTGACTTGCACAGGACAGATATGTGTGTGGGTTCACCCACTCACCCACCCACCAACTGCACCAGTGAACACAGGGGTCTGTACCAGGCAGATAGACTGGACCTGCTCCTGACCCCCAGCATGGCCCAAAACATGCATTTGAGAACATAAGATACGCCATACTGGGTCAGACCATCAAGCCCAGTATCCTGTTTCCAATAATGGCTAATCTAGGTCGTCAGTACCTAGCAGTTTCCCCAAAAGACACAGCTTCCACAATGCTTTTATTGGGTCAAACAGTGATATCCTGGGTCCCTTTTAAGAATGGTTTATGGACCTTTCCTCCAGGAACTTGTCCAAAACATTTTTAAACCCAGCTACACTAACAGCTTTTACTACATCCTCTGGTAACAAATTCCAGAGTTTGATTACACATTGAGTGAAAAAATATTTTCTCTTATTAGTCTTAAATAGTTTACCCTGTAGCTTCATTGCATGTCCCCTAGTCTTTCTATATTCTGATGATGTAAACAATCGATCTGCATTTACCTGTTCCACTCCGTTCATTAATGTATAGACCTCTATCATATCTCCCCTCAGCCATCTCTTTTCCAGGTTGAAGAGCCCTAATTTTTTTAGTCTCTCTTCATAGGGGTATCCTTCCATTCCCTTTACCATTTTGGTGGCTCTTCTCTGGACCTTTTCTAATAATGCTATATCCTTTTAAAGATACGGTGACCAGAATTGCATACAATATTCAAGGTGTGGTCGCACCATGGAACGATACAGAGGCATTATAATATCCTTTGTTTTATTTTCCATTCCTTTCTTTATGATACCTAGAATTCTATTTGCTCTCTTGGCCACTGCTGCACACTGGGTGGAGGGTTTTAACATGTCATCCATGATGATGCCTAAAATTTTTCCTGGGTGGTGGTTCCTAATGTGGAGCCTTGCATCGTGTAACCATTGTTTGGGTTGTTCTTATGTGCATAATTTTGCACCTAGTAAAAAACATGTATGGGTGCCCGGGAGGCCCATATGTACATGTGACCATGGGTGGGGCCACTGTTGGGACCCGGACACTGGCCATGATGGACCATGGTTGGACACACTGGGGACTGTCCCTTTGACTCCCATGTTCTCAACCCAGCTGCTGGCCCCTGTTACCATTGTTGCACCTGCAAATTATCAACTGTTTGCTCCTCCACCATCCTTTTCCCCCACATCCAGATCCCCAGAACCCCTGTATCTTTTGGCGGGACAAACACCCTCTCCCTACTGCCCTGGCCCCCTTCCCCTCTCAACACTGTGTCCATCCACCCATACCACACCCCTCCAACACAAACCCCATGTATCCCCCGAGACATGGTCTATCATGGCTAAGTCATCCAACACACACACGGGATTGTACCCCTCCCCAGCTGCCAACCCCCAGCTGTCACCCCCCCCCTGCCAGACACCAGACCCAGTGCCAGTCACCATCTACTCCCCACCCTACCCAGCACCCAGCACCCACACCAGCCCAATCCCATCTGCACAACCCCCTGTAGCAGCATATCCCCAGGTAAGTCCCTGGGAACCATCTCCATCTGGTCAACAATGCTAGAAGCTCCCATCAGGTCACAGTTTGCCATCCTCCAACAGAGGCCTATGCCCTGACCTTCCCACCCAACCTGTCAATAGCTTCTTCCTGTCCCATGCCAGCCCCAGCCCCTCTTGGCCTGTGCCAGTGCACAGTTATGGTACTGCCCCCTTGTAGCTGCCACTGGTTGTGCATACGTATGCCCAGATGTGACTATTGTGTGGATGCGATAGGTGCACACAGGAACATGGGCTGATGCGAGGCACATGCTGACGGTCCAGCCAGCCACCCATGCACAAACACTAACCTGTCTCATCTCCCCCCAGGTGTGCATGTCTGTGGATCACTGCCTGAGAATGGCACACAAGGGGGTCCACTGCCTAGTTGGCCCTGCCCTGCTGGTGCATGTAGGCCGCAATCACCGGAGGCAGACATGTCGTTTTCTCATACCAGGGTCCCCAGGCTGTGTAGCCAGTACCTGGACCTAAGCGATGAGCTCTGTGTGATCTGGTACAGATTTGACTGTGCAGCCATCCACAGCCTGTGCAGACTCACCTTGCGCCGTGCTCACTCAGACAAAACACAGTGCCTATCCATGTGAAGGTGCAGAGGTCATGGATTTGATCCCACAGTGGTATTATGTACAAAGGCTTTCTGAGGCATTTCCTTTTAATTTAAATCAGTGCTGCCAGCAAAAACACCCTCACAGTGCGGTAAGGTACCTTATAATGTGCCCTATAAGGCGCCTTATAGGGCACCTTATGAGGCACCTTAGGCTATGGCACTGTGAGGGTGTTTCTGCTGGCAGCACTGATTTAAATTAAAAGGAAAAGCCTCAGACAGCCTTATTAAATAACACCACTGTGGGATTAAACCCATGACCTCTGGCTTTGCAGTCATTGACAGAACCAGTGGGCTACATCTCTATAGCATCCAACACACCACTGGCTGGCTACAGAAAGACTGCAAGTCACCACACAAACTGTCTGCTGTGGTAACCAGGATAGGGTAAACCCACCCGTACCAATGATGCACTGCACATGCAGATCAGCAGCTCACATCTGATCACAAGATGGGGTATGCACCTCTATAGCACCCCGGCCTGGTAGGGGGAACTGACCGTGTGTGTTACTGGCACAGAGTAGCTACAGACCGTGACATTGTGTGGTTCTTGTGCTCACCCTAAGGGTGAGGTGGGGCACCCAGCACCAGATCCACAGCACCTGACTTGTTTGCGACAGGCTGTGCTGTAGGTCCCCATCAGTGCCAGTGTGTGATAGGTAGTCCTTGCAGATACACCTATCTGCAAATGAATTCAAAAAAGCATGGGACAAACACAGAGGATCTCTAAAGGTAAAAAGGGGACTGTTGTAGTTGTTGATATGGAAGGACAGACTAGATAGGCCATGTGGTCTTTTTCTGTCATCATATTTCTATGTTTCTATGTAATCTATATTTCCCAGGCATGTCTAGTCCTTGTTGACCATGATGCACTTAGAATAGTGTATATCCTGTGAGGTTGCCATGGTCACATGTTATAAGTGAAGGGTGGTGTTTGGACCCAAAAGCGGTTTATGTCGCACCGCCCTCTGGGGGACAGGATCTCCCACCAACAGATCCACATTCTACATCTCTGCAATGGTGGCAGTAGAGGGGACCATCAACCCCAGTCCTGCTGGGGAATAGGCACCCTACAGGGCAGTCAATGCAGATCTATATGCATCACACAGGGCACTGACAGACAGGCAGTAGGCCTGGAAAAGCTCAGCTACCCCCCACCACTCTCTGACATTCACCAGCAGAGGGCACAGTCAGTCTCCACCCACTGCACCCTGCAAGGTGTTTCAGCCATACACATGCTAACTGCAGACAGTCTGCTAGTTAGTACATAATGCATGTTCCTGAAAGAACTGTGTGTACCCAAAAATGGGATGTGAACCCACACACCAAGGAAGTATGTCAGTGATTGGGTCCCAGAAAAGAAAACTTATAGATATCACTTAAGGGAAATAGTGTATAGCACTATGGGGGAACCTAGCCATGCCATGGTCACTGCTCAGTCAAGGTGAAAGTGACCCCACCCCCCCTCCCAGCATGTCATGCTGTGGCCACGCTGTCCGTGCAGGTGGTGGTCGAGCACTACAATGTCCCAGCCATTGCCCTATGCCCTGTGCAGATGCATCCTGCCCAGGCCGCCCTGTCCGGGCCATACCCACAGTACCTTGCTCCTCATTATGCACATTGGCAGGCTAACACTGGAAACAGTGCAAGCATTGTGGGCTCAGTAAGGTGTAGGCAGCCACAATACACTGGACAGACATACACACACTCCCACACCTATTTCAGCATTGTGCAAATATAGAGGTGGTTGGCAGCCCTGGCCGCCACACCAGTCCTGGGCACAGTGCAGGCATTGCTATGGTATTCAATACTGTTAGGGCACTCCGCGGGGTGGTAAAAACTGTCAGAAACAAAAACTGAAACACACTCCACAGATATCAGAAAGGTTGCTATGATGAATCTCCTTCAACAAATTGTGTTTCACTTAGGATTTTTTATCTGACATTATTCATAGCAACCTTTTGATATATGTGGAACGTGTTTCCAAGTTTAAGATGGCATTGCTAAGGTATGCAGGTGCTAGTATTGGTAGATGCTGCTCCACGCAGGACCCACCAGCCTGACTCTCCATGAGCCGTTGGATAGTGGAGCCTGTGGGTGTGGGTGTTTGTGCCCCTGTTGGCCGCTGCTCTAGGGCAGAGGTTCCCAACTCTGGTCCTGGTGGGCCAAACACGGTTCATCTTTTCATGCTGTCCCTAATGAATATGCATGGATACATTTGCATACAATGGGGGTGGTGCATACAAATGTATCACAGGCATATTTATTAGGGACAGCATGAAACCTGAATGGTGCTTGGCCCTCCAGGACTGCAGTTGGGAAACTGCTCTGGGGACTGCACATGTTTATGGTGTGTGTGCTCTGTAGGGTAAAATATAGGCGTTTATGGCGCGTTTATTTTATCTGCAATAAAGGTTCCATCTTTATTACCACGGTTTAGTGCTGGGTAAAATATAGTGACATGGTCTGCAGGAGCCACAGCTGGGACTTCAACCTGTCACCTTCTGCCCCTGAATATACTGGCTGTGTGTACTGCACCAAACTGTTGTCACAGGGGCAGATTATTCCCTGGGGGTACCATGACTGTTCGTCAGACAGACCTCGCCTGTTGCAGTTCCCTGCACCCACCTAAAAAGGGCTTGGCCTTGGTCTGCTGTGGGCAGATGCCATGCCCCCTCCACCACCAGCACCCCTCCGCCACTATGCTGACATGCCCTTGTGCCAGTGGTGCTGGTGGTACGCAGTGCCAGGCCATCCGGTGTGCTAGGCGGCTGCCTATGGTGCGTGATATGGGGTAGGGGTGCCTGCATAGACATTCACGCTTCCCCCGGCACCGCCTGCCAATGTTATGTGCCCTTTGGGGTACTTGCTGGGTACTGTCCCCTGGGACACTGTGGGACACACCCTCGTGGACATGTTTGCCTTTGGTCAGTTGCTGTCTTGTTGGTTTTCCGTTTCCACATTCCTATGTCTCACCTAGGCATCTGCCTAGTCCACCCTGTGCCCCAGCTGCCCCACTGCATGTCCTGCCTGCAGCCCCCTGTACCCCATTTGCAGCCTCACCATAGTGGCCTTTCGTACTTGGGCACTATGCTGTTGCTGCACATGTATCACTACTATCACTTTTCTTGGTCTCCCTGCCTTTGCTGTACATTGCTGACTGAAATGGTTTCTCTCTCCTGCAAATGTGCCTCTAACGCGAGGTTTTCACTGGCGTTAATTTTCAGACCCTTATTTCACAGCGTTAGTATGCCTGGATCCTCTCCCCGCCCACTCTCCGCCCATTGACCCCTTATCTCCGCCCTCTGGGGAGCCTTACTCCACCCTCTGTGCGCCTTAACGCCGCCGGAGACATTATCACGCGATAAGTGATACTATCGTGCGATAATGCACTATTATCATGCGATAACATCACTTATCGCGCGATAACGTTGCTGCTGCAACGTTAGCACAGTTTAGTAAACATATCCCTTAATTGTCTTACGTACAACTTAGATGATAAGGCCTCTTGAACAGGGAAATAAGTTGTGTACCTGATTGAAACTCACGTTGAGCTTGGATTAGGAAAAAGATGAGTAATTTAGGCAAATAAGCATCTGGCTCATCTGCTTCCTGTAGACCAATACCACAAAACTATTGTACTTGTGTTCCTTCATCCAAGAAATGTGTGTTTTCCTGGCAGTGAGAATGCAAGTAAAATCTAAAATAAATGATCCCCTTCAAATGATGGTGACAGTGATATCTTAAAGGCACTGCTGGGATCTGCCATGAACTTGTGATTTTGTCTGGCCGCTGCTGGAAACAGCATGCTTGGCTCCATGTGCCTTCTGCTGTCTCAGCATTACTTGTCATATGTTCTTCTATTCTTATGAACCCCCTAAGAGGGAACTTCTGACATGGGCCAGCAACCCCTTTAAGATATTCCTACTACTATAGCAAGGAGTTCCACTAACCTTTTTTTGCATGGCTATTTTCATCAAATGGCAAAATTACTGAGCTGCTTCATTTGAATTTGTATTGCAGCAGGTCACTAATGTGCAGCTTAAATACATTCACATATCATGGCCATGTGTAAAATATATTTGTAAAGTGGGCATTGCATGCTAAATACAGGAAAAACATCAGCATTCTTGTATGTCTGCCAGCATTTTACAGAGTTCTCTTCTGTGAAATAATTTGCAGCCTCAGTTGTGTGTTTATAGCACAAATTGTATTATACTAGTTGAGTTACTCAGTGTTGCTCAGGAAATCAATATCTAATATTTGACTTATTAGAAAACAGCCCAACAATAACACACACATTTTGTAAAATACATATTAAATTGGATTTCTATTGCAAAGCTTTGGAATATACAATGCTTTGGAGTTAGGGATGAGCACATACCAATTTTTTTCAGTTCCAGTTCTTGAGCACACTATATAAAGTTAGCTATGAGAAAAGCAAAACATCCTTATCTTAATACCTGCGATTTTAACTGACTGACCTTGCGTTTTATAGTAACATAGTTGATGACGGCAGATAAAGACCAGTATTATCCATCTAGTCTGTCGAGTAAGGTAGCCCGAGTGATTGTATCTGCCGCTCCATGCCCTCCCCACTTCTATGCTATTATTTAGGGTTGTACCCACAGTTCCATACAGGCACCCCCTCAAGTTATTGAAGTCTAAAAGATATTTAAATTTGTTTTTATTCTATCCTCTTTATATATTGATTCTCTGTGTCTGTCCCATGCCTTTCTGAATTCCATCACTATTTTTGTCATCAGGAGGGCATCCCAGACATCCACCACCTTTTTGGTTAAAAAGTATTTCCTGACATTGCTTTTAAATTTACCTCCATGCAGCTTCATTTTATACCCTCTAGTTTTATAAATTTCCCCTTCTTTGAAAAAGGCTTGTTTGCTCATTAATACCCTTTAAGTATTTAAACATCTGTATCATATCTCCCCTGTCCCTCCTCTCTTCTAGAGTATACATATTTAGGTCTTCAAGTCTCTTCTCATACATCCTCTGGCATGGGTTCCAAATGATTTTGGTTGCCTTCCTCTGAACCATTTCAAGTCTTTTTATTTCCTTTGTATTGATGGGGAATCAAAGAAAAAGTATGTTTCTGAAAGAGATAGTGAGTGTGTATGTGTGCACGCATGCAGAGATGGAGCTAAGAGGGAGGAGGAGAAAGTGTTGGAGAAGAGTGGATATTGCTGCCTTTCCCTACATGAAAAGGTATCTGTAATCAACTACCAAGCTTAGTTGTGTTTACTCAGACATTGGCCAATTGCATACAAGACAAACAAGTAAACTTTTAAAAATATGTATATGGTGATTGATTTTTATTAATATGTTTATTTTCTTCTTTTAAAGATGAAAAGGATTCCCAAAACAAAATTGGATAGAGAACATGAAGTCCATCTTCGTTATCTGGCAGAGGCTCACAGTAAACAACTGAATGATATTATGATTCAAAATAAGCACCTAGAGAAGCAAAGAGATGGTACAGAAAACTGTATTTTCCTAACATTATGGGGATTATTTTAAAAACCTTATTCATAGTTTCCATGGAAATGTCATCCATGTGTAAATGGTGATTTTAGAAAGGACTAAACTTACATGTGGAGTCCATACATGTAGAAATTCCAAGGGGCATGATTACAGTATGGCCCGGGCAGATCAAAAGTGTACATGTATATTCCCCATTTTATGTATGGACAAAATTATCCGTGTTAGGATTTACAGCCCCTCTTTGGCACGTAGAAGTTTGGAAAAAATACTCATTTTGACCAGACCCTTCTTCCTTAATCCCCTGTTGTTCCTGCCCCTCTCCAAACTGAAATTAAAAACTGCGGCATCTGTAGTTAATTGGCAGCATTTATACATGTAGGTTTGCAGAATGGCCCACATACAGATGTACAGTCAGTGCTACATTTACACATATCAGTTGCCCAGTTTGCTCTGCTGATTTTTCCCATATGTAGATTTGAAAAATGGCTTCTCACTCTGGCTCCTCATATTGGCAAATAAATGTGTGCACTCCTGCACTTTTCTAGAAAAAGCTCCACATTTGGCAGAGCCTCTTCTAAAATACCTCCAGAATTGTGTTTATCACAACCTCAATGTCTCATTTCTGATCTCCATATACTATTTAAAATTTGCCTTAATTTTTGTTAAATGTTTGTATATCGAACACTAACATTTTATAAATTTTCCTAAAAGAATAAAATATTTGCATAGGCTAATTCTATGCACATACAGAAATTAATACATTTTTAGTTGACATCAAGCTATCAGATCATAGGAAAATAGAGCAAAATACAGTAAAGCAAAGTATAACAGGCACCAAACTGTTGCCACAGAGGCAAGTCATTTCCTGGGGATACCATGACTATTCTTCAGACAGACCTTGTCTGTTGCACTGCACGCCACCCACCTAAACAGGGCTTGGCCTTGGTCTGCTGTGGGCAGCTGCCACTGCCCCCTCCCCCACCATGCTGACATGCCCTTATGCCGATGGTGCAGGAGGTGCACAGTCCCAGGCCATCCAGTGTGCCTGTAGGTGGCTGCCTATGCTGTGGGATCTGGGGTTGGGGTGCCTACATAGACATCCGCACTTCCCCCTGGCACCAGCTGTGAATGTTATGTGTCCTTTGGGGTACCTGCTGGGTACTGTCCCCTGGGACACTGTGGGACACACACTCGTGGGCATGTTTGACCTTGGTCAGTTGCTGGCTTGCTGATTTGCAGTGTCTGCGTTCCTATGTGCCACCTAGGCATCTGCCTAGTCCACCCTGTGCCCCAGCTGCCCCACTGCATGTCCCGCCTGCAGCCACCTGTACCCCATTTGCAGCCTCACCATAGTGCCCTTTTATACTTGGGCACTATGCTGTTGCTGCACATGTATCACTACTATCACTTTTCTTGGTCTCCCTGCCTTTGCTGTACATTGCTGAGTGAAATGGTTTCTCTTTCCTGCATTTATGCCTCTAACGCCAGGTTTTCAGGCACGGTAATGTTCTGCTCTTAAAATCTCGGCGTTAGTGTATCTGGAGCCTCTCCCCGCCCACTCCCTGCCCATTGACCCCTTCTCTCCACCCTCTGGAGACACTTACTCCACCCTCTGTGTGCCTTAACACCGCAGGAGATGTTATCATCCAAAACTTACCGTTATCGCGCGATAATGATACTTTATCGTGCGATAACATTACATATCGCGTGATAATGTTACGTATCGTGCGCTAACGTTACGTATGATGCGCTAACTGCCCTGCTGCGACGTTATCGCTGTTTAGTAAACATACCCCATAGTCTTTAAGAGAGCTACAGGTGCAGCAGAAGGTCTGATCTGGTGAATAGTCAACTTTGCTGGGCACAGGATTATCAGCTTGAATTGTAAGAAAATTGACTCTATGGCTCTAATCAATTTTCTAGGACAGTGCTTTTCAATCCTCTCATAGAGATCTAATTAGCCAGTTGGGTTTTAAGGATTACCAAAATTAATATGTATGAGAGAGATTTGCATATACTGGAGACCCTATGTATGCAAATCTATCTCATGCATGTTTATTTTGGTTATCCTGAAAACCCAACTGGCTAGGTGTGCCCCAGGAGAGCTTTGAAGGACTACATAAAGGGACTGCTACTTCTGGAGAGAGATCTGTAATTGTTAGTATTTACTTCTGGGAATTGTTTCTAAATCTTGAGGAAAAGGGAATTCTTTAGATTAAAGATGGTTAATCTGTCTAATTTAGAATCCAGTGTATTTGTTAAATCAGTCGGCCTAGTATCAGCAAAGAGCTTTTAGTTAAATTGAAAACTTAGCAGGTAGCTTTCAGTTTAAGTTTAAAACCCAGCAGAGGGCTGTCAGTTTAGATGTGCTAAGGCGCCTTATCACATCTTAAGGTGCCTTATCTCCTCTTAAGGCGCCTTAGCATATCTTAAGGTGCCTTCAGGTGCCTAAAGATGTGCTAAGGCACCTTAAGATGTGCTAAGGCTCTTCCAGGCACCTAAGATGTGGTAAGGTGCCCTAACAGGAGATAAGGCGTCCCAAGGAGAGACAAGGTGCCCTAAGGTGGAAAGCATGAACCTTAAAGCAGGACCACAACTGTAAGCCAAACGCTGGACAGAGCACCAAGGAATATCAATGTAAAGGTGATGGAAGGAAGGACAGGTGGGAGCTGATGGATCTACCATATTGGTGGGCACATTATTTGGCAGCCAGTAAAGCAGATAAGCATGTGGGAGGTAGCTGTACCGATGCACAGTGTGGTGCCAGTGTAAAGTGCTGCAATGTCAGTGTGTGGCATAGGATGGGAAATACGTGTCCCCTAGTGGAGGCAGAAGTGGTGGGATGTTTGCAGTGACAGAAGGACAGAGTAGTAGTGGGTACATGCAGATCAGGGACAGGAGAGGCGAGCACAAAGAGCTGTAATGCAGAAAAGGGTACCAGTATAGGTCACAGTCTGCACAAGAACACACAGCTGACAGAAGCAGATGGGTGGGCAGAAGAACAGCTGGAAGCACAGATCTATAGAGCCCTGACTGTAACAGACATGAAGGTGATCTGAGTAGCACAGTCACAAACAGAAAAGTTGAGGATTGAACCCCTGTCTCCTGCTTAGGGAGATCTTGTACTAACCAGTACACTACAGCTCCACACCTCTTTGTACAGCAATGGCTGGATACAAAGAGACTGCAGGTCACTGCCTTAAGTTGTTGTGTGTGCTGGTATAGGGTAGCCCCACCAATACCCATGATGCAGTGCACATGCAGAACAGCAGTCTATAGCTGAGCACCGAATGGAGAATGTTCGTATCCATCACCGCAGCTCAGTCAGAGAACCGGGCAGTGTGTGATACAAGCACAGAGCAACTACAGACCGTGCTACTGAGCAGTGTCTGTGGTCACCCTGAGGGAGAGGATGTGCACCGAGTATCGGGTCCCCAGTACCTGCTTATATTGCAGGTCCTCATCGCTACTAGTATGCAGGTTGTCTCTGCAATGTGATATAGTGGTTATCTTGTATTCTACTGTATGTGCTAGTCACATTTGGACTGGGACCCATCTAGAACCGTGTATTATTATACCCAGTGTTACAATGATAATACCATGGCCACCTACTATCAGGAGGAAGGGATGTCTAGACTCACAGGAAGTTTATTTAACAATGTTTATATACTGCTTTTCAACAGGCCAAAGAAGTGTACAGTTAGGTGCAGTGTATATTTCCCATGTCTCCAAAGGGCTCACAAGCCACGTCCTGTACCTGAGGCAATGGAGGAGTATGTGGTTTGCCCACAGCCACAGAATGCCTGTGGGACCAGAAACCCCAGTCCCTCTGGCCCAAGGTTGCTGTGCTCCAGTGGGATTCGAACCCTCGGCCCAAGGTAACATGCTGCAACCAGTAGACCACAGCTGTTACCAAGGCCCTGCCAGCCCTTCCAGTAATACTGGGGGTAGGCCTGGAAGACCTCACATTCCCATTGGCTAGGTCTAACATTCAGCCACAACAAGCACAGTCAGACTGCACCTACTTCCCCACCCCCCACCAGGTATCCCCATTATGCACATACCAACTGCAGACAGTCTACTGGCCAGTATGCATTGCATGTGCACAGAGGGAGCATGCACACCAAGGCTTGGGATATACAGCACAGACACCCAGCAGTTGGCTCACTGATTAGGCCCCCCCCTACCTTTCCCCCTTCAGAACAAGAAGCACACCCATATCATTAGATGTAAATACAGTACTATATAGCACTATGTGGCTACATAGACATGCCATGATCATTGCTTGGTCAGAGTGAGAGTGTCCTCCCACCAGGACATGCTGTGGCCACCTGGTCAATGCAGGTGGTGGTCGGGCACTACAATGTCCCAGTCATTGCCCTACCCCCGATGCAGACACATCCTACCCAATCTGCCCTGTTCGGGCCATACTCACAATACTTTGCTCCTCATCATGCACATTTGCAGGCTAGCATTGGACACAGTGTAGGCAGTGTGAGGCCCAGTGAGGAGTAGAAAGCCTCAAAACAATGGATAGACATACATACACACACACACTCATATTGCAGCACTATGCAAGCATAGGGATGGTTGGCATCCCTGCCCACCACACTGGTCCAAATCTCAGTGCAGGTATTGCTTTGGTGTGCTCATTGTGCAGGAGCTAGTAGTAGTGCTTTGATGCTAACTACTGCTCTGTGTGCCAGAGCCAACAGCCTGCTGCTCCATCCAGCTGTAGATAGTGGAGCCTGTCTGTGTGGGTGTTTGTATCCCTGTTGGCAGATGCATTGGGGATTACACACGTTGGTGGTGTATCCGCAATGGTGGGTAAACGGATGGGATATGCGCTGCAGGGTCTACAGCCAGGACCTGAACTAGTGACCCTCTATACCACACCACACCAACTGTGTGTAGTGCACCACAGTGCTGCTGCATAAGCATGTTAGTCCCTGGAGCCAACGTGTTTCCAGTCAGACTGACCTTGACGTTGCGCTGCGCACGGTGCACTGGAACAGGGCTTGGCCTTGGTCTGCTGCAGGTGGGTGCCGCTGCCCCCTCCACCACCAACCCCCCCCCCCCCCATGCTGACATGCCCATGTGTTGTCGGTGATGGTGGTACACAGTCCCAAGCCAGCCAGCATGCGCCTAGGGTGCAGGGTCTAGGGTGTGGAGGCATACATGGACATCCATGTATCCCCCCATCACTGTCTGCCAATGTTCTGTCCCTTCCACCTGGGGGAGAGATGGCTGAGGGGTGTCAGGTTAGAGCTCTAGAGACTATTGGCTAGAGTGGACCGGGTAAATGTAGGTTGATTGGTTTTGCCATTGGAATGCGGACAGGCTATAGACATGCAATGCTGCTGCAGTGTACTATTGTGGACTACTGGGTGTAAATATGTTTCAGATGACATGTGGTCAAACCCTGCAATGCCTTACTAGGGGATGTAGCAAAGGCTGTTCATTTAGCTGGGTTTAATAACAGTTTGGGATGTTTCCTGGGAAGGTCCATACACCCTTGTTAGGTAGGTCCTCAGATATGCACTGCTTGCCCCATTACAGGCATAGTGGTTCCTGTAGGATTTTAGGGGTTCCTGCTGGGTATGTGTATCCTAGATGGGATACTGTGGAATACTGGATACTGGGCATGTCGGACCTTGGTCAGATGCTTTTGTGCATATTTTCAGTTTCTGTGTTCTTATGTGCCACCTAGGCAACTGCCTAGTCTGCCCTATGCTCAATCTGCCCCCACTGCTGGACCCAACTGCGCTCTCCTTTGCCGTATTTGCATCATCACCATAGTGCCCTTTCCTACTTGGCAGTATGCTGTTGCTGCAAATAGAGCACTACTATCTCTCTTCTAGGGCTCACCTGTCTGTGTAGCACATTGCAGATGTTTAAATAGGCTCTCTCTTCTCAAAATGCACCTTTACCGACAGGTTTTGATATGCAGTAAAGTTCCTGGTGCTCCTTGTGGCCTTGAGCAAGCCACTTAACCCTCCATTGCCTCAGGTACACATAGATTTTGAGCCCCTTGGGGACGAGGGAATGTATCCAGTACCTGCTTATAGTGATTGTAAACCGCTCTGATGCCCTTCAGCCTGGGCGGTATATCAAGAAATTACATAAACATAAACATCACTCTTCACCATCATAGGTCAAAAAACCTCCTGAAGCCAATCCAAATCTAAACCTAAAAACAGATTCCGAGTTGCTGGTATGCACATGAAAGACCACAAATATTCAAACAATATGTAGGCTCTACTATACAAAAACAAGTACTTAACTGCTGGTATCCCCGTAAAAGCCCACAAATATTCAAAACATCATATAGGCAGGCTCCACTCCGATGCCAGGCATTTCCCTGCTGCTGCTTCAGGCAGAAAGCCTCTTTCTTCAAACAGTATTTAATAACAGCACCAAATATCCCTAAAATTTAAAAGCCAGCATTACTCAACCCCATCATTAGCACAAAACCAACCAACCCACAGCATACCCACTAGAACTCCCTTAAATAGGAGCTAGCACTCACCAAACACACAGGACAGAATACCAAACAACCAACAGCAAGACCGACAGGTAACAGAATGACTCAACCCCCACACAAAAGCAAATGCATATAAAAAGCCTAAGGCACCACTCACTCGAAAACGCTCACAGCTGATCCACAGCAACCAAATAAAGCATTCAGAGGGTTAATACAAAATCACATCCACACAACGAGACTATCAACCAATAGGGAGCACAACCCCGCCCCCTCCTAAATCATAACAACTAATTGACAAAAGGACCACACTCATTCAAACTAACACTCATATAAATAGTCATATACAAGCTGTGCCAGAACAACAAATCATAAACAAAAAAAAAAACACACCCAACTGATCCCTAACCCAAAACAAACAACGTCATCAAAATCGTGCCTTCCAATCGATACCCTCATTTAGTCCACCTGGTACCACAGTTTCAAAATGGAAAATACAAAACTGTTTCTTATACACAACTCGGGCTGCTTGATCTATATCCCCAGTACTTAATTCAGGGACATGATCCAACACTATACATTGAAAATCTGAAAACTGATGTACACAAGTCAAACAATGAGAAACTAAAGGGGCTTCTTCGACCCGACGCTCAAGAAGCCGAATCCGCAATTGGCGTGTGGTTTTCCCAATATATGCCAAACCATAAGGGCATCACAAAGCATAAACTACAAACTCAGATCGACAAGTCATCTGCCACATTAATTTTTATTATTTCAAAAATAGAAGATTCCAGCATCATCCCACACACCGAACAGGACCCACACCTCATATGGCCATCCTGTCTGCATCTGATATTCACAACTGCCGGTATCGTTGGACTAAGGATATCACGCAAATCCCAACCTCTAGTGAAAACCATCCTGGGGCGTAAACCCTCCAAACCAGGAGCAAGACAAAGAAGAGAAAAATGAGTCCAAACAATCTGCTCTAAATGTTTACTAAATGGAGAGAATCGAGGCACCAAATGAACAAATCCCTCTTCTCGTGCTTGCTCATCCTGCGATCTAGAGCATAAGAGCCAGTCACGATCATTATTTAAAGCTCTTATCCACGCTCGTCTAACTGTCACATTAGGATAACCCCTATCCAAAAAGGCCTGAAACACCCCTGGAATTGGAATCTAAATTCTTGAATCAAATTATAATTCTGCCGGTAACAGAGGAATTGCGTAAAAGGAAGGCCATTCTTTAAATGAATGGGATGGACACTAGAATAATGTAAAAGGGCATTTCTATCAACCGCTTTTCTATACACCATGGTTGACAATCGTAAATTAATAACAAAAGCATCAAGAAAAGAGATACTATCCCTACTATATGCCATAGTAAATTGAATACAAGAATCATATTGGTTAAGACAATGACAAAACAGATTCACTTCTTCCTCAGTGCCATCCCACACTATAAACACATCATTGATGTATGGAACCCACATCACTATTTGAGATGAAAACTGACAAGTAGGCAACCGTAATTCTTCAAACCGGGCCATATATAAATTGGCTAATGAAGGGGCCATGGTAGCCCCCATGGCCACCCCGGATTGCTGTTGAAATAGTTGATTTGCATAACTAAAAAATATTTCACACAACGCCAATCTTGCCAGCTTCACAAAAACTCTAAATGTGTAGGAGATACATCTGATCTTTTTTGCAAAGTAACCTCTAGCATCCCTTACTATGGAATTTTATTTATTTATTTAGCTGCATTTATATCCCACTTTTCACTGGGTCAAAGTGGTTGGGAGATACATTTAACACAAGGGGATATGAGACACACACTAATACTTACATGGAACATGGGCAATGGAGGGTTAAGTGGCTTGCCCAAGACCACAAGGAGCACCTGTGGGACTAGAAATCCCAGTCCTTCCAGCCCAAGGTTGCTCTCCTCTAGGGGGATTTGAACCACTGACCTTCCAGCCTGTGGCACCTTGCCCCAACCACTAGGCCACTCCTCCCTCTGGTATATATGCTGGTATATAATGCATTCACATCCAAAGTCACCAACAATTTCCCATAAAATGAATCTACACCTTCCCTCTCACACAACAATCTTAAAAAATGTGTGGTATCCTGTACATATGAAGCATTGTGGAACTTGTGTCTTTTGGGGAAACTGCTAGGTACTTGTGACCTAGATTGAATACTGTTGAAAACAGGTTACTGGGCTTGATGGACCTTGGTCTGACCCAGTGTTCTTGTCTGAGAAGCACTGAGCTAGGATGCATTTTGCTACCAAGCCTGTTGTAGCTGAAGGAAATTAATAGTTGGGTAGCTTTCCTGATGGACTCTGCCCTTCTTAGGTAGTATGTAAAAGCTTGTTTGCCTAGAGCATTGGCCCTCTGGGGTCACCACTGCTGTTGTTGAAGCCCCTCTTGAGACTCACAGCTGCAGCAATGGACACAAACAGCTCCACGGCACTTACCTTGAAACTTCAGCAGCACTGAGCTGTTTGTTTCTGCCCCCTCCAAATCCCGATGACAGCTTCCTGTTTGCAAACAGGAAGTCATAATTGAGCGGTCTGAGGGGGCAGAAGCAAACAGCTCTGTGGTGCCAAGGTTTCAAGGTAAGTGCTGCAGAGCTGTTTCTGGCCATTGCTGCTACTACACATCCCAGAGAGGGGCGACGGTTGCGACAATGTGCTCCAGGGGGGGGGGGGGTGGAGGGGAGGGGGGAGGCATAGGAGTTGAGGCCATGGCCCTGGATCTTTCTCACATATATGGCTATGAGGCTTTAGGTAACAGTCAGGTAACACTTTCTCTTCACTGATATGAAAAGGTATGACTAGCTTCAGTAGGAACTTATGATATGTCCATATAATTACTCTGCCTTGATGGAGTTGAGTGCATGGCTGAGGAAGGCTTGAAGTTCACAGAGTCTTTGGCTGAAATAACAGCTATTAGGAAAAGTACTTTCCAGTTAAGCTAATTTAGTAATGAGGATTGCATCAGCTCATAGGGTTGCCTCATGAAGGAAGAAAGTACAAGGTTCCTGTCCTTGAGAAATAATGGGAGGTCAGATATGAAGAAGAGCTTTCAATGATTTGGAAACAATATGATAGTGGGAAACTGGAGACTGGTGTATTAGAATATGATAGACAGAACAGGCCTGGATTTAGGCTTATGCAACATAGGCAATTGCCTAGGGCTCCAAATTCTAAAAGCACCAAATATCTGAAATTGATAGAATATGCAAACAGGATATCCTGATAGTCATGGGTGACTGGAATGCAAAAGTTGGCAACAAAGAAGGCAAAATGGTTGGAAAATATGGACTTGGCAACAGAAATTAAGCTGGAGAAAGACTGATAGAATTCTTAAAGACTAATGATCTATTCATCTCAAACACCTTCTTCCAGCAGCAATCTCAAACACCTTCTTCCAGCAGCACAGGCGGTGACTATACACATGGACTTCACCCAATGGATTGTATAATAATCAAACTGACTACATCTGTGGAAGTTAATGTTGGAAAAGCTCTATAATATCAACAAAGACAAAACCTGGAGCTATCTATGGTACAGATTACCAACTACTAGTATGCAAACTCAAGCTAAAGTTGAAAAAGAACAAGCCACTCATGAATGTAGCAAAATATGACCTTGAGCATATACCACTGGAATTTAAAGACTGCCTGCAAAATCAATTTGCTACTTTAGATACAAATGACAGAGTTCCAGAAGAGTTATGGGATGACATCACGATGGTTGTGTTGGAAGAAAGTGAGAGGTTTCTACAAAATGTGATAAAAGCAAAAACAGCCAAAATGGATGACTGAAGAAACTGAAAATTGCCCGGAAATGCTTAGAAGCTAAAGCCAGAGGAGAAAGAGAGGCAATCACAGAACTCAACAGAGATTTCCAACATGTAGCAAGACAAGACAAGGAAAAGTAATAAACAATGACGCATGCAAGGAAATAGAATCAAAAACTATTAGAGGAAGAACAAGATCAGCTTTCCTTAAGCTACAAGAATTAAAGAAAACATTTCAGCCTTGAATTGGAGTGCTACAAGATGCTCAAGGATCCATGTTGGATGATGCTGAGAAGATCAAGAAAAGGTGGAAAGAATATACAGAGTTATTATACCATAAAGATCAAGTGAATCAACAGCCATTTCAACCTGTACCTTATGATCAGGAACCATTGGTGATGGAAGAAGTCGAAGCATCATTGAAAGCCTTATCAAAGAAGAAAGCACCAGGCATTGATGACATTCCCATTGAAGTATTACAGCAATCAGATGAAACTGTTACCATACTTACAAGGCTCTGCTAGGAAATTTGGAAGACAACATGATGTCCAATCATCTGGAAAAGATCTGTGTTTATACCAAAACTAAAGAAAGGTGATCCATCTGTCTGTGAAAATTATCGTACAATAGCTCTGATCCTACAAACTAGCAAGATTTTACTCGAGATTATTCTGTGGAGACTACAACCATACCTGGAAAGAGAACTGCCTGAAATGCAAGCAGGGTTCAGGAAAGGGTGAGGAACGAGAGACATCATCATGGATATGAGATGAATCTTTGAAAAGACAAAAGAATAGCGAAAGGATATCTATATGTGTTTTATTGACTACAGAAAGGCTTTTGACTGTGTAAGCCATGAGAAACTCTGGGCCACATTAAGGAGCATGGGTATACCAAAACATCTGATCGTTCTCTTGCACAACCTTTACATTAATAAAGAAGCAACAGTTCAAACAGAACAAGGAGAAACAGAGTGGTTTAAAATCAGCAAAGGTGTATGACAAGGCTGCATACGTTTCCCCTACCTGTTTAATTTATATGCACAACAAATCATCAGAGAAGCAGAACTGTATGAAGACAACTATGGTGTGAAGATTGGTGGAAGACTCATCAACAACCTTTGCTATGCTGATGATACCACGTTACTGGCTGAAAGTGAATATCTGAAACATTTGCTACTCAAGATCAAGGAACATAGGGGTATGTTTACTAAACTGCAGTAACGTAGCAGAGGCTACGTTAATGCTCGTTAGGTAACGTTAACACACGCTATGTAAAGTTAACGTGAGTTAACTTTACCTATCGAGCATTAAGCGTTCCTGGCTGCGGTAAACACCACAGAGGGTGGAGAGAGGGCAGAGAGAAGGGGTCACTGGTCCGTGAGTGGGCAGGGAGAGGCTCCCTGCACACTAACGCGCTGAACTGAGGGGCTGAATCCTACCGCGAATGAAAACCTGCCGTTAGATGCACATTTGCAGGGGAGAGAAACCATTTAAGTGTCAGCAATGTACAGCATAGACAGGGAGCCCAAGAAACGTGATAGTAGTGCTCCATTTTCAGCAAAAGCATAGTGCCCAAGTATGAAAGACCACTATGGCGATGGTGCAAATGGGGCATAGGGGGCTGCAGGCGGGACATGTAGTGGGGGCAGCTGGGGCACAGGGTGGACTAGGCGGGCGCCTAGGTGGCACATACGAACATAGAAGCTGGAAATCATCAAGACAGCAGCTGACAAAGGCCAAACACAATCCACCTACATCTACCTGGTCCACCAGAGCTAACAGTTGCCAGGACACTGACCTGACATCCCCCCAGCCAACCCTCCCCCAAGCAGAAAGGACATACTATTGGTAGGCAGTGATGGGGGGATGTGAGGATGCTCAAGATATTTCACTTATGGTAGCCCATAAACGGAATATTAATCTTTGTAACCTTCTAGTGCCTTCTGCTTTTACTGAGATGCGTATGTTGTCAACATATAAAGGACAATATCAATGTGGCCACTGTTCAGTCTGCATAAATGTTTTACCTGTACGTAAAGCCTTCATTCATCTGGTTACACAGAAGAAATTTTATATTGACGACTTTTCGAATTGTGACATGTCACATGTCATTTATGTTATTTCATGTCCATGTAACCTATTATATGTTGGCAAGACAATACGGAGCATTCGTGTACACATTGTAGAACACAAGAGTTGTATAAAGATGAAACTAGTAGATAAACCTTTGGTCCAACATTGGATAGATAAAGAACACAAAACATCAGATTTGAAATTTTGTGTCATTAAGAAAGTGAAACCTAATTGGAGAGAAGGCGACATTGACAAAACTATTCTACAATTAGAACAACGCTATATATTTCCCCTCAACACATTGACACCACACGGGTTAAATTTGGAAAGGGATTTTTCTGTGTTTCTTTGATCATTCATTTTCATGGTTATGATCTACTTTTAGTTCCATTATTTATTTATTTATTTATTTGTTTATTCAACATTTATTCATTTTTTACTTGTTAGGGGTCTGTTTCTAGAAAAGTCATTTTATTTGATTTGTTCGTCAGTGTTTTAGTATTTTATCATTATCACTTTTTTACTTTTTATTTCTTTATATGGCCTTAGCAAGCATTTCTCCATGTATGTTGGTTTTATCCATTTTATTTATTTCTCTAATTTTTTATTTTTTTATTAGATGTGCGTATTTATCTATGCAAAGTAACTTTTTATATTTCAGTTTCATATAAGGTAAGAACAAAACAAGCAGACCCTGGAAAATAAGTATAAACGGGGAGTAACCAAGATGGCGGATGTCAACGCGGAGAGGTGAGCGCCTGCCGTTAGCTGTCTGAGTCTGTGGAGCAGTGACCGTGAGATGGGATGGAGAAAGCGGAAGCAAGTCGCCTTACCTCCGGGTGAGAAACCATCGAGCTCTGGGAGCCAGCATACCCTGGGGCAGTGTGGCTTTGAGCCCCGCGTTGGAGCGGCGTCCTTGGCTGGGGCAGAGGGAGGAGTGTCGCCCCAGAGCATGTCGGGTGTCTGGCTCTCTCCTGAGGAGCGGACACCGCCGCCGCGTCCCGGAAGCTTATCCTCTGGAGCTGCTTTGACCCCGGAGTTGGTTGCAGCAAGCACGCCGACTTTTGAGGCCATAGGAGGTGCAGCTACAGCGGTGTCTTTCCCTTCGCTGGATGCAGGCCGGGGTCGGAGCTGTGAGATGGGGGTGTCAGCGGAGCGACCTGAGTCTGCAGTCTCGACGATGTTGGAAGAGCTTCCTGTGGTTCCAGTTTTGGTGAGACCCGCGGTAATTAATATGGAAACGCTATGGGAAGGAATGGCATCCCTGAATCACTCCATGAATAGACTTTGTGGGACGTTTCAAAAGGAACTTATTGTGGTTAGAGATTCTTGTGACTCTCTTTCTAAAGCTTATGAAGGGCAAGTTAGTAGGGTTACCACCCTGGAGAAGGAGATGGGGGAGTTGTGGGGTCTGGTCCATATCCATCTAAAGGATAGTAATGTAACTGCTAGGAAGATGGAGTACCTGGAAAACCAGGCCCGGCGTTGTAACCTCCGGTTCCTGGGTTTTCCTAGGTCTCCAGTATTATCAGCGGCTGAGATGCTGCGGAAGTATTTTGGGGAGGTGTTAAAAATCCCCTCGGAGCAGTTTCCCCCTTTGACCAGGGCCCAGTATCTATCCTTGGGTGGTAGAGGTGGAGCAGACGGGGCCCCCCCCTCTTATCCGGGCTTGGGGGATCTCACAGGTCTCCTTGAGAGTTCTCTGGAGATTGTTACGGAAAGAACTACCCTCCTTGCTACTTTTGCTTTGGAGACTGATAAAATGTTTATTCTTAAAATGTATTTTAGGAAAGCTAATGAAGCTTTTATGGGCTCGAGAGTAAGAGTATTTCCTGACTTAGCACGAATTACCCAATTGAGAAGGAAGGAGTTTTTGGCTCTTCGCCCTAGGACCTTAGCCCTGGGCGCTTCCTTCCAACTTAAATTTCCTGTGAAATGTTATGTTAATTTTAAGCAAAAGATGTTTCTGTTTTTTGAGCCCAAGCAATTGTTAGCCTTCTTGGAGTCTAGGGAAGTGAGTGATGTCGAGGTTGTTGTAACTTCTCATACAGCTGACGTGTGAGTCTCCCATTCGCCTGTTATAATTTGTGTGATTAATGGATATGTTACTGTATCAATGTTTCCTAGTACTCCCCTATTTCCTAATTTTTGTGGTCTGATTGAGGGAAAATGAGTATGGGATGGTTGTAATTATTACCTAATGTATTTGTTGTTTATTTTTCCATTTTTCCATTTTCATTCATGGATATTGTGTGGATGTTAAAATGTATTAAATCCATAAATAATAAAAAACAAAAAACAAAAAAACAAGCAGACCCTGGACTGACAACAATTATAGGTGGAAAACCTTGTTTATTACACCCCGACGCGTTTCGGCTAACCAGCCTTCTTCAGGGGGTCTTAAAAGGAGCACACCTTAAATCTGTCATGTAGAGCACTAAAGACCTAAATCAGGCATGTAGGATGCTAAAAACAGGAAGTACGTTGTACACAGCAATGCTGCTCAAAATAATGGCGTGAAACCCTGGCGTTAGAGCTGCTTTAAAGGGAAAAGAAACCATTTCTGTCAGCAATGTACAGCAAAACCAGGGAAATCTACAAAAAGTGATAAGTGTGATACATGTACACAGAACAAAAGGGCAAATAAACAGTGAAAATGACCAGCAGAAAATGTAATAAAAACATAACCACGCTGGCCAGTAGTGATTTTAATGGGAAACATCAAAAAACACTCCTGAGAAAGCTCCAAAAAAAAGATATGAATTTTGGAAGGGTCTATGCTCCGTCCCCATACAAGGTAAATGAGCCCACAGTGAAATTGCACTGAGCAGGGTTTTCCCTCTCCATTGGTCAGGTTTCCTATGGCATGCACATGTTCCACAACAGCAGGGCGGGCATGTTGGAACAGGCAACTGGACAGATGCTTGAAAAGGGGACACAGAGGGTGGCACATGCTGTGGTGCAGCTGGGCCACAGTGCGGACTAGGGTGATGCCTAGGTGGCTCATAGGAATGCTGAAACAGTAGTGCAGCCAGACAGCAACTGATGAGGGCCCAACATGGGCACGAGTGTGCTTTCCACAGTGTCATAGGGGATAGTACCCAGCAGGTATCCCCAAGGGCAAGAACATTGGCCGGCGGTGCTGGGGGGAAGCGTGGACAGCTATGCAGGCACCCCTACCCCAGAACCCGCACCATAGGCAGCCGCCTACCCACACACTGGATGGCCTGAGACTGCGCTCCACCAGAACCACCAGCAGAAGGGCATGTCAGCATGGTGGCAGAGGGGTACTGGTGGTGGAGAGGGCAGTGGCAGCTGCCCAGAGCAGACCGTGGCCTAGCCCTGTGTAGGTGGGTGCCATGCACTGCAACAAACAGGCCCTGTCTGACAAACAGTCATGGTATCCCCAGGGAATATACTGTCTCTGTGGCAACAAGGTGGTGCAGTGCACACAGCCAGTGTGTTCAGGAGCAGAAGGTCACAGGTTCAAGTCCCAGCTGTGGTTCCTGCTAACCCAGCCCCCATATTTTACCCACTGCTAATACATAGAAACATAGAAACATAGAAACATGATGACAGAAAAAGATCACAAGGCCCATCTAGTCTGTCCTTCCATAACAACAACTACAACAGTCCACTTTCTACCTTTAGAGATCCTCTGTGTTGGTCCCATGCTTTTTTGAATTCAGTTACTGTCCTCATCTCTACCACCTCCACTGGGAGACTATTCCACGGATCCACTACTCTTTCCGTAAAGAAATATTTCCGCATATCACTCCTGAATCTATCTCCCTTCACCCTCATCCCATGTCCCCTCGTAGCAGAACTTGCTTTCAATTGAAAGAGGCTCTCTCCCTGAACATTTATGCCACGGAGGTATTTAAACATCTCAATCATATCACCTCTATCCCGCCTTTCCTCTAAGGTGTACATATTAAGATCCTTAAGTCTGTCCTCATATGCTTTATAATGAAGCCCATTAATCATTTTAGTAGCAACCCTCTGCACCGACTCCATCCTGTTCACATCCTTTTGAAGGTGCGGTCTCCAGAATTGCACACCATACTCCAAATGAGGTCGCACCAAAGACTTATACAGAGGTATTATCACCTCCTTTTTTCTGCTAGCCATTCCTCTCCGTATGCACCCAAGCATCCTTCTAGCTTTTGCCGTCGCCTTTTCTACCTGTTTAGCTACTTTAAG
The DNA here is from genome assembly GCA_033557465.1 of Ichthyophis bannanicus. Classification (NCBI taxonomy): domain Eukaryota; kingdom Metazoa; phylum Chordata; class Amphibia; order Gymnophiona; family Ichthyophiidae; genus Ichthyophis; species Ichthyophis bannanicus. The sequence goes on from CM066032.1 coordinate 955,723,694, forward strand.
ATCATCAGACACAACCACGCCTAGGTCCCGCTCTTCTTTAGTGGACAAAAGTACTTCACCTCCTATACTGTATTGCTCCCTTGGATTGCTGCAGCCCAAATGCATGACCTTACATTTTTTAACATTAAATCCCAGCTGCCAAATTCTAGACCATTCTTCAAGCTTAGCTAGATCCCTCCTCATGTTATCTACACCTTCCTGGGTGTCTACTCTATTACAGATTTTGGTATCATCCGCAAAGAGGCAAACCTTACCCGACAGCCCTTCCGCTATATCACTAACAAAGATGTTAAAAAGAATCGGACCAAGGACAGATCCCTGGGGCACACCACTGGTAACATCCTTCTCCTCAGAGTGAGCTCCATTTACTTGTACTCTTTGTCGCCTCCCACTCAACCAATTTCTAACCCAAGCAGTAACTTTAGGGTCCATCCCTAGGGTGCTCAGTTTGTTTATAAGTCGCCTGTGAGGAACAGTGTCAAAGGCTTTACTGAAATCTAAATACACCACATCTAGAGCTCTCCCTCGGTCCAACTCCCTGGTCACCCAGTCAAAGAAATCGATCAGATTTGTCTGACAAGACCTGCCTCTGGTGAATCCATGCTGCCTCGGATCCTGTAATCCGCTGGACTCCAGAAACCTCACTATTTTCTCTTTCAGCAGCGTTTCCAATAATTTACTCACCACTGAAGTTAAACTAACCGGCCTGTAGTTTTCAACCACATCCTTACTTCCGTTTTTGTGTAAAGGCACCACATGAGCCTCTCTCCAGTCCTTTGGCACCACTCCCGACTCCAACGAGGCATTGAAAAGGTCAGTCAGTGGAGCTGCTAGAACGTCCCCAAGTTCCCTCAGTATTCTAGGGTGTATCCCATCCGGTCCCATCGCTTTGTCTACTTTAAGTTGAGCTAGTTTCTCACGAACACAGTCTTCTGAAAATTGTTCAAGATGTCCCTCACTTCTGTTCTTATTTGTGGGTGTTTTCTGAGGTCCTGCTCCTGGTTCTTCATCTGTGAACACAGAACAAAAATATTTGTTAAGCAATTCCGCTTTATCCTTATCAGCTTCTACATATTCCCCCCCTGTACCCTTGAGTCTGACAATACCACTTTTGCCCTTCCTCTTCTCACTAATATATCTGAAAAATGTCTTATCCCCCCATTTTATTGCATTGGCTATTTCCTCCTCCTTTTGAATCTTTGCCTTCTTGACTACTTTGCTAGCTTCTCTAAGTTTTTCCAAATACAGATGCCTGTCTTCCTCTCTCTGTGATCTCTTGTATTTCATGAAGGCTTCCCTCTTTTTCTTCACTTTTTCAGCTACTTCCTTCGAAAACCATAGCGGTCTCCTGTTCCTTTTGCCTTTATTTACCATTTTAACAAAAAGGTTGGTTGCCTTTAAAATGCCCCCTTTCAGTTTTGCCCACTGTTTTTCTACATCCCCCAGCTGTTCCCATCCCACTAACGACTCCCTGAGGTATTGGCCCATCTTCGCAAAGTTAGTCTTCCTAAAGTCTAAGATCTTCACCTTGGAATGGATTCTAACAGCCCTAGTCCTAATACTGAACCACACCATCTGGTGGTCACTGGATGCAAAATGATCTCCCACTACAACATCAGAAACACTCTCACCATTGGTAAGCACCAAGTCCAGTATGGCCCCTTCACGTGTGGGGTCTGTTACCAATTGCCTGAATAGTTCTCCCTGTAAAGAATCCAGGATCTCCTTACTTCTAAATGATACTGCAGCAGGAATACAGACAGAACCTTTATTGCAGATGACGTAGACATGCCCAAAATACCTACATTTTACCCTACAGAGCACAGATAACATAAACATGCGCATTACCTAGAGCAGAGTCTCCCAAATGCAGTCCTGGAGGGCCAAACACCATTCAGGTTCCATGCTGCCTCTACTAAATATGGCTGTGCTGCATTTCTATGCACCGCCCCCGTGGTATGCAGATGTATCTCATGCATATTCATTAGGGACAGCATGAAAACCCGAACAGTGTTTGGCCCTCCAGGACTGGAGTTGGGAACCTCTGCCCTAGAGCAGCGGCCAACAGGGGCAGACACACCCACACCCACAGGCTCCATTATCCGAAGCCTCCTGGAGAGGCAGGATGTTGGGCCCTGTGTGCATCTCCCAATACTAGCACTTGCATACCTTAGCAGTGCCACCCTAAACCTGGGAAAACTGTACACAGCTATCAAAAGGTTGCTATGATAACTGGCAGATAGCAATTCCTATGTTAAGCACAATTGGCTGATTGAGCTGCATCATAGCAACCTTTCTGATGTCTGTGGAGTGTGCCTCAGGTATGGTGTCTGACAGAGTGACCCCAACAGTATTGCATACCATAGCCATGCCTGCACTGTGCCCAGGACTGGTGTGGTGGCCAGGGCTGCCAAACACCTCTATAGTTGCACAATGCTGGCATAGGTGTGTGGAGTGTGTTTCTGTCTATCCAGTGTGTGGTGGCTGCCAACACCCTCCACAGCCCACACTGCTAGCACTGTTGCCAGTATTGGCCTGCCAATGTGCATAATGAGGAGCAAGGTACTGTGGGAATAGCCTGGATAGGGTGGGCTGGCCTGGCTGCATCTGCACCGGGCATAGGGCAATGGCTCGGACATTGTAGTGCCCGGCCACCACCTACACGGACAGGGTGGCCACAGCATGTCCTGCTGGAAGGTCACTCTCATCCTGACTGAGCAGTGACCACGGCATGACTAGGATCCCCCATAGTGTTATATAGTATTTTTCTCATGTGATATTTGTGAGTTCTCTTTTGGGGACCAATCACTGACTTATCTGCTTGGTGTGCATGCTGATATCCCAGTTCTGGGTTCATGCATCTCCTCCAGGGACAATGTACTATGGAATAGCTAGCTGACTGTCTGCAGCTAGTATGTGTCTTGCTGGAACACTTTGCAGGGTGCAGCTGCTGGAGGCTTGCTGCTGGAGAATGTCAGATAGTGGTGGGGGCTGTTGAGCATTTTCAGGCCTACTGTCTGTCTGCTATTGCTTTATGGATGTGTACAGATCTGCATTGACTGTCCTGTAGGTTGTCTGTTCCCCAGCAGGACTGGGGTTGATGGTCCCCTCTACTGTCACCATTGCAGTGAGGTAGAATGTGGATCTGTTGGTGGGAGATCCTGTTTCCCACCTTGAGCCCCAGAGGGTGGGTTGGGTGGTGGTACATCTGCCTATGGGTCCAAACACCCACCCCTTCACCTACATCATGTAACCATGGCACCAACACAGGATATGCACCATTCTGGGTGCATCATAGCCCATAGGGCTAGACGTGACTGAGAAATACAGATGGACACAGATGTATCCTAGATGTGTCTGCAGGAACTTCCTATCACACTCAATAGCACTGATGGGGACCTGCAGCATGGCATATATCAGCTATGAAAGGTGCTGTGGACCTGGTGCTGGGCACCCCACCTCACCCTCAGGGTGAGCACAGTACCCGCACAATGTGACGGTTTGTAGCTACTCTGTGCCAGTAACACACACAGTCAGTACCCCCTACCAGGCTGAGGTGCTGTGGGGGTGCACACGGTCAGTTCCCCCTACCAGGCCGAGGTGCTGTGGGGGTGCATACCCCATCTTGTGATCATCTGTAGACTGCTGATTTGCATGTGCAGTGCATCATGAGTACGGGTGGGTTAACCCTATCCTGATAACCACAGCAGACAGTTTGTGTGGTGACCTGCAGTCCTTCTGTAGCCAGCCAGGGGCTTGTTAGCAGCTATAGAGCTATAGCCCACTGGTTACTTCACTGCCTGTTGAGCCAGAGGTCATGGATTCACACCCACGGTGGGGTTATTTGATAGGGATGTCCAAGGCATTGTCTATTTTTAATGTACATTAGTGCTGCCAGCAAGAACACCCTCAGAGTACTGTAGCCATATGGTGCTTCATAAGGCGCCCCATAAAGCATCTTATAGGGCGCCGTATAGGGCGCCCTATAAAGCACCTTCTACGGTGCCTTATAAGGTGTCCTATAAAGCGCCTTATAGGGTGCCCCATAGGGGACATTATAGGGTGCCTTGGTGGACAGTGCACTTTATAATGTGCCCTATGGAGTGCCTTATAGAGTGCCTTATGCGGCACCTTGGGTTACGGCACGTGAGAGTGTGTTTGCTGGCAGCACTAATTAAAATATGCATGTTGTTGTTGTTAAGTGCCGTCGAGTCGGAGTCGACTCATGGCGACCCTCTAGATAGCTATCCTAAATTGTGTTCGGTCTTCAGTCAGGCGGCTTATTGTTGACAGACTGGTACCCGTAGCTGCTGTTATTGCATCGATCCATCTCATTGCTGGCCTTCCTCTTTTGCGTTGACCTTCTATCTTGCCAAGCATGATGTCTTTCTCTAATGATCTCTCTCTCCGCATGATGTGTCCAAAGTATGAAAGTCAAAGTCTTGTCATCTGAGCTTCTAAAGAAAGCTTAGGTTTGATCTCCTCTAGTACAGACTGGTTTGCATACATGCCTCAAAAAGCAATACTTACATGTCACAGCTAATGCCTCAGCCAGCCATATGCATTAGGCACACTGGGGGATCAAACTCATGACCCCTGTACCATCAGTCAGGGTATTAACCATTGTGCTACACCTAGTTTTATCCAGTTTGTTTACCTATTTATTTATTATTTCTAATGGTAGGACAGTTTATTTGTTCATATAAAACAACGCATCATACACTTCAGGTTTACATATTCTTTAAGTTGACATGAAGCATTTTTTCAATACAGTACCCCTTGGCATCATCCGCGGGTGTATCATCTGTGCACCCGCGTTTTTTGGTATCACAATGGTTTTTCACTTCTTTAAAATCATATTTTCATTTTTCGAATGGGTATACGATCACTTCATTTCTTATCCTTTTTTTTGATTCCTCGGTACATGGCCTTCGCATAATATGGTGTCTCAATATACCTATATGACCCGCCCCCTTTTTTTTCCCGTCGACAAACTGGAATTTATAGACCCACACGCGCCGGCGTTTTTTCAATTTAAAGGGTTCACGACGCGGCACGGATTTGGTGTCCGGCATTTTTGTACATTTTTTTCCCTTCTCTTTTTATAAGAAAAAGATATTCTTTTAGAAAAAAATCTTTTATATTTCTGCTGAGCCCGTTCATCTCTTCGTTTTACATATAGTTGTTGGTTTTCCTTTGCAGCTGTTTTTCAGACATGTTTGGATCTTCATAATTATTCATTTATTTCATCACAACCGTAGTGAGTATACAGTACTGAGATTGATACCATCTTATTTTAAACAATCTATTGTCCAGTTATCTTAAGGTGTATGATGGTATTCACTGTAATTTTATAAATCTTTTGCTCACACATGTGGCATAGACTCACAATTTGTGAAGCCAATATATTTATTTATTTATTTAATTTAATTTTATTTATTTTATTTTATTTATTACAGGCTCTTATATACCGCTCTATTTAGCATCAGCGCGGTTCACAATATAACAACATACCATATTGAACAAACTGTTTGGTTTTACAGAGAACAAGGTCAGAGAACTTGGATAAAACATGGGAAGTCATTACTGCAACTATTTACAGGAGTATTTACAAGTATACATGACAGGATTTATATATATTATATATTTACATATATTTATATATACATATATTTATATATACATATATTTACATATATTTATATATATTATATATTTATATATATATATATATTTACATATATCCTCATGCACCCCAACCATTCAGGCTCAGCATTTGCGATATTAGCCCATATCAATTAGCAGCTGCACCCATTATATTTTACATCACACATTTATAATTTTATGGCGTAATTCATCTATGGTTCCGATTTAGTTTGTTCCACAAAATCCTTTTCAGGTTTTTATCCTAATTAAATACAATCGGGTTTTACAGAAAATGGAACATTTCCTAGAGGTTCAGTGATTTCATACATCAGTTTATGGTCCTAAGGTAATGGTCTTTCATTCACTCCTGTCTCCTTGTGTTCCTAATTAATTTCTTCCATTTATTTAAATCTCTTGTCCTCAAATGTTTATTTCTAGCCTTCATCTTTTGGATTTCTCTGTTTTGGCATTTATGAATAGATTATTGTTTATATACAATTTATTATAGTTGTCATTTAATTGATTTTATGATTGTTTCTATTCTTCTTATGTTGTTTATAATCTACATGTGCTTTTCCCATATACACTACTTTATCATATGTTACTTATGTTCTTACATGGCATTTATTTGGCTCTTTTATATTTTTTAATTATGTTGTTTTATTGTTTTTACCTATATATTAATTATTATACTCATTATTACAGTTTTATGTTGTGGTTAATATACAAGGTTTTTCATGTTGTCACTTGTTTATGTTTTTATCTACATGTTTTTATTTATGCTTTTAATTTTTATTTATGTTTAATAGATGTAATTTTTCGAGGAGTTATTATCAATTTGTTTTTGATGTTTTTATAGCTTTATGGTGTGCCTCACCCCTGAAGAAGTACCTACAAAATACAGTCTGTATTGGGTTTGGCCCCCCTTGCATTATATAAGGACCAATAAAAAGTTGTGAGTTTTAAATACTGCCCACATCTTTGATGGTGCAAATGGGGCATAGGGGGCTGCAGGCGGGACATGTAGCGGGGGCAGCTGGGGCACAGGGTGGACTAGGCGGGTGCCTAGGTGGCACATACGAACATAGAAACCGGAAATTATCAAGAAAACAGCTGACAAAGGCCAAACACAATCCACCTACATCTATCTGGTCCACCAGAGCTAACAGTTCCCAGGGCACTGCCCTGACATCCCCCCAGCCAACCCTCCCCCAAGCGGAAGGGACATATTATAGGTAGGCAGTGATGGGGGGGATGTGAGGATGCTCATGGATGCCCCCTGCCCCAGACCCCGCTCCCTAGGCGATCGCCTACCCACACAGTGGATGGCCTGGGACTGTGCACTACTAGCACCGACAGCATATGGTCATGTCAGCATGGCAGTGGTGTGTGCACCTGTTCTGGAGGGGGCAGTGGCACCTGCCTGCAGTGGACCTAGGCCATGCCCTGTACCAGTACGTGGTGTGCAGTGCAACATAAAAGGTCTGGCTGAGGAAAAATACAGGTAGCTCCAGGGACTACCATGCATCTGTGGCAACAGTGAGGTGCCGTACACCCAGCCAGTGTGTCCAGAGGCAGAGGGTCACAGCTTCAAGTCCCAGCTGTGGTTCCTGCAGAGCATCTCCCTATATTTTACCCTACAATGCAGATACAACATCAACATGTGCAAAGCCCAAAGCAGCGGCAAACAGGGGTACAAACACCCACTCACACAGGCTCCACAATCCAAAGATGCATGGAGAGTCAGGCTGTTGACCCCAGCATTGAGCTGCAGTTATCACCAGAGCACTAGTATTACCTCCTGCACAGTTTAGCAATGTCGGCCATGTGATCAGGACCAGTGTGGCAGGCAGGGTTAACATAACATAAGAACATAAGATATGCCATACTGGGTCAGACCAAGGTCCATCAAGCCCAGTATCCTGTTTCCAACAGTGGCCTATCTAGGTCATACGTACCTAGCAGTTTCCTCAAAAGATACAGGTTCCACAATGCTTGTACTGGGTCAAGCATTGATATCCTGGGTCCCTTCTTAATAATGGTTTATGGACCTTTCCTCCAGAAACTTGTCCAAACCTTTTTTAAACCCAGCTACGCTAACAGCCTTTACTACATCCTCCGGTAACAAATTCCAGAGTTTGATTACACATTGAGTGAAAAAATATTTTCTTTTATTAGTCCTAAATAGTTTACCCTGTAGCTTCATTGCATGTCCCCTAGTCTTTCTATATTCTGATAACATAAACAATCAATCTACATTTACCCATTCCACTCCATTCATTAATTTATAAACTTCTATCATATCTCCCCTCAGCCGTCTCCTTTCCAGGTTAAAGAGCCCTAACCTTTTTAGCCTTTCTTCATAGGAGTATCATTCCATCCCCTTTACCATTTCGGTGGCTCTTCTCTGAACCTTTTCTAATAATGCTATATCCTTTTTAAGATACGGTTATCAGAATTTCACACAACATTCAAGTTGCAGTCTCACCATGGAATGATATAGAGGCATTATAATATCTTTTGTTTTATTTTCCATTCCTTTCCTTATGATACCTAGCATTCTATTTGCTCTCTTGGCCGCCGCTGCATACTGGGCCAAGGGTTTTAACATGTTATCCACAATGACGCCTAAATCTTTTTCCTGGGTGGTGGTTCCTAATGTGGAACCTTGCATCGTGGAACCATAGTTTGGGTTGTTCTTCCCTAGATGCATAACTTTGCACTTGTCCACATTAAATTTCATCTGCCATTTTGATGCCCAGTTTTCCAATTTATCAAGATACTCTTGCAATTTTTGACAATCCTCTTGGGTTGCCAACCACCCCTATCTTTGCACAATGCTGCAGTAGGAGTGTGTGTGTGTATGTCTGTCCATTGTTCTGTGGCTGCCCACCCCTCACTGGGCCCAAAATGTCCCAGTGTTACCAGCTTTAGCCTGAATATGTACATAATGAGGAGCAAGGTATTGTGGGTATGGCCTAGACAGGGCGGATTCTCCAGGATACATCTTCACAGGGTGTGGGGCAATGGCTGGGACACTGTAGTGCCCGACCACCACCTGCATGGCAGGGTAGCCACAGCATGGCATGCTGGGAGGGCACTCACTGTGACCATGGCATGTCTAGGTTCCCACATAGCTCTCTACACTGTCTGTCTCCAGTAATGCTTTTCTGATCCCAGTGTTGGGGTCCCAATTACTGAGATGTTTGCTTGGTGCACATGTTTTCTCTGTGAGCATGCGCTATGGACTATCTGCAGTTAGACTATGCATGGTTGGAACACCTATAAGGTGCTGTCTGCTGGTGACTGGCAGACAATGGTGTGAGGCAGTTGAGGTTTTCAAGACCTAACCCCAGCATTGCTGCTGGTCTGCTACTGTCCCAGTCACAGGTATGGCTCTGGCCCACAGGACACTGTCTTATACCCGCAGGATGGAGGTTGCTTCACGGGGGCTGGGGCACCTGCCCCTTACCTATGAAAGGGTGATGTGGACCTTTTGGGGTATGTAGTGTAACTTTGACCTATAAAGGCACTGCTATGCAAACCTCATGTAAGTCTGGAAACCCCTCTGCCCTGATAACAGGTGCCCATGTCAGCCAAACCCTAACATGGGGTACACACTAATCTGGGTGATGTCTGGTCCCAGAGGGCCACATGTGACTCCAGGATACAGATGGACACCAAATTACCTTCAGCTGCATTGCAAGGAACACCTGTAACACACTGATAGTGATGGGTATGTACAGCAGAACCTATCTCTAGCACCACATTTACTGTGAACCTAGTGCTGGGCAGCCGTCCTATCCTTCAGGGTGAACACAGAACCTGCACAAAGGCATGGTCTGTAGCTACTCTGTGCCAGTATCACGCATTGTCAGTTAATCTTTCCAAGCTGAGGTACCGGAGAGGTGCAGACCCCATTTGGTGATCAGCTGTAGACAGCTATTCAGTGTGTGCATTGCATTATGGGTACTGGTGGGGTTACCCTATCCTGGCATTCAGAGCAGACAGTTTGTGCAGTGACCTGCAGTCCTTCTCTACCCAGCCATTGCTGTGACATACACCACGGAGGTATAGCCTACTGGTTAATACAATGCCATTCTCAACAGTGTTCATGGGTTCAGTTCCTCATTGTTCTCTCCTCTCATGCCTGTCCTACTAAAATAGTGTGCATGCCTGTAACAGTCATATTTATGCAGATTTGTGCTGCCAGCCCATAATACCCTCGCCACAATTGCCAACATTCCCTCGGTCCTTCTATCTGCGTCTGTCATCTGTGTAGAGTCCTATCTGCCTGTGCAGGCTGTCACCCCATGTTCTGCACTGCTACCCTTTCCTGCATTGCGCCTCATCATGCATGCTTCGCCTGTGCCTGATCTGCATGGCACCACCACTCCTCTGTCCACCCATCATTGTAACTATCCTGCCACCTCCGCCTCCACTGGGGGACACGTATTCCCATCGTCTGCCACCAACTGTCTTTCCAGTACTTTACATTGCCAACACCCTGTGCTGTGGTACAGTTGCCCCCACCATATTTGTCATCAGTACTGGCAGCCACATGGGATGCCTGCAGATATGGCAGGTCCAGCGGCTCCCAGCTCTCCCTCCTTCACTCACCTGTTCATTGCCTTTCCTGAGTGCTCTATCTAGTGTTAGGGCTACATCTGTCTCTGTTCCTCACAGGTAATGCATGTCATCTTGTGGCACCTTGCAGCCCTTAGGGCACACTAACCTAGGGCACCGTAACCTTGTTAGGCCACCTTAATCTATGGTTCCATAGCCCTTCTAAGGTGCCTTGTCCAGGGGTGCCTAATATGCTGCTAAGCCTAAGGAGCCCTATAGGGCACCTTATGAGGCACCTTACAAGGCGCCTTATAAGGCGCCTTGTAATGTGCCTTATAAGGCTCCTTGTAATGTGCGTTAGTCTAAGGCACATTGTAACTTGTGTTAGCTGATACGGATTGCTGTAACAATGCTTTGCCTATGCTTTTATATGGGCATCTGTACCTTTACCACAGAATCTAACACGGGTGACATTTCCGCAGTTTAGTAAACATACCCCATAGTCTTAAGATGGGCTTGCACCTTAATGTAAAGAAGACCAAGATCCTGACAACTGGCAAAATCAATGTTTATCGTTGATGAAGAAGAAATTAAAATAGTTGACAACTTTAACCAACTTGGATCAACTATCAATAAAGAAATGACAAGCAGTCAAGAAATCAACGAAACATTGCTCTTGGCTGAATGGCTATGAAGGACCTAGACAAGATTCTCAAGAGCAGAAATGTCTCTCTCCATGCATAGATTCAACTCATTCAAGCCATAATATTTTCAATAACATCATATGGATGTGAAAGTTGGACAGTGAAAAAGATAGACAGGAAGAAAATGGATGCAACGAATATTGTGCATACCTTGGACTGCCCGAAGAACAAACCAATCAATATTAGAGGAGATCAAACCTAAGCTTTCTTTAGAAGCTCAGATGGTGAGACTTTGATTTTCATTCTTTGGACACAACATGCAAAGAGAGAGATCATTAGAGAAAGATATCATGCATGGCAAGGTAAAGTAGAAGGTCAGCGCAAAAGAGGAAAGCTAGCAGTGAGATGGATCGATACAATAACAGCAGCTATGGGTGCCATTCTATCAAGAATGAGCTGCCTTACTTAAGACCAAGCACTGTTTAGGACAACTATCCAGAGGGTCTCCATGAGTTGACACTGACTCTACGGCACTTAACAACAACAACAACAACAACAACCTGGGTTAAACAGGAACCTAATTTTGCTTCTTTTAGGACCATGCTTTATGAGTTCTCCACCTCTCTCTGTTCATGCCTATGGACACCATTATTTTAAATCTGCCCCTGGGCAGAAAGTACACCAAGATGTACTCTGACAGAAGATGTCTGGGAACTGTTTAGCTATACATGGCACAGATATTGTAGGGTATGGCGGGCATGTAAATGGACCTTGACTTTGTGCAGAACACCATATAAAAGAATTTTCCTACCTAATAACATAGGACCTAGGAAGGTTATTTGTTACCATCCACATTTCTTGAATTGGATGTGGTATTTATTTAGCAGTGCTTATATATTGCTTTTCACTGGGTCAAAGTGGTGCACATTCAGGTACAATATATATTTCCTTTGTCCCTGAAGGGCTCACAATCTCTGTTTGTACCTGAGGCTTGCCCAAGGTGCACCTGTGGTACTAGAAACCCCAGTCTCTCTTGCCTGTGGTTGCTGTTTGCCAGTGGGATTTGAACTCCTGGCCCTAGGCAATTTGCTCCAACAACTAGGCTACTCCTCCCAAGTGAACAACTTGGCACTGTTCTGGGAAAGGGGTGCAAATTTTGTCAAGGCCAATGAGGATCGATTAGAGTACTTATACTTGGCCTCCTTTGCAAATTCTGAAAAATGTTTTCTATTAAAAATATTGATGGATACACATAAAGAAGGGGCCAACTCACTCTATTGTCAGCACATCCTGCATGAGTAAATTTGGATATGGATGTGTTGAAGAGCAGTGAAGTAGCTTGCCATGTTTGCTGCTTGCAAACATGTCTATTTGAGGTGTTCTGTAGCAATGGAAAATGCACGGGAGAACTTGCAGACCTAATGATCAATCACGAGCTTGAAGAAGTATACTGAATCTTACTAAATAGTTTTGATTTCTGATGATCTAGGTGGCCCTAATAGATATCTGATTGAGGACCATGAAGCCACCTATTTGGGTTGCCTTGCAATGTAGTTGAAGGGATCCTGTTTCTCTATGTATGTTGAACTAAATATAATGTTATCTGATTCTAAGTCTGAATCAGTACCAACTGCTCCTGAAGAAGATGAGCAAATACTCAAAGTGGTTAAAGTGTAGAAGTTGTTCAGCCTTCCTCCAGGTACCTTGGGTGCATCAAAGGCTGAGGTGAGTTCCTCACCCAATTTTGAAAGCATCTGTGGTGAGTATACAATGAAACTACTGTGGCATGAAGGGTAGTTTCTGAGTGAGTTGGAGCATGACATGAAGGCACGCATCAGGGAATGTGTTAGAGGACAAAGATTGGAATGTTTGGATCTGCTGAAATTTTAAGTCCCATTGTGGCTTTCACATCTTGAGACAAAAGAAAGGGACTAAATGTTCTGTAGGTGCCATATGGTCCTTTCTGTTTGTGACTGAAAGCAAACACTAAACAGTCTGAACAGACTGGGCAAGATGTTGCAGCCTCTCTTGTAGAAGAAAAATATTTGCTTGGTCTGTATTCAGAAGTGCTCCAATAAAGGAAACCTTGCCATGGGGAGTGGAGGAGTAGCCTAATGGTTAGAGCACTGGGTTTATAACCAAGAGACCACTTTTTGATTCCCACTAGCACTCCTTGTGTCCAGTGGCAAGTCACTTAACTCTCCATTGCCTCAGAGGAAAGGCCTGGCAATCTACTTTCCATCACACTACAAAGAAAACCCAGGAGCTGATGGGTCTGCAGGGGTCATATTTGGCCCTGGCATTGAATATCTGGAGTCACCACAGAGCCTGATTGCTAACCACCAGTGGTGATATTGAGCCGCTGCCTGGTTTGGGATCTGCAGTGAAAGCCAGGCACAGAAACACCGGCCTAACTTTCACTGTGTTTTGCTAACTGGGCAGCAGCTGAATATTGCCACTGCCCAGTTAGCGATCGGACTCTGCAGTGACTCCGGATATTCCATGCCGGAGCCATATATGACCCTGGCATTGAATAATCTTATTTAATGTTCAGCTCTGGCACTGAATATCAGGCCCAATATGCCTTATCTGTGCATGTGGGTTGCTACTACCATTAAGCACTTCATGAATACCCTGTATTCCTAGAAAAAGACTAAACTGAAAGACTTTATACTGATAGTGGCTGGACTGTAGGATGAAGCAAAGATATTGTCCACAGTTAGGAAGGATGGTGATATGAGTGTACTCATCAGCAACTTTGAGATACAGGAAACATAGCCAATCTCTTATTAAATATTGGAGAATGGTTGATAGGGTGTTTGTTCTGAACTTTTTCTTACAGTTTCTTAGACACTGGCTATATGGATACAGGAGCTTTCCATATATGAGTCTGCTACTCCAGAGGCAATCTATTGATCTAAATAGCTACTATACCCTTGGGAGCTTCAATAAACCTGAGCGGTCCAAATATATCAGCATGCAGCTCAGCTTCCCTGTTGAAACAGAAAAGCCACTGCCTTAACCAACTTTTGTAAGATCTGGGGAAGAGGTGCGTATAGGAGGTGGAGATGCATCTGGTGGGATATCCCTATTAGGAGAGTAATTGGATGTTAGCAGCTGTGGCTCATTGTAGTCTTCTAGAACATTCTAAGAGCAACAAGAGACATCAGCAATGGTTCTTAAATGTGCAAGTGCTCCTTTTTGAGCAAGTGTGTAGTCATTCAGCCAGTTTATCTTCCTTACAAATATGAGGAACTCTTTTTGCTGAACAAATGATAGATATCTGGAATAGCCTTAGTAGCAGAGGTAACAGTAGCATGCTGTGCTGGAAGTCAGGATTCAAGGCAGACTGCTGCTTCTTGTGATCTTGAGCAAATCACTTAACCCTTCACAGACTCGAGTACAAACTTAAAGTGGCATTTTAACAAGGATGGCCAGGTGTAATATGGGATATCCAGGGTAAAATGTCCCTAAACCTCTCTGGGGACATTTATGTTTTGGCCTGATTTTAACAACTTGGCTTTATGGAGTTGGGAGTGGTGCCAGAGGACTAGAGAGAGGCACATGTGGCCCCTTTACACAAAAATCGAAGTAAGGATGTGGTTGAAAACTACAGGCTGGTTAGTTTAACCTCTGTGGTGAGTAAATTATTGGAAGTGCTGCTGAAAGAGAACATAGTGAGGTTTCTGGAGTCCAACATATTACTGGATCCAAGGCAGCATGGATTCACCAAAGGCAGATCTTGTCAGACAATTCTAATTGATTTTTTTGATTGGGTGACCAGGGAGTTGTACCAAGGGAGAGCCCTAGATGTGGTGTATTTAGATTTCCGTAAAGCCTTTGACACCGTTCCTCACAGGCTACCTATAAACAAACAGAGCACCCTAGGGATGGACCCTAAAGTTACTGCTTGGGTTATAAATTGGTTGAGTGGGAGGCGACAAAGAGTACAGGTAAATGGAGCTCACTCTGAGGAGAAGGAAGTTACCAGTGGTGTACCCTAGCGATCTGTCCTAGGTCCGATTCTTTGTTAGTGATATTGCGTTAAGGCTTTGCGTTAAGGCTATCGGGTAAGGTTTGCCTGTTTGTGGATGATACCAAAATCTACAATAGAGTAGACATGCAAGAAGGTGTAATAACATGAGGAGGGATATAGCTAAGCTTGAAGAATGGTCTAGAATTTGGCAGCTGAGATTTAATGTTAAAAAATGTAGAGTCATGCATTTGGGCTGCAGCAGTCCAAGGGAGCGATATAGTAATAGCGGGTGAAGAACTTCTGTCCACAGAAGAAGAGCAGGGTGTGATTGTGTCTGATGATCTTAAAGTAGCTAAAAAGATAGAAAAGGTGATGGCAAAAGCTAGAAGGATGCTTGGGTGCATAGAGAGAGGAAAGGTCAGCAGAAGAAAGTGGGTGATAGTGCCTCTGTATAAGTCTTTGGTACGACCTCATTTGGAGTATTGTGTGCAATTTTGGAGACCGCACTTTCAAAAGGAGATAAACAGGTTGGAGTCGGTACAGAAAGTGGCTACTAAAATGATTAGTGATCTTCATTATAAATCATATGAGGACAGACATAAGGATCTTAATATGTATTCTTTAGAGGAAAGGCAGGATATGATTGAGACGTTTAAATACCTCCATGGCATAAATGCACAGGAAGAGAGCCTCTTTCGATTGAAAGCAAGCTCTTGTACAAGGGGACATAGGATGAGGGTGAAAGGGGATAGACACAGGAGTAATATGCGGAAATATTTCTTTCTTTTTTTTTTTTTTTTTTAATTCTTTATTTTCGTTTTATAACAACAAAGGAAAAGGAAGACATACAGCTAAAAGACAGATACATAAAGTGTAATACATACACCAAAGTAAACCCCTGCCACCCCCTCCCCCCTGCTTCTTCTCTAGAAAACTTATCATTCCCGAAGCGGGCGTGTACTTACATTATTGTGTTACAAAACCTAACGGCGATCTGAAACATGATGAGTGCACATTATACAGGCATGTTGGAGCAATGAGCAGATTGTACATAATCATTAAGCATCTGCCATTTAGACAAGCGAGAGTGAGATTGGGCATGGGGAATAGCTCTCCGAGGTATCTGCTCATATTTACTATATAAGCAGACGAGGTTCCACCATTCATTGACAGTAAGTCGAGAGCTATCCTTCCAATTCCTCGTGATTAAGCATATGGCTATACCCAGCATGAAATCAAGGAGAAAGCGACCCTTCTTAGGAAGAGAGGGGACCTCCGCCACAGAGCGGAGTCCCACAATCTTCCAAGAGAGAGGTTCGTGAAGGTGTAAGATAAATTGAATACAACCCCAGACCCGCCCCCAATAAACCTGTAGTTGAGGACATTCATAAATAACATGAGCGAAGGTTCCCACAGCAGTATGGCAAGACCAACACTGGTCCCTAGCATTTGTGTTCCATTTGGCTATTTTTTCTGGGGTATAAAAGCATCTGTGTGCAAAAAAGAAGAGAGAGTTTGGGTAACAGAGGCAGACCGGGAAACCCGCACTACTTTGCTCCAGAAAACGCTCCATTGCACAGGGGTTAAAGTGATTTGCAGTTCGCGCTCCCAGGCTTGTTGGGCTCTAAAAGTGGCCGTGTCTGTACCCTGACATAATATTTTATAAAAGTTAGAGGCTACCCCATGAGTACTACTAATAGAGTGAACTATCTCTAAGAGCCCGTCCTCAGTAGGGGCAGAGGGCGGCATGATTCGAGCACTTTTGAGGCAGTGTTGAAGCTGCATCAATTGAAAGTAGTGTTTCGCTGGTAACGCAAATTCCTTTTGTAAGTCAGAAAAGGTTTTCCAACGAGCTGCAGAGAAATGCTGTTGGGGTGTCCAGATCCCCCTTGAGTACCAGGGTTTCCATGCTATCGTTCTATTTAGGACTTGAATTCTGGGGTTATTCCATAGCGGGAGTCCGTCCTGAGGACATACGTTCGGGCCCAATGATAGAATGAGAGTGTTAAAGGCCGCAAGAGTATCGACAATCATTGGTGGATGGCGGGTGTCTACTGGATAGGACATACCGGGGAGATGGGTCAACGGAATTGGGCTACTAAGCTCCTCTTCTATGTCAAGCCAGACTGGTCTGCTGTCTGTTGAGGCATCTAGCCATCGGGCACCTTGCTTAAGTAGGAAGGCTTGATGATATCTAAGGAAATCAGGAAATCTGGTACCCCTCTTTCCTTTGCAGACTGTAGTTTTTGTTTGGCTATCCTTGGTGGCTTGCCCTGCCAGAGATAACGGACGAGAAGGCCCTCAATATCTTTATAAGTATGTAGCGGGAGTAAGCATGGCAGCATTTCTAAAATGTAGTTCACTTTGGGGACTATCATCATTTTCACAGTTTCTAAGCGGCCCCACCATGTAAGAGATAAGGGAGACCAACGATTCGTGAGCTCACGGACTTTGGAGACTACCTCTTTGGCATTAAAACTGATAGTGTCTTCTAAAGGAGAACAGTAATGGACCCCAAGATACTTCACCATGCGGGATTGCCAAAGGAAGGGAAAGGCCTGCATGTCAGCCTCATGTACCCAGCGGTTTCAGTGGGAATGCTACAGATTTGGTCCAGTTAACTTTATAGCCCGATAATTGTGAGTATCCGTCAATCAGATCCAAGACAGCTGGAACCGAATCGAGGGATACGAAAAGCATAAGGTCATCTGCATATGCAGAGAGTTTAATCTCCCTATGACTGAAGGGGACACCTCGAATACGTACGGACTGTCTAATAAGGAGGGCTAGGGGTTCAAGAGCTAGATCAAAGAGCATTGGTGATAGGGGGCAACCTTGACGCGTGCCTCTTTGGAGATTAAATGGCTGAGACTTGATAGCATTTACACAAATACTGGCGACGGGTTGAGTATACATGACTTGGAGATATCGGAGGAAGCCCTCCCCAAAGCCATACCATCGGAGAACTGCAAATAAGAAGGGCCATTCTAGGCGGTCAAAGGCTTTTTCGGCATCCAGGGAAAGACCCACCCATGGATGATCTAGATTGGCAGCACTGGATAGCACATGGCACAAGGTCCGAGCATTGTCAGCAGTTGATCTGCCGGGTATAAAACCGCATTGGTCAGGGTGAATTAGGGTGGCCAGCCTGTCAGATAGCCGGGTGGCCAAGATCATTGCGAAGATCTTATAATCGGCATTAAGTAGGGAGATTGGACGGTAGTTGGCGGTTAGTAGCGGGTCTCTGCCTTCTTTCTCAAATACTACCACATTAGCTGCAGAAAAGGATCCCAAAGAGGATGTATCTACCGCAAGGGCAGTAAAATAGAGTTTTAAATAGGGAACTAAATCTGCACTGAACGTTCTGTAGAATTCGGTCGGGAGACCATCGGGCCCTGCGGCACGGCCCGAGGCTGTTCGTTTTAGGGCAGATTGGATCTCTGAAGTAGAGAAGGGTTCATCCATCGCATCCCTATCATCTTCAGAGAGGGTCGGCCGCTGAATGCCAGAAAGCAATCGCTCGAATGTCTCTGACGAGAACTCACATTCAGATTGATATAGGCGGGTATAGAAATCCCGAAAGAGCTCTACAATGTCGGAGTCTGTGGTCACTATGCCCCCTCCCTGTGGAGCTCGAAGGGCCGCTACGCGTTTGGCTTCTTTTTGACCTTTCAAGGCGTTGGCTAAGAGTCGACCGGCTTGGTTATTTTCACGATAATATGTCCCTCGCTGAAGCTCAATACTCTTAGAAGCTGCAGTAGAGAGGATTGAATTATATTGAAAACGGAGACGCTGTAATCGAATTAATACACATGGATCAGTACATGAAGTTAGAACTCGTTCGCCTGCTTTTATTTGTTGGTCTAGTATGAGTAGCTGCTGTTTGCGTTGTTTTCGCAGGCGGATTTGATAGCTAGTGATCGTTGCTCGAATGGCCGCTTTGAAGCCCTCCCACCAAGCCCAATTCACAGTATCCTGGGGTAGATTAAAATGGAAGTAATCCTGTATGGCTGCTCGAATTTCTAACTGGAACTCTGGCTGAGTTAACAGGGCTCTATCAAAGAACCAGGCCCCCGAATTCCCTTGGGGTGCAGTAGTGTGTAATTGAAAGGAAATGGCAGCATGATCTGAAATATGTTGGGAGTGAATCTTTGCAGTGTCCACCTGAGGAACTAACAGTTTTGATATTAGAAAGAAGTCTATGCGAGACTGGGATTTATGAGGGGAAGAGAAGAAGGTGAAGTCAAGCTCATTGGGGTGTAGTAGCCTCCATAGATCAACTAAAGCAAGATCTTTGATCAGGGAGGTAAGCGTGGTGTGACTCTTGGGGGGACCACTTGTCCTAGGCGGCCGTTTGTCAATCAGGGGATCAAGGACTAGATTGAAATCCCCCCCAATTATCAATGAAGTATTAGCAGAGGCCTGCGCAACCTGAGCAATGGTAGCAAAAAAGGCAGGATCATCCACATTAGGAGCGTAAAGGCATATACATGTAACTTCAAGGCTACCTATCTTGAGGTGAACTCTGGACCATCGACCTTCTGTATCTGAGCTAGTCGCAATAATAGTAGCATGCAAAGATTTCCTAACCAGTATGGCAACCCCACATTTCTTAGAAACGGCTGGGGAATAGGCGGCCACCATGTAAGGTTTAATATTGAGTTTAAGAGTTTCCTTCGAATTTAAATGCGTTTCTTGGAGAAAAATCAGATCCGCGGCTTCCTGACTTAGGTAGCTTAGGATTTTCTTCCGTTTTATCGGATTATTGATTCCTTTTACGTTCAATGAGAAAATCTTACATGGTGCCATCAATCAGTAATAGACATTTTAGGTAAGGGCGCTTGAAAACATACAACATAATCAGAATCTGTGCAACAATGACATAATCACCGAGTATTCTGGCTAATACACCCCATATTGAAAAGTATGTACCATAGTATCTTAGAGAAGAAGCAAAACCCCCAAAGAATATGGCGACCATATGTCTGCGGAAGGAGGCCCTAGAGAGGAAATAGAAAGACATGAAAAAAAGAAAAGAAACACCAGAGTCCATAATTAACACTGTCTCTGATACTCATCGAGGCTACTGTGGGCAGATGGAGTCGGGTCACAGATATCGTCAAAAGTGAGGCAACAAACTGCCCTCGCCAGACTCTTTGCTGGGCTGCGGCAGATCCAATATGGCCGGTGCAGCGGATATGAGAATACTTGCAGGAATAATCTGGAAGTCAGCGCATCAAGTCGGCTTCTTTGGAATCCAAAAACTCCGCTAGTAGATCAGGGTCCTCAAATGTTCTTGTCTGATTGTGAAGCGTGACTCGGAGCTTGGCCGGGTACATCAGGCCATAGCGTGCTTGTAGTTGTTGAAGCCTCGGCCGGAATTCCAGAAAGCGCTTTCGGCGGTCGACCGTGGGTTTAGCCAAGTCGGGATAGAAGGAGATCTTGTGGCTCTCAAACTCCATATGGCCCTTTGCTCGAGAGGCATTTAGAATTTGCTCAACGTGTTGATATCTCAAGAGTCGAAAAATGATAGGCCGCGGGGTCTTCCTGTTGAGCGTTATGCTTGTGGGTACACGATGAGCGCGATCGATCTCCAAATCTTTGGTAAAGGTGACTTGGAGCAGGGAAGGGAGGATTTTGCATAAAAACTCTTTCATGTCTCCCGATTCCGCTCCCTCCGGTATGCCCACAAGTCGTATGTTGTTGCGGCGCGCTCTATTATTGCCATCTTCCACTTCTTTCTGCAAGGCCCGCACCTGACGTTCAACTTTGTCGAGTTTGGACAACCGGGCCGCATGGGAGTCCAATATGCTCTCCATTTTGTCCTGACGCGAAGAAAGCCCTTCTAGCTTGCTTTGCAGCACACCAAAATCTTCCCGCAGCGCTCGGAGTGCTTCACCGTTTGACTGCACGAGGTTTTTGACCCCTCTAATCTCTGCGAGGATTTCCTGCTGCATTTCGGGGCCCTCGCGCAAGGCCAGCCCCTTCTGCGGGGACGGAGGTTCGGTTTTGGAACGTTTGCCGTGAGAAGCCGCTGGAGATCCAAATTCCAGGCGCGTGGGTTTGGTCCCCGCCATCTCACCAATGTGCCCCGGCAAGATCAGAGTAGAAGTTCCAAGTATGTACGGTGTTAATTCAGGATTCTGAGTAGGCCTCTCGGGAGCCTCAGCGTTATGCGACCATCCCGCTGGACATCAGGCTCCGCCCCCCGGAAATATTTCTTTACAGAAAGAGTGGTAGATGTGTGGAATAGTCTCCCAGTGGAGATGGTATAGATGAAGACAGTAGCTGAATTCAATAAAACACGGGACAAACACAGAGGATCACTAAAGGAAAAAAGGGGACTGTTGTAGTTCTTGATATGGAAGGGCAGACTAGATAGGCCACATGGTCTTTTTCTGCCATCATGTTTCTATTTTTCTATTCCCAAATGGACGGCCACATAGGCATCCCTACTACAAACACTCGGGGCTGAATGCATGCATGCTGAACTGAAAACAAGTTTCCTCATTTCCCTATGGTTTGCGTTATCATCATGGAAAGCCTTCCAGGTGTCAAGATGGCTTAAGGAGAGCTTTTCTGATGCCCATTCATACCCTGGGACAGGAATAAATATGGACAGTCCTGCTAGTGATAGGAACATGCTAACCTTTTCTGAAATCGGGCATGTATGTCCCACATGCCCCAAACTCCCGGTCAAAACTTAGTGGTGCAGGATGTCAGATGTTTTATTCAAAGGTTGGACACTCCCAGCAGTCCAGAGTTCTTCTGATTTGGAGTTCTTATCATCCTAGTTTCCAATTCTTTATTTACTTGGAACAGGGGTGGCCAACTCCAGTCCTGGTGTACCACAATCCAACCTGGTTTTCGTGAATATTCCAGGCTGGATTGTGGTGCACCAGGATTGAAGTTGGCCACCCCTGACCTAGACCATTCCATAGTTATGATGTTTGCTAGGTGGCCATTTTGTTTCTCTATTATGCTTTAAAGAAATAGCTTGTCCAGAACTTTTCTATTTTACCTTAAGTTAGTAGTGTTTTAACTGTATTAATACGCTAACCCAGTTACCAGTATAATTGCATTGGGAATTGTTTAAATAATCTATTTTTGGTATCTCTCCTTTCTGTCTGTTCCATTTTCAACCCCTTCCTTTTTACTGACAAGAGAGAAGTGGAGAAAAATCACAGAAGAGAAGGGACTAGATTAGGAACCAAAGGGATGGTCTTTGTTGAATGAGATTTGGGGCACTGGTCAATAGTGCAACCAGGCAGACTGGGTTAACCCCTAACTCTACTGACAGTGTCCTGAATGCTATTCATAGAAACACAGAAAAATGACGACAGAAAAAGACCACGTGGCCTATCTAGTCTGTCCTTCCATATCAACAACTACAACAGTCCCCTTTTTTCCTTTAGAGATCCTCTGTGTTAGTCCCATGCTTTTTTGAATTCAGATACTGTCCTCATCTCTACCACCTCCACTGGGAGACTATTCCACGGATCCATCACTCTTTCCGTAAAGAAATAGTTCTGCATATCACTCCTGAATCTATCCCCTTTCATCCTCATCCCATGTCCCCTCATAGCAGAACTTGCTTTCAATCGAAAGAGGCTCTCCCCCTGTGTCTTTATGCCATGAAGGTATTTAAACGTCTCAATCATATCACCTCTATCCCACCTTTCCTCTAAGGTGTACATATTAAGATCCTTAAGTCTGTCCTCATATGCTTTATAATAAAGACCACTAACCATTTTAGTAGCCACCCTCTGCACCGACTCCATCCTGTTTCAATAGAGAACAGGCCTCTGTTCTTTAATCACATTCCATCCCTCCTGCCATCTGCCCTTTCCTATATTCTGGGACAGGAGAGGAGGGGCCACAATAGCCACAGAGAAGACACCTGCTAGTAATGATAGTATTCTATTATGTCTCCTGCTGATAAGAGGGAGGATGGGAAGGAATGAACCACTCTGTAGCCAATTGCTGAGAACCACTCTGTAGCCAATTGCTGAAAACAGAGATTCCAAAGAAAAACCCTCTCCCAAAGAGTTATAGGCAATCACAAGGATTTGTCCTCTCCCCCAACCAAGGACAGCTCCATATCTGAGTACTGACATCTTCCTTCCTAGAAAAAAAAAGAATTGGCTCCAACCAAATATATCTTAATGTACTTGAATGTTTTTGAGAGTAGAAATCATAATTGATCTGTTTTGTGTTCTCTACACATTTTGTTCATTTAAAACTAAGAAATTTGAGATGATACAAAAGATTCTGTTTCCCTTTCAGATATTGTACAAAGGCTGAATGAACTGACTCTACAAAGTAAACACTCTGACCAACTGGAGATGATGATAAAGCAACTGAATACCCAGGAGAAGAAAAATGAACAACTTCTGGAATCTATGAAACACCAGATAGAGATGCTGCAGATAGAATCAATGTAAGGAAAAGCGATTTCATTTTGACATTTTGAAATTTTGCCCTTTATAAATTATTTTTCTTTCACATGATGGAGTGGATAATTTTCAAAGCCATTAATGTGGGGTACATTACAATTTAATTGCTCATCTGAAATTGCCTTTCTTCAATATGATATGCTTTTAGTAGCATTTACTGGAGATATTCCTGAGAGCATGTTTAGTCAGGAAGAAAAATAACATGCATAGGGGCCTATTTACAAAGCTGTGTTTAAAGGCATTATTGCATGCTAATTGAAAATAATGTGCATATTCATTCATTCATTCTTATGATAATTTGCAATTATTTCTGCTTTTCACCTATTTGCCAGGTCAAAAGTCAGTCATACCCAGAGTTGCCACATTATCTGGTTCCAGGAGTGAGATTTTAAGCCAGTCCTGGATTTCCGACAGTCTCATCCTGCTGCATTATGGGACCTACTGCATTGATTCCAATTGGTAAAATTAGGGACTACAAATACCATTCTGCATTGCAATGCAAATTTAAAACCAGAACTGGCAAAAAATCTCATTCATGAAGCTGGGTAACTTGTCAGCTCTGGACATACCACATGTCCTTGAAGTGTTGAAGATAAGGCTATCCTCCCCTCACTAGGATTCTTTAGTAGCTACACTCACTGAAGCTACCACTATGTGCCCTACTCTCCTCATCTTAGGAGATTTCAATTTTCATGTAGATAATCCTAATAGGCCTCGAGACAGCCACCTTCTTTCTCTTCTCTCTAATCTGTCATTATAGCAACATGCTAAATCCCCAACTCATGTCGCTGGACATATTCTTGATCTGATTATGAACCTAGCCTCTACTACTGTTACTGTGATGTTTTCCTCTCCAGTATCGTCCTTTGACTGATCACCTTCTCATCCCATTCTGACTGTTATGTCTGGCTTGGCATTTATCATCTGGTCCCCCATCCATGGACTCAGCATGGGCCTCTGTTCTCCATAGATCTATTACTTCCAAAACTCTTTCTTCTCCAGGACCAAGCAGGAAGTCAGTCCTCACTTATGGGTGACGTCGACGCCGACGGAGCCCTCGCGGAGCAATTTTCCCCAGCTTTCAAAGAAAGCCTTTGGGAATTGCAGCGCGCATGCGCGGTCGTCTTCCCGCCCGAGGGTGCCATCTTAGCCAGTCTTCTTTTTTCCGCGGAGCCCTACAGACGTCCCCGTCTTGTCCCCGCGAAAAAGTCGATTTTCTTCATTATTTTATTCTTTTTCCTTCGGTTCGACGCCGATCTTTTTCCCGCCCGGACTCGCGACGCCGGTCACGAGTCCTCTTACTTTTTTTCGGTTTTTCTGACTTTGTCAGCTTTCGTTTTTGATTTTTTCCCTGGCAGCCCGGTCCTTTGACCTCGCAGGGGCCCTTTTTCCCCCGATGGCTGCCAGTGGGTTTAAGCGGTGTGGTCGGTGTGACCGAAATATGTCACTAACTGACACACACGACTTTTGCCTCCGCTGCCTGGGCCCGGATCATGAGGAACTGATCTGTGGGCCCTGCAGCAAAATGTCCTCGAAGGCGTTGAGAAGTCGGCGGCATCAGCGTGAGAGAATCTTCGCTGACCCCAGCCGTACCCGGACCTCGTCGGAGGCCTCCGCGTCAAAAGGTTCCAGCTCGGACCGTCGCCGGAGTTCCTCCGACCGGGGTTCTCCCTCCGGGGACCATCGTCGGAAGGTGAAACCCGCGAGGGCGGCGTCGGTGGACGCTCCTGGTTCCGCGAGGGCCAGGTCGCATAGCCCCGACAGCCGCCCCGGGTCCTTGGAGAAGGAACACATCCCGAAGCGACCTCGCCTGGAGTCGGAGATGCCTGCTCGGGTAAGTCCTGTGGTCCTTCTGGACTCGCCTCCGCGACAGCCGACGTCGGGCCCGACGCCGTCGGGGCCCGAGTCGGGGGCTGCTGGGTCACCTGAGCTCGGACTCAGGTTGACGGCCTTGGAGAGCAGACTGTCTGCCTTCATGGACCAGCAGAGGGCACTGCTCGCTGGCCTCGCTGGCGCCGCTGCCCCGACCACCGGGACGTCGACGTCCAAGTCGACCCCGGAGACCGAGCCGATCCTCGAGTCGATGAGAACTCGAGTCGATCCTCGGTCGAGGTCACCCTCGGCCTCCCGTTCGGGACCGAGGTCGCCGACGCCGACTCCCTCGGCGTCGGGGTGGCTGGCGCCGCGCCCTGCCCGGGCCGACCCCACCGAGTCCTCGTCGGAGTCGGTCTGGGAGTCTGAGGAGGAAGAGTCGCCTGATTCTTTCCGGACTCGGTGTGTCCCATCGGACTCACCGGAGTCCGAGCCTCGGAAGCAGTCCCCCCCGGAGGATGCCCGGTTCTCGGACTTCGTTAGGGATATGGCCAAGGCTTTGGCCTTCCCTGCGGATCCCGAGGAGGAGCCTCGAGCCGAAGAGCTCGACACCCTCCAGTATGACTCTCCCGCGAGGGAACACTTTACTGTACCGGTTCCTCCTATGCTGGAACGACTACTCTTCCGCATGTGGGAGAGTCCGGCCTCCTCGCCGGTCCTGAGCAAGCGGGTCGATTCTATCTATCGAGTCCGCAAAAGCCCTGGCTTTCAAAAGGCACAGCTGCCACACCATTCCATGGTAGTGGAATCGGCCATGCATCGTCTTAAGAGCCAGAAGATGCACTCCTCGGTGCCTCCTGGCAGGGAGGCCCGTAACCTGGATGGCCTTGGCAAGAAGTGTTTCCAGGGCTCTATGCTCGCATGTCGTGTCCAGACTTACCAGCTATACATGGGCATGTATCTCCGGGATCTGGCTAAAGAGCTAGCCGGATTCTCCGCTGGTTTGTCCGAGGAACCCTTGCGGAGGTTCCTAGCCTTGTCCACTGGCATTCGGGAATGCTCTAAGTTCATGTCCCGAGCGGCCTATGATGGCTTTGAAGCATCGGCTCGAGTGGCCGCAGCCGGCATCGGTGCCCGCCGACAGGCTTGGCTTCAGTCGTCAGACCTTGAGCCCTGGGTGCAGGACAAGTTGGTCGATGTCCCCTGCCGAGGCGAAAACCTCTTTGGCAAGCCCATGGCGGAAAAGGCTGCGCAAATTGAGACTGAGACTCTCACCAGGGCCAGGCTTTCTAGGAAGACCTCCGCCCCTTCCCAGAAAAAGAAGGGCTCGGGGAAAAAGTCCTTTTACCCGAGGAAGGCGGCTGCCTACAAACAATACCCCCACTACCAGGCCCCTGCAGCTCCCCAACAGGGCCAGCAGGCCAAGGGACGGGGTAACGGGTCCCGTAGGCAGCAAGCCCCCAAGCCTGCACCACCAGCCCCTGCTCAGCAGGGTGGGGGTTTTTGACTCGCAAAGCATAGCCTCTCCCCCCCCCGCTGGTTCCTCCCAGCACCGGAGGCCGGCTGGTTCACTTCGCCCACAGGTGGTCCAGCATCACCGCAGATGCCTGGGTGCTTCAAGTCGTGCGGGAAGGCTATCTTCTCCACTTCCACCAGGTCCCTCCCTCCTATTTTCCGGGAGAACCCCCACGACCCCCTCTGCACAGGGAATTACTCCTTCAGGAGTTAGCAGGTCTTCTGCAGGAACAGGCGGTTGAACCGGTGCCACACCACCTGAGAGGTCAAGGTTTTTATTCCAGGTATTTTCTAATACCAAAGAGAACAGGGGGCCTCAGACCCATCCTGGACTTGCGCAACCTCAACAAGTTCCTTGTGCGGGAGAAGTTCAAAATGCTTACCCTTGGAATCCTTCTGCCCTACCTCCAGCAGGGAGATTGGCTATGCTCCTTGGATCTAAAGGATGCCTACACGCACATCCTCATCCACCCAAGCCACCGCCAATACCTAAGGTTTGTGGTGGCAGGAAATCATTACCAGTACAGAGTACTGCCCTTTGGCCTGTCCTCCGCGCCGCGAGTCTTCACAAAATGTCTCGCGGTGGTGGCGGCCCATCTCCGGCTTCACGGCCTCTATGTCTTTCCGTACCTCGACGACTGGCTCATCAGAGCAGCGTCCGCTCGGGAGGTCACCGACGCCACGCGCCGCACGGTGACTCTTCTGCAGCACTTGGGCTTTGTTATAAACTTCGCAAAGTCCACTTTGCTCCCCTCGCAGGATCTCGAGTTCATCGGCGCAAGGCTGCACACTCCTCAGGCGCGAGCATACCTACCGCTCGACAGGGCTCAGCGGCTCATGGACCTAGCCGACCGTTTTCGCAGCCAGCCCCTGGTCTCCGCCAGGTGCTTCCTGAGACTGCTCGGCCATATGGCTTCCACCGTCCATGTGACCCCCAATGCCCGCCTGAATATGCGGCCTGCTCAATGGTGTCTCCGCCAGCAGTGGCGACAAGCCACCGGCGGCCTAGCAGACCTGGTGCGCGTCTCCGAGCTGCTGATCTCGTCTCTTCGGTGGTGGCTTCGGCAGCCGAACCTGATATTCGGAATGCCTTTCCAGTCACCTCAGCCGACCCGGGTGCTGACCGCGGATGCATCCCTCCTGGGCTGGGGAGCACATTGCCAAGGGGCACGTACTCAGGGCCTCTGGACCACGTGGGAGTCTGCTCAGCAGATCAACTTCCTGGAGCTCAGGGCGATCCGCCTGGCTCTCAAAGCCTTCTCCCACCTGACTTCTCACCAGTCCGTCCTTGTCCAGACGGACAATCAAGTTGCCATGTTCTACGTGAACAAGCAGGGGGGCACGGGCTCCTTCCTCCTCTGCCGGGAGGCACAGAAGCTCTGCTCTTGGGCCGTCAGTCACGGCATTCTCCTCAAGGCAGTTTATCTCCCGGGCCAAGAGAATTGCCTGGCGGACAAACTCAGCAGGATCCTCCAGCCGCACGAGTGGCGTCTGGATCCCTTGGTAGTTCAGAAGCTCTTCCTAAAGTGGGGCCTCCCCACGGTGGATCTCTTTGCCAGTCCTCACAACCGGCAGCTTCCTCGCTTCTGCTCTCGTCAGCCACACCCCCTTCGGGTTGCGGCGGACGCTTTCCTGATTTCATGGTCGGGGAGCCTTCTGTACGCTTTCCCTCCCATCCCGCTAGTCTCTCGGACTCTTTTCAAGGTGCTCCGAGAAAACGCCTTCATGATCCTGGTGGCCCCTCGCTGGCCCAGACAGCCATGGTTTCCGCTCCTACTGCAATTAGCGGTGGAGGATCCATTCCCTCTGGGGGTACAACCGGATCTCCTCACTCAGGATCAGGGGTCTCTACTACACCCCAACCTCAGGTCTCTCAACCTCATGGCCTGGCTGCTGAGAGGGTAGTCCTTGCTCCCCTTCTCCTGCCGGCGGAGGTGGAGGAGGTCGTCTTAGCTTCGCGACGCCCTTCTACCCGCAAATGCTACGCCCTTAAATGGCGTCGCTTTGCCGTCTGGTGTACCCGACAGTCTCAGGATCCCTTCTCCTGCCCGGTGTCGGTGATCTTGCAATACTTGCTACACCTCTCTAATCTGGGACTTAAGTCCAACTCCGTCAAAGTTCACCTTAGTGCTCTTTCAGCACATCATGTACCGGTGGACGGCAGACCTCTCTCCAACGACCCTCTCGTAGCGAGGTTTCTCCGAGGTCTCCTTCTACTTAAACCACCTCTGCGCCCGCCAGCGCCTGACTGGGACCTGAATGTGGTTTTGCAGCGGATCACCTGTCCGCCTTTTGAGCCTATGGCTACCTGTTCTCTCCGTTTTCTTTCTTGGAAAACATTGTTCTTGATAGCCCTCACTTCTGCTAGACACGTAAGTGAATTGCAGGCCCTCGTGTCTGATCCCCCTTACACTCGGTTCTACAAAAATAGGGTAGTCCTACGGACTCACCCAAAATTTCTTCCAAAAGTGGTCTCCCCTTTTCACATCAATCAGGAGGTGGTACTTCCAACCTTCTTTCCCAGACCACACTCCAGCCGAGCTGAAACGGTCCTCCATACCCTGGACTGTAGAAGGGCTTTGAACTTCTACCTTGACCGTACGCGGGAGCACCGTAAAGCTGCTCAGCTTTTTGTGTCTTTTGACCCCAATAAATTGGGGCTCCCGGTCTCCAAGCGTACTCTGTCCATCTGGGTTGCGGACTGTATCTCTTGGGCTTATGGGGCAGCCGGACTCTCCTTAGAAAGTCGAGTCACGGCTCATTGCGTTCGGGCAAAGGCTACGTCAGTGGCTTACCTCCGCTCTGTTCCGCTGGCAGACATCTGCCGGGCCGCTACTTGGTCTTCGAGCCAGACTTTTGCGGTCCATTACTGTCTCGAGAGGGAGTCCCGCAGGGACAGTGCTTTCGGACAGGCAGTCCTCCGTAATCTCTTTGAGGTCTGAGCAACTCCTACCCTCCATCCCGGATGTGGGCTACCGGTGGGTGATAATTCAGCGAAGATTCTTTCCTTCTGTGCTGCTGAGCTAGAGGGAGCTCATTTTTGTGCTTAGGGTCTCCGGTAGCCTTGAGCTTGGGAGTCCCATAAGTGAGGACTGACTTCCTGCTTGGTCCTGGAGAAAGCGTAGTTACTCACCTGTAACAGGTGTTCTCCAGGAGCAGCAGGAATCAGTCCTCACTACCCTCCCTCCTCCCCTTGGCGTTGCAATCGTCTGCTTATGTTCTTTTTGCAAATTTTTTATGCTGTCTTTTTTAGCTATGTCATCTGACTGGCTAAGATAGCACCCTCGGGCGGGAAGACGACCGCGCATGCGCGCTGCAATTCCCAAAGGCTTTCTTTGAATGCTGGGGAAAATTGCTCCGCGAGGGCTCCGTCGGCGCCGACGTCACCCATAAGTGAGGACTGATTCCTGCTGCTCCTGGAGAACACCTGTTACAGGTGAGTAACTACGCTCTCCTTCCCATCTACTGACTCTCTCTTACCTGTCTCCTTTGCATCCCTACTTGTTGATGAGCAGGCTTCTACGTCATATGACCATGGATACACTTGCACCACTGCATCATCTTAACACTTGTCCCTTTTCCCATCACAATTCATGGCATCACTTTGGTCTTCAACTTCTTCGACAACAGCTTTGTAGGGCTGAATGCCATTGGCGTCAGATGACCTTATCTATTTTTCAACAAGTCATCTATTACCTCCACTAAAAAACATTATTTTAAGAAACTTATTTCCTCTGCTGCAAACTGTCCCAAGCAGCTTTTTTCAGTTGTTTTCCATTTACTTTAGCCTGTTACTTGATCCAGCCAGGATCAGCCATCTTTGCAGCAACTTGCTGACCTTTTGCAATCCAAAGTCACTCAGACTGCATCCTTATTCCCAGTTCATGATGCCTTCTCATCTCTTGAAACAACCACTCTGTCCTCTCCCAATTTCCCTCAGTTTCATACATGGTCGACTTTCAAGACTATCATGTCTGCTGACCTTTATTGCTACTTCAGTGAAGACCTTTAACACTCTTGACCCCATTCTACTACTACTACTACTACTACTACTACTACTACTAAGCATTTATAAAGCGCTACCAGGTTCACACAGCGCTGTACAAAGAAAACATACAAGAGACAGTCCCTGCTCGAAAGAGCTTACAATCTAAAAAAAGACAAAGCAAGAAAAGGAGAAGAATAAGAACAGCAAAATCAAGAGCCAAAGGCACAGGCGAAAAGATGAGCTTTTAACTTAAGTTTGGAGAGGGACAAAGAAAATGCCTGGCGTAAAGACAAAGGATGTTTATTCCAAGCATAAGGTGCAGCAAGGTGAAACGAGCAGAATCTGGAGTTGGCAATAGAGGAGAAGGGCATAGCAAGAAGCAACTGGGTAGAAGAATGGAGTTCACGAGGGGGAAAGTAGGGAGAAATGAGAGAAGAAAGGTACTGAGGATCCACAGAGTGAATGCACTTATAGGTCAGAAGGAGAAGCTTAAAGTGAATACGGAAACAGATAGGGAGCAAGTGAAGAGATCTGAGGAGAGGGGTGATGTGGGCAAAACGAGACTGACGGAAAACCAAACGGGCATCGGAGTGCTGAATAGACTGAAGGGGGAAGAGATGAGACTGAGGGAGACCAGCAAGAAGCAGGTTGCAATAATCAAGACGGGAGGTGATTAGGGAATGGATGAGGGTTTCAGTAGTGAGCTCAGAGAGAAAGGGGTGAATTTTGCCAATGTTGAAGAGAAAGAAGCGACAGGTCTTAGCGATGAGTTGGATATGAGAGGAGAAAGAGAGCGAAGAGTCAAAAATAATACCAAGATTGCGAGCAGATAAAACAGATTGGAGAACAGAGCCATCAACAGAGACTGAAAAAGAAGAAGGAGAAAGGGAAATTTTAGAAGAAAAAACTAGAAGTTCAGTCTTGGCCATGTTCAATTTCACACAAAAATTCAAATACCTAAGCCCAGTGAATCAAATACCATAACAATATAAACCAGACCCTAAAAATTCAAAAAACCTAAAAGCCTTATATCTTATTTTTATTTGTCGGAAATGCCAGCATGGTAAAGAGGGAAATTCCCTCAGACCGCCGTGGCATTTCCTTTTTAATCGTTTTTAATAATTCAAAAAACTTGTTAAAAATCAGTAACCACTTAGCTGACATTTATGTGGTAATGTCCATTTTAGCAGCAATGTTACAGTCACGACGTGGCACGTTTCGGGGTTCTAAACAGCGATACCCCTGCTTCAGGTCAACAACATTGCTCCGCTGCTCCAGCATTATGAAAAGTCCTTTTCGAAGAGTGTTTTTTTATCTAGGCTGAGTTAACGTCAGCTCAGCTGATACCCATCAGCTGGTAGGAGGAACTGTGTGTAAAAAAGCCAATCAGAGAATTCAGGGGAGGGGCCACTGATCTTAGACCACCCCCCTGGTGCTGAGAAAGGCCTCAGATGAAAAAATATATACACCTCAAGGTAAAAACAAAATCACACAATGGTGTACCAATCAAGTTGTTGGTTCAGTCCCCTCGGATGCACGGTGTCAAGGCGAAAAATCCACTGTTGTTCGCGAAATTGCAAAGCCTGCACACGATCGCCCCCCCGGGGGTTTGAAGGTATAAAATCCAATACTCGCCATGTAAGATCACCAAAGTTGTGAGAGTTCGATAAACAGTGTTCAACCATCGGTGCAGATAGTGAGGCTGTACGTAGTCGAGAGGCATGTTCTCCCAACTGGACTTTTACAGGTCTGGAGGTACGTCCTATATAATACAGATTGCAAGGACAGACTATAAGGTATACAACAAACGATGTAGTACAATTAGTATTCCATCGAGTGTAATAAGAGATCTGAGAATGAACATCCATCCATGATATGCCAGAAAGAGTGTTCAAACAGTAGTGGCAATCACCACATGGATGATGTCCCGGTGGTGTATGAAAAGTAATTTGGCGATCAACCTCCGCTGAAGTGTGTACCAGGAGGTCACGTAAATTAGACCGTCGAGAGTATGCTATTTGCAGTCTCTTCCGAAAGCAAGGGTGTAAGGTGAGTATTGGCCAATAACGATGCAAAAGCTCCACCACTTTGGAAGAACCCTTCATATAGGGGAATACTGCTGTAATATGATCTGTAGAAGGTGCAATGGAAGAACCCCTCAATAGCCATTCACGATGGATGTAACTGGCTCGTTTATACGCCTTCCGCACAACCCCAAAGGGGTAACCTCTGGCCAGCAATCGAGCTGTGAGTTCTTTAGCATGTCTTTTAAAGTCCACCCGATGAGTACAGTTTCTGCGAAGACGTAAAAACTGACCGAAAGGCAATCCTCGCTTTAAAGCAGGTGGGTGAAAGCTGTCAAATCGAAGGAGGGTGTTACGCTGGACAGGTTTGCGGTACAAAGAGGTCTCCAAACCCCTATCAGTTAATTCAACAGTAATGTCCAAAAATTGAATCTGCCGAGGTTCAGCCTGAGCCGTGAATTGTATGTTAGACTTAAATGTATTTAACAACCGAAGAAATTCATCCAATAGCTCCCCCGTTCCCGTCCAAATGAAAAAGATGTCGTCTAGAAAGCACCGCCAGAACGGAATATATCTGAATAGCGGATGGGGATAGATGAACTGTTCCTCGAACCAGCCCATATACAATGTGGCTATAGAAGGTGCTACAGTCGCCCCCATAGCAATTCCGTAGATTTGGAGGTAATGTTGCTGTTGATAAACAAAAAAATTTTGATTCAATACTAGATCGAGAAGATCTAGAATAAAATCTTGAGGAATGCGGTCCGGAAGAGGCAAAGAACGAAAAGTCCACAAGTCTCTATTCCATCCTCCCGGCCGCCCTATAGTATCCTGCAGAGATTCGCTCCTCGAACCACTATCCCAATTCTGCGATTTATTTTTGCAACCGTTGGCTGGTAAAGTGCCTTCATTCATTAAAGATACTGGAGATTTTTTGAATCATCTGTCCACCTGCACGGCAATTTCCACATACACCTTTTTGGTGACATTGGACGTACAGTCCCTCTATACTAACATAGATCAACGTGAAGTCTTAACAGGTTTAGCATCTCGTTCTTTGCCTCTTCTGGACCGCATTCCTCAAGATTTTATTCTAGATCTTCTCGATCTAGTATTGAATCAAAATTTTTTTGTTTATCAACAGCAACATTACCTCCAAATCTACGGAATTGCTATGGGGGCGACGGTAGCACCTTCTATAGCCACATTGTATATGGGCTGGTTCGAGGAACAGTTCATCTATCCCCATCCGCTATTCAAGGAGAAGATCATGGTCAACAGTATCAAAAGCAGCAGAAAGGTCAAGGAGGATAAGGACAGAGTAAAGGCCTTTAGATTTAGCCAGGGAACAAGTCACTGGAGACTTTGACAAGAGCAGTTTCAATAGAGTGCAAGGGATGAAAACCGGATTGTAAGGGATCGAGAAGAACATGGGAAGAAAGGAAGTCAAGGCAACGGCGGTAAAGCGTAGTTACTCACCTGTAACAGGTGTTCTCCAGGAGCAGCAGGAATCAGTCCTCACTTATGGGTGACGTCGGCGCCGACGGAGCCCTCGCGGAGCAATTTTCCCCAGCTTTCAAAGAAAGCCTTTGGGAATTGCAGCGCGCATGCGCGGTCGTCTTCCCGCCCGAGGGTGCCATCTTAGCCAGTCAGATGACATAGCTAAAAAAGACAGCATAAAAATTTGCAAAAAGAACATAAGCAGACGATTGCAACTCCAAGGGGAGGAGGAGGGGTAGTGAGGACTGATTCCTGCTGCTCCTGGAGAACACCTGTTACAGGTGAGTAACTACGCTTTCTCCAGGACCAAGCAGGAAGTCAGTCCTCACTTATGGGACTCCCAAGCTCAAGGCTACCGGAGACCCTAAGCACAAAAATGAGCTCCCTCTAGCTCAGCAGCACAGAAGGAAAGAATCTTCGCTGAATTATCACCCACCGGTAGCCCACATCCGGGATGGAGGGTAGGAGTTGCTCAGACCTCAAAGAGATTACGGAGGACTGCCTGTCCGAAAGCACTGTCCCTGCGGGACTCCCTCTCGAGACAGTAATGGACCGCAAAAGTCTGGCTCGAAGACCAAGTAGCGGCCCGGCAGATGTCTGCCAGCGGAACAGAGCGGAGGTAAGCCACTGACGTAGCCTTTGCCTGAACGTAATGAGCCGTGACTCGACTTTCTAAGGAGAGTCCGGCTGCCCCATAAGCCCAAGAGATACAGTCCGCAACCCA
The DNA here is from genome assembly GCA_033557465.1 of Ichthyophis bannanicus. Taxonomy (NCBI): domain Eukaryota; kingdom Metazoa; phylum Chordata; class Amphibia; order Gymnophiona; family Ichthyophiidae; genus Ichthyophis; species Ichthyophis bannanicus. The sequence goes on from CM066032.1 coordinate 955,758,545, forward strand.
GATGGACAGAGTACGCTTGGAGACCGGGAGCCCCAATTTATTGGGGTCAAAAGACACAAAAAGCTGAGCAGCTTTACGGTGCTCCCGCGTACGGTCAAGGTAGAAGTTCAATGCCCTTCTACAGTCCAGGGTATGGAGGACCGTTTCAGCTCGGCTGGAGTGTGGTCTGGGAAAGAAGGTTGGAAGTACCACCTCCTGATTGATGTGAAAAGGGGAGACCACTTTAGGCAGAAATTTTGGGTGAGTCTGTAGGACTACCCTATTCTTGTAGAACCTAGTGTAAGGGGGATCAGACACGAGGGCCTGCAATTCACTTACGCGTCTAGCGGAAGTGAGGGCTATCAAGAACAGTGTTTTCCAAGACAGAAAACGGAGAGAACAGGTAGCCATAGGTTCAAAAGGCGGACAGGTGATCCGCTGCAAAACCACATTCAGGTCCCAGTCAGGCGCTGGCGGGCGCAGAGGTGGTTTAAGTAGAAGGAGACCTCGGAGAAACCTCGCTACGAGAGGGTCGCTTGAGAGAGGTCTACCGTCCACCGGCACATGATGTGCCGAAAGAGCACTGAGGTGAACTTTGACGGAGTTGGACTTAAGTCCCAGATTAGAGAGGTGTAGCAAGTACTGCAAGATCACCGACACCGGGCAGGAGAAGGGATCCTGAGACTGTTGGGTACACCAGACTGCAAAGCGACGCCATTTAAGGGCGTAGCATTTGCGGGTAGAAGGGCGTCGCGAAGCCAAGACGACCTCCTCCACCTCCGCCGGCAGGAGAAGGGGAGCAAGGACTACCCTCTCAGCAGCCAGGCCATGAGGTTGAGAGACCTGAGGTTGGGGGTGCAGTAGGGACCCCTGATCCTGAGTGAGGAGATCCGGTTGTACCCCCAGAGGGATTGGATCCTCCACCGCCAGTTGCAGTAGGAGCGGAAACCACGGCTGCCTGGGCCAGCGAGGGGCCACCAGGATCATGAAGGCTTTGTCTCGGAGAACCTTGAAAAGAGTCCGAGAGACTAGCGGGATGGGAGGGAAAGCGTACAGAAGGCTCCCCGACCATGAGATCAGAAAAGCGTCCGCCGCAACCCGAAGGGGGTGTGGCTGACGAGAGCAGAAGCGAGGAGGAAGCTGCCGGTTGTGAGGACTGGCAAAGAGATCCACCGTGGGAGGCCCCACTTGAGGAAGAGCTTCTGAACTACCAAGGGATCCAGACGCCACTCGTGCGGCTGGAGGACCCTGCTGAGTTTGTCCGCAAGGCAATTTTCTTGGCCCGGGAGATAAACTGCCTTGAGGAGAATGCCGTGACTGACGGCCCAAGAGCAGAGCTTCTGTGCCTCCCGGCAGAGGAGGAAGGAGCCCGTGCCCCCCTGCTTGTTCACGTAGAACATGGCAACTTGATTGTCCGTCTGGACAAGGACGGACCGGTGGGAAGTCAGGTGGGAGAAGGCCTTGAGAGCTAGGCGGATCGCCCTGAGCTCCAGGAAGTTGATCTGCTGAGCAGACTCCCACGTGGTCCAGAGGCCCTGAGTACGTGCCTCTTGGCAATGTGCTCCCAGCCCAGGAGGGATGCATCGGTGGTCAGCACCCGGGTCGGCTGAGGTGACTGGAAAGGCATTCCGGACATGAGGTTCGGCTGCCGGAGCCACCACCGGAGAGACGAGATCAGCGGCTCGGAGACGCGCACTAGGTCTGCTAGGCCGCCTGTGGCTTGACGCCACTGCTGGCGGAGACACCATTGAGCAGACCGCTTATTCAGGCGGGCATTGGGGGTCACATGGACGGTGGAAGCCATATGGCCGAGTAGTCTCAGGAAGCGCCTGGCGGAGACCAGGGGCTGGCTGCGAAAGCGGTCGGCTAGGTCCATGAGCCGTTGAGCCCTGTCGAGCGGTAGGTATGCTCGCGCCTGAGGAGTGTGCAGCCTTGCGCCGATGAACTCGAGATCCTGTGAGGGGAGCAAAGTGGACTTTGCGAAGTTTATAACAAAGCCCAAGTGCTGCAGAAGAGTCACCGTGCGGCGCGTGGCGTCGGTGACCTCCCGAGCGGACGCTGCTCTGATGAGCCAGTCGTCGAGGTACGGAAAGACATAGAGGCCGTGAAGCCGGAGATGGGCCGCCACGACCGCGAGACATTTTGTGAAGACTCGCGGTGCGGAGGACAGGCCAAAGGGCAGTACTCTGTACTGGTAATGATTTCCTGCCACCACAAACCTTAGGTATTGGCGGTGGCTTGGGTGGATGAGGATGTGCATGTAGGCATCCTTTAGATCCAAGGAGCATAGCCAATCTCCCTGCTGGAGGTAGGGCAGAAGGATTCCAAGGGTAAGCATTTTGAACTTCTCCCGCACAAGGAACTTGTTGAGGTTGCGCAAGTCCAGGATGGGTCTGAGGCCCCCTGTTCTCTTTGGTATCAGAAAATACCTGGAATAAAAGCCTTGACCTCTCAGGTGGTGTGGCACCGGTTCCACCGCCTGATCCTGCAGAAGACCTGCTAACTCCTGAAGGAGTAATTCCCTGTGCAGAGGGGGTCGCGGAGGTTCTCCCGGAAAATAGGAGGGAGGGACCTGGTGGAAGTGGAGAAGATAGCCTTCTCGCACGACTTGAAGCACCCAGGCATCTGCGGTGATGCTGGACCACCTGTGGGCGAAGTGAACCAGCCGGCCTCCGGTGCTGGGAGGAACCAGCGGGGGGGGGAGAGGCTATGCTTTGCGAGTCAAAAACCCCCACCCTGCTGAGCAGGGGCTGGTGGTGCAGGCTTGGGGGCTTGCTGCCTACGGGACCCGTTACCCCGTCCCTTGGCCTGCTGGCCCTGTTGGGGAGCTGCAGGGGCCTGATAATGGGGGTATTGTTTGTAGGCAGCCGCCTTCCTCGGGTAAAAGGACTTTTTCCCCGAGCCCTTCTTTTTCTGGGAAGGGGCGGAGGTCTTCCTAGAAAGCCTGGTCCTGGTGATAGTCTCAGTCTCAATTTGTGCAGCCTTTTCCGCCATGGGCTTGCCAAAGAGGTTCTCGCCTCGGCAGGGGACATCGACCAACTTGTCCTGCACCCAGGGCTCAAGGTCTGACGACTGATGCCAAGCCTGTCGGCGGGCACCGATGCCGGCTGCGGCCACTCGAGCCGACGCTTCAAAGCCATCATAGGCTGCCCGGGACATGAACTTTGAGCATTCCCGAATGCCAGTGGACAAGGCCAGGAACCTCCGCAAGGGTTCCTCGGACAGACCAGCGGAGAACCCGGCTAGCTCTTTAGCCAGATCCCGGAGATACATGCCCATGTACAGCTGGTAAGTCTGGACACGACATGCGAGCATAGAGCCCTGGAAACACTTCTTACCAAGGCCATCCAGGTTACGGGCCTCCCTGCCAGGGGGCACCGAGGAGTGCATCTTCTGGCTCTTAAGACGATGCATGGCCGATTCCACTACCATGGAATGGTGTGGTAGCTGTGCCTTTTGGAAGCCAGGGCTCTTGCGGACCCGATAGATAGAATCGACCCGCTTGCTGAGGACCGGCGAGGAGGCCGGACTCTCCCACATGCGGAAGAGTAGTCGTTCCAGCATAGGAGGAACCGGTACAGTAAAGTGTTCCCTCGCGGGAGAGTCATACTGGAGGGCGTCGAGCTCTTCGGCTCGAGGCTCCTCCTTGGGATCCGCAGGGAAGGCCAAAGCCTTGGCCATATCCCTAACGAAGTCCGAGAACCGGGCATCCTCCGGGGGGGACTGCTTCCGAGGTTCGGACTCAGGTGAGTCCGAGGGGACACACCGAGTCCGAAAAGAATCAGGTGACTCTTCCTCTTCAGACTCCCAGACCGACTCCGACGAGGAATCTGTGGGGTCGGCCCGGGCTGGGCACGGCGCCTGCCGCCCCGACGCCGAGGGAGTCGGCGTCGGCGACCTCGGTCCCGAACGGGAGGCCGAGGGTGACCTCGACCGAGGATCGACTCGAGTTCTCATCGACTCGAGGATCGGCTCGGTCTCCGGGGTCGACTTGGACGTCGACGTCCCGGCGGTTGGGGGCAGCGGCGCCAGCGAGGCCAGCGAGCAGTGCCCGCTGCTGGTCCATGAAGGCAGGACAGTCTGCTCTCCAAGGCCGTCAACCTGAGTCCGAGCTCAGGTGACCCAGCAGCCCCCGACTCGGGCCCCGACGGCGTCGGGCCCGACGTCGACTGTCGCGGAGGCGAGTCCAGAAGGACCACAGGACTTACCCGAGCAGGCATCTCCGACTCCAGGCGAGGTCGCTTCGGGAGGTGTTCCTTCTCCAAGGACCCGGGGCGGCTATCGGGGCTATGCGACCTGGCCCTCGCGGAACCAGGAGCGTCCACCGACGCCGCCCTCGCGGGTTTCACCGTCCGACGATGGTCCCCGGAGGGAGAACCCCGGTCGGAGGAACTCCGGCGACGGTCCGAGCTGGAGCCTTTTGACGCGGAGGCCTCCGACGAGGTCCGGGTACGGCTGGGGTCAGCGAAGATTCGATCACGCTGATGCCGCCGACTTCTCAACGCTTTTGAGGACATTTTGCCGCAGGGCCCACAGATCAGTTCCTCATGATCCGGGCCCAGGCAGCGGAGGCAAAAGTCGTGTGTGTCAGTGAGTGACATATTTCGGTCACACTGACCACACCGCTTAAAGCCACTGGCAGCCATCGGGGGAAAAAGGGCCCCTGCGAGGTCAAAGGACCGGGCTGCCAGGGAAAACCGAAAACGAAAGCTGACTAAGTCAGAAAAACCGAAAAAAAGTGAGAGGACTCGTGACCGGCGTCGCGAGTCCGGGCGGGAAAAAGATCGGCGTCGAACCGAAGGAAAAAGGATAAAATAATGAAGAAAAATCGACTTTTTCGCGGGGACAAGACGGGGACGTCTGTAGGGCTCCGCGGAAAAAAGAAGACTGGCTAAGATGGCACCCTCGGGCGGGAAGACGACCGCGCATGCGCGCTGCAATTCCCAAAGGCTTTCTTTGAAAGCTGGGGAAAATTGCTCCGCGAGGGCTCCGTCGGCGCCGACGTCACCCATAAGTGAGGACTGACTTCCTGCTTGGTCCTGGAGAAACCGCACATTCAAGCAGTTTAGAAATAAAAGGAAGGAGAGAAATGGGGTGATAATTAGAAGGACAAGAGGGATCAAGTGAGGGTTTCTTAAGGAGAGGCATGACCACAGCATGTTTAAAGTCAGCCGGGACAGTAGCAGTGGAGAGCGAGAGGTTGAGAATATGAAAAATGGAGGGGACAATGGTAGAAGAGATAGGATCAGAGGAGTAAGTGGTGAGCATGGAGGAGGAGAGAAGAAGAGCAGTCTCATCAATAGAAATCATAGGAAAGGAAGAGAGGGTAGGATGAGAAGGGGGGAGATTGAGAACAGGAAAGGGAAATTGGGGATTTAGAGGGAAATTGGAGAGTGATCTTATTTATTTACATTCTCTTATATACTGCACTATTCTGCATCAGTGTGGTTTACATTGAACAAACTTAAATTACATTGAACAGGGCATTATAACTTGGAGATAACTATTTTACAGGGAACATGGGCTATGGAGGGTTAAATGGCTTGCCCAAGACCACAAGGAGTACCTGTGGGACTAGAAACCCCAGTCCTTCCGGCCCAAGGTTGCTGTCCTCTAGTGGGATTTGAACCCCTGACCTTCTGGCCTGAAGTACCTTGCCCCAACCACTAGGCCACTCCTCCACTCTAAATCTTATGGATTTAATCATGGAAGTAATCAGCCAGGGTTTGGGCAGAAATCCTCCCCTTCGGATTGCTGAACTTGCTCTTCCTCTCCTTCCATATGCACTTACTCTCTTCTCTAATAATCTCTCCTCTGTGACCTTTCCCTCTTGCTGGAAAACAGCTCTCGTTAGGCCTCTGCTAAAAAGTCCTAATCTTGATCCTTCTCCTATGCATCACTGCCCAGTCTCTAATCTTCCCTATCTTTCTAAGCTTCTGGAAAACTTGTTTTTCAGCAGTTATTGAAACATCTTAAACAAACCAATTACAGTCAAACCTCGGTTTTCATTTGCCCCGGTTTTCATACGCTTCGGTTTTCAACGTCTTTTCTGACTGAGATTTTGTCCCGGTTTTCATGCATTGCTTCGGTTTTCAACGTCTTTTGACTGAGATTTTGTCCCGGTAGCAGGGAAGAAAAGCTGTCAACGTAAGCAGGAGATGTTGCATGAATGTGGGAGGCAGTTCTTTCTCTTGCAGGGTACGTCTGAAGCTATATCATTAAGATTTTCTGCCATTCTGAAGCATTGAGCAGATAATGTAAAGGTATTTTAATGGGCTGAATTCAATGTGATTCCGAAGAGAGCTGGGCACAGCAGCTTGTCAGGGGTGGCTAAGGCCAGATGTTAACATACTGTACTGTACAGTACTGTACTTAGCTTGCTTTCAGTGATGTTAAATGTTCATTTATCCATTTCATTAGTCATTTATATTTATTTCTCATTGTTTTCTGTATGTAAAAATATAGTTATTCTCTATAAAATGTATTTTTTGTGAATATTTTTGGGTGTCTGGAACGGATTAATTGGATTTACATTATTTCTTATGGGAAATATTGCTTCAGTTTTCATACGTTTCGGTTTTAGTCAGACTTTTTCGAACGGATTAATCATGAAAACCGAGGTTTGACTGTACTTACATCCACAACAATCAGGATTTAGGGCAGGCTACAGTTTGGAAAATGTCATTCTATGAGTTCTGAACAAACTTAGGGGTATGTTTATTAAACCGCGTTAACGTAGCAGATGCTACGTTAACGCGTGTTAGGTAACGTTAACGCACGTAAACGTCATGTTAACCCACGTTAAAGTTACCTAACGCGCATTAACGTTACATAACGTGCGTTACCGTTACATAACGTGCATTACCGTTCCCGGCTGCGGTAAGTATCGCAGAGGGTGGAGAGGGGGCGGAGAGAAGGGGTCAATGGGTGGGTAGTGGGCAGGGAGAGGCCCCTTCCACACTAACGCGGGGAACAGAAGGGCTGAATCTTACCGCAACTGAAAACCTGGCTTTAGCACACATTTGCAAGTGTCAGCAATGTACAGCATAGGCAGGGAGCCCAAGAAAAGTGATAGTAGTGCTCCATTTGCAGCAACAGCATAGTGCCCAAGTATGAAAGGCCACTATGGTGATGGTGCAAATGGGGCATAGGGGGCTGCAGATGGAACATGTAGTGGGGGCATCTGGGGCACAGGGTGGACTAGGCAGTCACCTAGATGGCACATAGGAACATAGAAACTGGACATCAGCAAGTCAGCAGCTGACAAAGGCCAAACACAATCCACCTACATCTACATGGTCCACCCTAGCTAACAGTTGCCAGGACACTGACCTGACATCCCCCCAGCCAACCCTTCCCCAAGCGGAAGGGACATAATATTGGCAGGCGGTGTTGGGGCAGATGTGAGGATGCCCATGTATGCCTCCCCACCCAAGACACCACTCCCTAGGCAACCGCCTACCCACACAGTGGATGGCCTGGGACTGCGCACTACCCACACCGACAGCATATGGTCATGTCACCATGGCAGGGGGGGTGCCCGTGCTGGAAGTGGCAGTGGCACCTGCCTGCAGTGGACCTAGGCCAGGGGTGGGCAACTCTGGTCCTGGAGGGCCGCAGACCAGTCAGGTTTTCGGGATATCCCTAATGGATATGCATGAGATATATATGCATTAGAGATATCCTGCCAACCTGACTGGTCTGCGGCCCTCCAGGACCGGAGTTGCCCACTCCTGACCTAGGCCATGCCCTGTACCAGTACGTGGTGTGCAGTGCAACATAAAAGGTCTGGCTGAGGAAAGGTACAGGTAGCTCCAAGGACTACTGTACATGTGTGGTGCAGTACACACAGCTAGTGTGTCCAAAAGCAGAGGGTCACAGGTTCAAGTTCCAGCTGTGGATCCTGCAGAGCATGTCCTTATATTTTACCCTACAATGCAGATACAACAGCAACATGTGCAAAGCCCAAAGCAGTGGCAAACAGGGGTACAAACACCCACTCACACAGGCTCCACAATCCAAAGCTGCATGGAGAGTCAGGCTGTTGGCCCCAGCACAGAGCTGCAGTTATCACCAGAGTACTACTACTACCTCCTGCACAGTTTATCAATGTTGACATTGTGATCAGGACCAGTGTGGCAGGCAAGGCTGCCAACCACCCCTGTCTTTGCACAATGCTGCAATAGGAGTGTGTGTGTGTGTGTATGTCTATCCATTGTTTTGTGGCTGCCCACACTTCACTGGGCCCACAATGTCCCCCTGTTACCAGCGTTATCCTGAATATGTGCATAATGAGGAGCAAGGTATTGTGGGTATGGCCCGGACAGGGCAGATTGGCCAGGATGCATCTTAACAGGGTTTGGGGCAATGGCTGGGACAGTGTAGTGCCCGACCACCTCCTGCAAGGATAGGGTGGCCACAGCATGTCATGCTGGGAGGACACTCTCACTCTGACCAGTGACAATGGCATGTCTAGGTTCCCACATATTGCTCTACACTATCTGCCTCCAGTGATATCTGTGTGTTCCCAGTGCTGGGCCCCAATCACTGCAATACCTGCTTGTTGCACATAGCTCCTCTATGATCATGCCCTAAGGGCTGGCTAGTGGACTGTCTTCATTTAGTTTGTACATGGTTGGAACACCTTGTAGGGTACTACAGGTGCAGTCTGACTGTGCTGATTGCTGGTGAATGGCAGACTGTGGTGTGAGGCAGTTGAGGTTTTCCAGACCTAACCCCAGCATTACTGCTGGCCTGCCCCAGTCACAGATATAGCTCTGGCCCACCAACACTGGAGGGCTCTCTTATACCAGCAGGATGGAGATTGATTCACCAGGACTCAGGCACCTGTCCCTTTACCTGCAAAAAGGGTGATTGTGGACTTCCGGTGACGTCATCCTCCTGAATGGCGGCGTAGAGTGAGAGCTCCGCCACCAGCATGCAATAATAGGCTGATTTGGCCCCTACGGGCATCGCAGAGCTGACCGGAGAGTGGCCGCAAGGCAAGAGGTTGCCACTGACCCCAGCGGAGGGCAAAAACTCAGAGCGGAGGAGCAGTAGTGAGCCGCACGAAGATCGCGAGCGGCAGGAAGTCAAGTGCGGGCTTCTTAGCCGGCGGCGGAGCGGAGTAAGCAGCAAGAACACGGAGAGGGCAGAATACACCCGGCGCAACGCGGAGCGAACGCCGGGAGCCTGCAAGTAGCAACCTCCTCTGCAGCACAAACTGAAACTACAAATCGCGACGCGGAGCGAGGTGGCGGCACGCTGCAAGTGGAGCGCAGGAGGAGAGGAGACAGAGCAGGCCGAGCATGTGGCTCAGAGACTGGTGGAAGAACGGAAGGCCCTCAGCACCAGGAATAAAGTGGGAGACCAGCGACAGAGCAAACACCAGCAGTAAGTCCCCACACCACCAGGTCTTCAGAGCTGAGAAGGGGGAAGGAGACAGAGCGATACTGTGTGTGAGACTGGCCCAGTGCAGTGGCTGCAGAGAGGAAAGAGAGCTAAGAGCCTGCAGTGTGGGTCACAGTGACAGCGGGGGGAGGGGGCCACCAGCCTAAATACATGGAGAAATCCAGTAAAAAAGAGCCATCGGTGAAAAAAAAAGCTGGCGGAGTTCCGCTCCCCGTACGCAACCTCCAAAGGAGGGGGGAAGGAGGGGGAGAAAGCAGGAAAACCAGCGGTAGAGAGCCCGCAGAGCCCGGGGGGGAGTGATGGTGGTGAAGAAGGCCTGACGGCCGCGGAACAGATCAAACAATGGCTTCTTGAGCTGAAGGAGGAGTTGAAGGTGGAGATGTGTGGGGTGAAGAATGAGATCAAGGAAGCGGTGCAGACTATGCGCCAAGATTTGGTGGAGCTGGGAGAGCGAGTAGAGGAGGCGGAGACCAAGCTGGAGAATCAAGAGGAGACCCTGTCACAGATCCAGAGAGGATGGGAAGAGCTGCAGCTGGCGCAGGAGAGCCTTAAAGCCAAAACCGAGGACCTGGAGGACCGCTCACGCAGATGCAACTTGCGAGTACGGGGAGTACCAGAAGAGCCTCCATATAAAGACTGTGAGGCAGTGGTCCAGAGAATCTTCAGGGACCTCCTAGTGGCAGCTGGGCAAGAGGGGGTCACCGAAGATGCCCGACCGGGCATAGAAAGAGCGCACAGAAGTCTAGGGCCCATTCGCGAGAACAGGCCTAGAGATATAGTAGTCTGCCTTCGATTCTTCAAGAGCAAGGAGCTCCTGCTGGGAGCAAGCCGCAAATTGAAAAGCTTCCACTGGGAGGGACACAAGGTGGAGTTGTATCAGGACCTGTCCCAAGGGACGTTGCAACGTAGGAGAGAGATCAGAGATGTCACCGCGTATCTTAGAAAGCGGACTTGCGATACAAGTGGCTCTTCCCATTTGGACTACTTATCACGGTGAAAGGGCGCTCAAAGACGGTGCGATCTAGCGTGGAGGCATGGAAGGCGCTGCGGGAGTTGGGCGCAGAGAGACTACCGGAGATGAGCGACGGCCCAACTGCATCACTGAGAAAGGGATCCCGGACCGGAGGAGAAGAGACCATGCAATGGCGGAGGGCGAGGGACGAAGATTGGCCCGAACTTCCAAGGACTCCGACGAGAGCCGGCATCCCGAACCAGAGACTGGCTGAGCTGAGACACCCACCTAAAGGACTGGTATTCATGAAAGAGAGGTGACAGTGGGTGGGGGGAAGAGCAGGGTAAGGCAGTAAGATCAGAGGGGGAAGAGAGGGTGGGGGGGACAAGGACGTGGGGATGGTGGAATAAGGTGGGTGAAGGGAGGGGGGGTTAGGGGGTCAAGGGGGGATGTGGAAGGTAGGGACGAGGCAGGAGGGGGGAGGCTGGGGGGCCGCTGGGGTAAGTTGGTGGAGAGGGGGATGAGGTCACCGTATTGGAAGTTACTTCTCCACAACGGAGAGTGAGGAAGGGGGGAGAGGGAAGGCAGGGGGGGGTGGGAGGGAGATAGAGGGGGGGGGAGGAGGGAGGGGGGAAGGGAGGGTCAGGGGGGGGGGTCCGAGGGGATTGGGGGTGCATGGAGGGGGAATGCCCGAAGGGAAGACAATGAAAATCTTAACAATGAATGTGAAAGGTTTAAACTCCCCATTGAAACGACAGAAATTGTATAAGGAACTGGCACGGCATAAAGCAGATATAGTAATGTTGCAGGAGACACATCTACAGAGAAAGCATGAGGCACTGGTACAACCTCGGGGATATAAACACTGTGTGTTTGCCTCCAATTATAAAGAGAAAAAGAAAGGAGGTGTGGGGATCTTCATTAAAGGGGAGGTCCCGGTTGAGGTCCAGGTGATAACCAGGGATAAGGGGGGGCGATACCTCCTATTGAGGGCAAAGCTGGGGGAAGAATGGTTTTGTGTGGTGAATGTGTATGCCCCGACGAGTAATCAAACGGAATTCTGGAAAGACCTGAGTGAGCAGGTGGCGGCAATGGGGGAGGGGGTGATGATCTGTGGAGGAGACTTCAACATGGCCTGGGAGGTTGGGAGAGACACGACAGGACGGGGGGTTGGGAGGGGAACAGATAGGAAGCGGTACCATAGATTCGTGCAGGAGAATGATCTGATAGATGCATGGCGGGTATTAAATCCCGGAAGGAGGCAGTGCTCCTTCTACTCTGCCATACACGGCACGTATTCCCGGCTGGACGCTATATGGGTGGGAAAAGAGCTAGGGGGGCGGCTGCTGGAGGGCGAGATGGAGCCCATCACATGGTCCGATCATGCTCCGGTGGTAGTGCGAGTGCGCGTGGCGGGGAAGATAAAGGCCGACAATTTTGGAAACTGAATGAAGGCTTACTGGAGGACGCGAGAGTGACGAGCGAGCTTGAAAACTTAATACCGGTTTATTTTGACCAAAATGAAGGGGGGGAGGTGAAGGATGGAGTAGTCTGGGATGCTTTCAAAGCTGTCGTTAGGGGAGTACTTATCAAGTGGGGGGCACGCATCAAGCGGGAACGAGCGGAGAAGGAGGAGAGGATACGCGGAGAACTGCAGAAGTTGGAGGAAAGAGATGGGTTGGACGGTAGTGGACGGCTGCGGGGAGCGGTCCTGGCATTACGGGCTGAAGTGAATGCACTTGAGGCGGAGAAGATACAATTCCGCTTGCAGCTGATGAAACAGCGGTTCTTTGAAGGGGGAAACAAAGCCGGGAAATACCTCGCGAGGCAATTGAAAAAAAGAAGGGAGTGGAATAGGATCCTGCAGATCAGGAGTAAGGGGGTGGGGGTGCGAGAGGTCCAGCATATTAGGGAGGAATTTGTGGCCTATTATAGCAAACTATATGCGGCACGAGAGGCGAGGTCGAAGGAGGACATTAGCGAGTATGTGAAGGAAGCAAGGCTTCCGGTTTTGACGAGCGAGGATCAGGAGGGGCTGGATAGGGAAATACAACCTGAAGAGGTCTCTCAGGCCATTAAGACGTTGAAGAACGATAAAGCCCCAGGACTAGATGGCCTTACGGCACGGTTTTATAAACGATTCGAGAGTCACTTGCTGACACCGCTGACTAGGGTATGCAATGGGCCGCGAAGGGGGGCGGCGTTACCAGAGACGATGGGGTGGGCAGGCATTACTTTGATCCACAAGGAAGGGAAAGACCCTCAAGATTGTGCGTCCTACCGTCCAATCTCGCTGCTAAACGTTGACGCGAAAGTCCTGGCGAAAGTGTTGACGACCAGGCTTAATAAACTGATAGGAAAATTGGTGCATGCAGATCAAGCGGGGTTTGTGCCGGGTCGGCAAGTGGCGGACCACATTCGGAAAGTGTTAAACGTAATGTGGTCAGCGCAAAAACAGGGGGCGGAGGCCTTGCTAGTATCATTGGATGCTGAGAAAGCCTTTGATCAGGTGTCTTGGACATTCTTGGACTCGGTACTGGAGTCCCAGGGGTTCGGGCCGGGTTTTGTGCAGTGGATAAAGGCTCTTTACGCTCAACCGAGGGCATGTGTTCGGGTAAACGGGGGATATTCAAATTTTTTCCCGCTTGAACGGGGGACTAGGCAGGGATGCCCCCTATCCCCCTTGTTATTTGCGCTCTCCCTCGAACCCCTGGCGGCGAGGCTGAGGTGCAATCCAGACATTACAGGAGTTAGGGTAGGACGACAGGACTGTAAAGCGTCCCTCTTCGCGGATGATATTCTGTTGACGCTTACGAAACCTAGAGACTCCTTGAGGGCAGTGATGAGGGAGATTCAGGACTATGGTGAAAGGGCGGGATTTCGGATCAACTGGGGGAAATCCGAGATTTTGAGGATAGTGGGGGAGCAGGAGGAGCAACGGGACTGGGAAGGGAGTTTCCCCTTCAAATGGGCAAAAACATCGATCCGATACCTAGGGGTCCATATAGGGAGGAGTTTGGAGGACCTATACGCTTTAAACTACGGGAAATTGGTAAGACAGGTGGAAGGGCGATTGCAGGGCTGGAGCAGGGGGTACTATTCATGGTTTGGGCGAATGGCAACGGTGAAAATGATGCTTCTCCCCCAGTTCCTGTTCCTTTTTCAAGCCTTGCCAGCGCCGATACCCCGGAAAGTGCTGAGGAAGATACAGCAGCAGGTAGAGCGATTTATATGGGGGGGAGGAGACCCCGGGTTGCGGCACGTACGATGCAAGTGCCAGTGGGGGAGGGGGGGATGGGGGTGCCAAATTTCCGCCTTTATTATGCAGCAGCGCAGTTACGTGCAGTCTACGCGTGGCTGCGGGAGCCCCAGAAGCAGTGGGTACAGATGGAGCTGGATGAATACAGGCTGGGAGAACTGGAACGAATAGTCTGGGAGGGGAAAGGAGAGAGGGGGAGGCATCCCATTGTGGGGCATACATTGCAGGTATGGCAACAATATAGGAAGCAGCTGGTAGGGGATAAACATTGGTCGGCTACAATGTCCCTGCAAGCCTGCTGTGCAGATAAGACGGGGCCAGCGGTCACAGTGCTGCGAAAATGGGCGGAGTTAGGTTTGACTCAGGTGTCCCAGATCATGGTAGGAACAAAGTGTCGAGGTTTTGAAGATGTGAGGGACCTCTACCGATTAGGGGAGGCGGATAGGTTTGCGTATACGCAGCTCTGCTCAGTAGTGCACAAAAAGGGCCGGGAGCATGGGGGCAGGGGGGGAGGAGAGTGGTTTGAAGGAGCCTGTCTAGGCTCCATGGGGCGGCAGGGGATGCTATCTAGGATCTACAGAGGGTTGACAGCGCGGGGGGAAGGCAAGTTGAAGTATATGGAAGCGTGGGAAAGAGACTTAGGGGTCTCGTGGGGGGTGGAGGAATGGGAAGCGGTGGTAATGGGCATAGCTAAGTTCTCCATTGCCACATCATTGCGCGAGAATGGGTTCAAGGTGCTGAGCCGATGGTATCTCACGCCAGAGAGACTGTGTAAAGCGGGAGTGGTGCAAACGGATGAATGCTGGCGAAAGTGTGGTGAAAGAGGATCATGGATGCATATGTGGTGGACATGCCCAGTGGTGGGAGAATATTGGAAGAAAATAGGGGAGCACATAAACAAAATGGTGGGTGCGCCAATAATGCTTGGCCCTGAGATGTGTCCTACATAGGCCTGACGGGAGGTGGGAGGGGGATTGGAGAATTGTATGGCACTGTGTAACAGCGGCTCGGTGTGAAATAGCTTGGTATTGGAACAGGCCGAACCTACCCTCCATAGCGAGCTTCGCCTGTAGAGTGTCGAATATCTACGCGATGTATAAATTGACAGGGGAGAGGGGGGGCAGAAAGGAACAAATGGAGCAGAGGTGGGCGGGGGTGTGGAAGTGGCTGCGCGCAGAAGAGTGGAAGTAGGGGGGGGGGTTATATATTGGGGGGGGGGTTAGGCCGGCTTAGGTTCATTATTGACAGTATTGGGGGGTTATTAGGGGTTGCCCTGAAACCACCACATTTTGACGCTAAATGTCATACAGTTGGGATTTAAGGGCAGGGCAGGGGGGGGGGGTAGGAGGGGGGGGATGGGGCCGGGGGGGGGGTCCAGGGGGGTTGAATAACAGATAGTCAGTGTATAAGGCTGGGTTTCTCGAATGTTGATTGGGGAAATCTGAATGATCTGAAGTTGTTGTTATGATGGATATGTAACTGTTACAGGTGCTAATAACAAAGAACAAAAAAGGTCAATAATAAAATAAAAGGCGACCAAGGGTACTGAGGGATGTGCTAGGAATGTACATTGCTTGTTGAATGTAGGATATACGGTGTACACGTGAGAGTGTTAAAAACATGACTCCGGTACACAGAATATTGTTACGTATAGAGAATAATTTTTACTAAGCATGGCTGTTGTTTACATATAAGTGATATAATGGTACCTCTTAGGTTGGAGTGTATATATGTTTAGAGGACTATCAGAATGTTCTCAATAAATGTTTGTATTTTGAAACGTTGAATAATAAAAAAATTTAAATATAAAAAAAAAAAAAAAAGGGTGATTGTGGGCCCATTTGGGTATATAGTGTATAACCCTTTGACCTGTAGAGGCACTGCTACACAAACCTCATGCAAGTCTAGATACCCCTCTGCCCTGATAACAGGTGTCCATGCCAGCCAGACCCTAACACTGGGTACGCACTAATCTGGGTGGTATCTGATCCCAGAGAGCCACATGTGACTGCAGAACACAGATGGACACTGAATTATCGTCAGATGCACTGCAGGGAACACCTGTCACACACTGGTAGTGATGGGGATGTACAGCAGAACAAGCACCACATGTACTGCAGACCTAGTGCTTGAGCACCCATCCTATCCCTCAGGGTGAACACAGAACCTGCACAATGGCATGGTCTGTAGCTACTCTGTGCCAGTATCACGCACTGTCAGTTCGTCTTTCCAATCTGAGGTACCGGAGAGGTGCAGACCCCATCTCATACTGCTAGACCAGTCCAGACAAACGAGTTGTGTTCCCCTGCCAGCAGATCCTGGAGACAGAAAATTATACCAGACCTCTGATAGGCTGGACTCTGGTGATATGGGACTACCCCTAGAGGTCTCCCTCAGTATTTTCTGTCTCCAGCAGATCTGGTGGCTTTTTTATTTTCTCTTCAAAAAAGTGATTAAGGACATTAGTTAAGGCGATATTCAGCCTTTCTGCCTTCCTTTTTTGCCTTTTGGATTCTGGCTGTGTACAGCTGAGCTCCTGTTTTTTCTCAGTAGAGCTCGCTGCTGGAAGGCATCCCCAGCACCTCACCATGAGGCTTCCTAAAATCTGTGTCTTGGGAAAGACAGATTTTAGTGTTGGGGGGCATTTCCATCCATTTCTGCCTCAGCCCTGGGCTCCTCTGCACCAACCGGACTCTGTAAGTACAGTTTTCTTCTCTTTAACGGGAGCCTGCAGCTCAGAAACCTCCGATTCAGGTTTTGCGGTTATTTCCACTTCGGATCGCCAGGATCGATTTTTTCACTCCCCCTTCCTATCCGGGGTCATTTAGAGTAATTTCGCCGCTTTTTGAGCTATTTTTAGAGGGTTTTTGTGCCGTTTGAAGTTCCGGCGGCCATTTTGAATCGCCGCGGAGCTTGCGGTTTTGGCGGGAAGCTGCAGTTTTCTTCTTCTTCCTCCCAATGAGTTATTTTTCTCATGCTGCTCCAGGAACCGTCGGGCTAGTCCTATAGGCTACTGTTCTGTCCAGAATAAGTCTATTGGGGAGAGAGAGAGGTGTTGCAGGATGCCTTCCTCTCAGCTGTGGTGTGTTGGCTGTCACAAGAAACAGAAGGAGCTCATTAATCAGCTGTGCCCAGCATGTCTTGCACATCCTGGAGAACCATCTTCAGCCGTGCCTGCTAAGACAGCACCTATAGCCTTGTCTGCCTCAGAGAGTCCGGTGTTTTCTGTTGCTTCGGCTGAGACGCAGGAGCCTCCTACCTTGCCTCTTCAGATTGCCCCAGTTTCTCTCCCGCCTCCTCTGCCCTCTGAGGATCAGCTTTTGGCGTTGTTCTGCCAGGCTTGGTCTCTGTGGCGTACGGAGTCGTCAGCGCTTGCGGCGGGAAGCTTAACAGCGGGACCTGATTCCCTACCTCCTCCTGAGCGCAAGCATTCGCGGAAGACCGCAGACATCTCAGGTGGCCGTCCTCCTAAGGCGGTACACGTGCTGGCGGAGGATGAGCTGGACCTTCACGTCAACAAGTCTTCCCCAGATGGGTCTTCAGACTCCTCCGATCGTGAGGATGGGGAGTACTCTCTTTCTGACTCCTCTATTCTACTTCAATAGGAGTCTCAGGATATCCGGTTATTTCGTAAGGAGGAGCTGGCGGCGTTAATTGCTCAGGTGTCGGAGGCCCTCCGCCTTGCAAGCCCTTGCGAGGCGTTCTATCGCGTCACATGTGGACGTTTCGCACTTCCTGAAATCCCGGCGTGGGATCTCACTCTCGTGCTCCGGGCCCTAGCTGCTTCTCCCTTTGAGCCGTTGGCGGCCTGTTCTCTGCGGGATTTAACGTTAAAGACGGTATTCCTGGTGGCCATAACCTCGGCCCGCCGGGTATCCGAGCTTCAAGCTCTTTTTTGCCGAGATCCCTATCTCTATTTTACTGTGGAGGGGGTCTCTCTTCGAACGGTGCCCTCTTTCTTACCTAAAGTGCTTACGCTGTTTTATGTCAATCAGCCTCTTTTCCTGCCTTCCTTTTCGGCGGAACAGTGCACTGGACGGCATCATGGGTTGCGAGCGGTGGACCTTCGGAGAGTCCTTATCAGTTATTTGAAGGTCACTAACTCCTTTCGGGTGTCTGATCATCTCTTTGTGCTTTTTGCGGGTCCACGACTCGGTTCCGCCGCTTCTAAATCCACGATTGCGCGGTGGTGGCGTAGGGCCATTGAAGCGGCCTACATCCTTCAGGGGAAGCCAGTGCTGGTGGGGCTCCACGCCCATTCCACACGAGCTCAAGCGGCTTTGTGGGCGAAGCGCTCCCAGGTGGCCACTCTGGACATTTGCCGAGCAGCGACGTGGTTGTCTCTGTCAACATTTGTCCGTCATTATCGGTTGGACGTTGACGCACGGCAGGATGTTCGGTTTGGGGCTTCCATGCTGTCGGCGGCCTTGGGCCCTCCCTGAGAATTGGTAGCTTGGGTACTACCCGTTTGTCTGGACTGGTCTAGCAGTATGAGATGGAAGGAGAAATTTCACTTACCGTTAATTTCCTTTCCTGGAATACTGCTAGACCAGTCCAGAACCCACCCAGTTATCGGCTACAATCCTTTTGGTGCAGTGGAGCCGCCGTCCTACATTATTTATTTATTTATTTATTTTATTTATTTGGTATATATTTGTATGCCGCCACTTCCAGCGATCAGCTGCGGACCAATGGTGTAAAATACAAGGGAGTAATGTATAAAATCAGTTGAAGGTACAGAATGAGTTGGGGGAGGGGTACACCACCATCACATAAAAATTACAAATAGACATTACATTTTGATCACCCAGGTTTGAACCACAAATCAAATAAAATATACATTTGATTGATCAGATTATAAATATACATTTGATTGATCAGATAAATTACAGTTTTATCACCCAGTTAGAGCAACCAGTTAAATTACAGGTTTATCAAGAACATAGATAGTTGTAAGGTACATTGCCAGTTATGCAGTCTTATTAACATTGACATTGGATCTATTTCCTGCCTCTTGTGCTTCGGGGGTTAGGCAATTTGGGTAAGGAGGGAATGAATTGAATTTGCCTAGGTGATACCGTAGTGTGTTTGGAACAGGTGTGTTTTAAGCTTTTTTCTGAAGTCCTGTAGATTGTTGATCAGTCGTAACTCATGAGGTAGTTTGTTCCAAAGCATGGGTGCAGTGTACGTGTATGCCCGGTTGCTCGTTCCCTCTTTTACATCTCTTATACTACTGGGAACGCAGAGTGTGTTAAGGTTAGTAGTTCTTCGGCATCTGTTGGGGGGCTGTGTGGATATGAGGTTATCGAGGAATGATGGGGATATCTTGTGAAAGATTTTGAAAGTTGTTACCAGTATTTTGTATACTGCTCGTGCGGTGATTGGGAGCCAGTGAAGCTCAATCAGTACTGGAGTAATGTGATCCCTCAGTTTCTTATTCAAGATGATCCTGGCTGATACGTTTTGCGCCAATTGTAAGATGTTTACGGTTTCTTTTGGTAGACCTTGCAAGATGGCATTACAGTAGTCAAAGTGAGGAATGATGAGCGCTTGAGCTACTGTTCTGAAGTCTGTTTGTTCGATTATGTTGCTTAGGGGTTGAAGGACTCTCAGCTTGTGAAATATTGCTCTGTTGGTTAACCGGAGATGTTTGTCCATTTCTAGATTAGCATCAATGAGAACTCCTAGATATTTGATCTCATTTTTTGATTGATAGGTGTTGTTGTTGAGGGTGATTGAAGCAGGAGGTTTGAAGTCTTGTTTACTTGATACGAACATCAGATCAGTTTTTTTGTGGTTTATCGACATGTTGTTATCTTGGAGCCAAATTTGCATTTCACCTAGGCATTCTTCTATTTGATTTGATTATTCATCCTTTTCAGGCTGCCTGTTGGTGGGCACCTCCGGCGGGATTTTCGTTCAGCCCTTTGTCTCTGGAGATGCCTTCAGCTTTTTTCTACATAGTTGGATCGTGTCCTCCCTTGGGGGTGGTGGTTTTGGATCTTATGAGTTACTTACATGTCAGTTTGAGTTCTGCTTTTGAACGGTACTGAGGGAGACCTCTAGGGGTAGTCCCATATCACCAGAGTCCAGCCTATCAGAGCTCTGGTATAATTTTCTGTCTCCAGGATCTGCTGGCAGGGGAACAAAACCCGTTTGTCTGGACTGGTCTAGCAGTATTCCAGGAAAGGAAATTAACGGTACGTGAAATTTCTCCTTATTCCCTCCATTCATGCCTGTCCTACTCAAATAGTTTGCATGCCTGTAACAGTCATGTTTTTGCAGAGCTGTGCTGCCAGCCCATAATACCCTCGCCACAGTTGCCAACATTCCTTCGGTCCGTCTAACTGTGTCTGTCAGTTGTGTGGCATCCTGTCTGCCTGTGCAGGCTGCCACCCCATGTCCTGCACTGCTACCCTTTCCTCCATTGTGCCTCTTTGTGATTGCCCTGCCTGCGCCTGATCTGCATGGCACCACCACTCCTCTGTCCACCCATCATTGTAACTATCCTGCGACCTCCACCTCCACTGGGGGACACATATTCCCATCATCTGCCACCCACTGTCTTTCCAGTACTTTACATTGCCAATACCCTGTGCTGTGGTACAGTTGCCCCCACCATGTTTGTAAACAGTACTGGCAGCCACATGGGATGCCCACATATATGGCAGGTCCAGCAGCTCCCAGCTCTCCCTCCTTCACTCACCTGTTCATTGCCTTTCCTGAGTGCTCTATCTAGTGTTAGGGCTACATCTGTCTCTATGTCTCACAGGTCATGCACGTCATCCTGAAGCACCTTGCAGCCCTTAGGGCATACTAACCTAGGGCACCGTAACCTTGTTAGGCCACCTTAACCTATGTTCCATAACCCAGGGTGCCTTCTAAGTTGCCTTGTCCGGGGGTGCCTAATACGGCACTTAGCCTAAGGAGCCCTATAGGACGCCTTACAAAGTGCCTTATGGGGCACCTTACAAGGCACCTTATATAGCACATTACAAGGCACCTAACAGGGCACCGTATAAGGCAACCGACAAGGCACCTTATAAGGCACCTAACAGGGCACCTTATAAGGCACCGTATAAGGCACCCAACAAGGCACCTTATGAGGCACCTTATAAGGCACCTTACAAGGCACCTTACAAGGCGCCTTATAAGGCACCTTATAGGGCACCTAACAAGGCACCTTACTCATAAGGCACCTTACAAGGCGCCTTGTAATGTGCCTTGTAAGGTGCCTTATAAGACGCCTTGTAATGCGCGTTAGCTGATACAGCTTGCTGTAACAATGCAACGCCCACGCCTTCATATGGGCATCTGTACCATTACCGCGGAATCTAACGCGGGTAACATTATCGCAGTTTAGTAAACATACCCCTTAGATGCTCTCGCGATAGAGGGGACATCTCTGATGGTTTCCTTAGATTTGTTCTATGTTTTTAATTTGGTGAATCATTCACTTCTTCTTTCAAGGCTTTACTCGACGGGTTTGCAAGATACAGTCCTACAATGGTTTCACTCCTTTCTCTCTGGGAATTCCTACCGGGTATCTTTTCAAGATTTCACTTCTACTGTACTCCCTCTTTCCTGTGGTGTTCCTCAGGGTTATGCTTTGGCTCTCGCTATTTTTAGAGTAGCAGGGTACTATTACGTGAATGACATCCTGTTGCTATTCCATACAGACCCCACTGCTCCAAATTTGACTAGGCTTAATGACTGTCTTTCTTCAGTGGCTACTTGGTTACATGAAAACTGTTTAAAATTAAACCCTATCAAAACTGTGGCACTTCGGTTGACTGGCTTCTTAGATCCCCCTACGGTATCCCCAGTCATTGATGGCTACTCTGTTCCCCTCTCTCAATCAATTCATTATCTGGAGTTATTCTTGGCACTCATCTCGTCTTTCACGACCATATTAGTGGGGTTGTGAAACAGTGTTTTTACACCCTTCGACAAATTTGCTTAATTCGTTCTTATCTCTCTGATTCTTCCTTACTTTGCTTCTCACACTGGTTATTTCTCAAATTGACTACTAAAACATCATTTATGACTACTAAAACATCATTTATCATTTTCAGCTCAAATGTTTGCAGTCTATACAGAATACAACTATTTATTTGTTTTATCATGCTACTATGTATGATCACTTTTTCTCTTTTCATCCGTACTCATTGGTTACCTGTCGCCTATCGCTATCAATAAAAACTTCTAATTCTCACACTTAGATTTTTCATTCTGGGATTCCTGAATATCTTTCTTACACTCTTATTTTACATACACCTCCTTGATTGCTGTGTACAAACCATGGTTTATGGTTGCATCTTCCTTCCCCCTCCCAGGCCCAATTGGAGTCTACCAGACATTCCACTTTTTATTTCTTAGCCCCTCTTCTATGGAATTCATTACTGGCTGATATCCGCTTGGAATTATCTTATTCTAGTTTTAAGAGTGCTTTAAAGACACACCTGTTTAGATTAGCCTTTCAGTTGTCAGACTAGAGCCCTATCTCTCCATTTGCTAGTCGTGGTTTTGTTTTACCCCTCCCTCCTATTTTACCTCCTAAATCTGCTTTTCTCTGATTTTAATTGAGTTCTTTTTGATTTATTTTATTCTGTAATTTGTATTTTATTTTGAACCGCTCTGGTTTATTGGAGGGCGGTATATCAAATTTTAATAAACCATAAACCATAATGAACTCTCTATAGTTCAGTGACTTGCAAGATATGAGTCATCATGGCTTTACCAGGGATAGATCATGTCAAATAAATATGATTTTTTTTTTGATCAGGTGGTTAGAGAATTAGATCACAAGCATGCACTTAAAGTGATTTACTTAGATTGCAGTAAGCTTTTGATACTGCCCTGCACAGAGAAGGTCATTAATAGGTCAGCCAGCCTGGAGACAGGTCCCATTGTAGTGGACTGGATTAGAAACTGGTTAAATAATACAGAGAGTAGTGATAAAAGTCATTTACTCTGAGGAAAGAATGGTGTGTCTATGGGATTGGTTCTAGGGCAGATTTTTTTTAAATGATTAGAAAAGAACGTTTGCCTTATATGGATGACACAAAAATCTGCCAGTGAGCTCTAGACAGAAATATTTTAGTGAGGGGACAAGCTAGATATGGAAGGGTGCAAGTCAAAGTTACATTTGCACATATTACATCCACCACCACATCACATTCCCACCTCCATCTGCCTTTAAATTATCCATAAAATACATTATAAGAAAAAAGTCCTATGAGCCTTTTATGCATAACGAACCCCTCCCACCCCATGGGTTTCAGCCTTGAAGTTAAACTACTATTAAAATTATTTGGCAGCTACATCTTCTGTATGGAGGTAAAATCTGGAATCTATGGATGACAGAGCCAAATCCTACACCTTTCAAATCTGAAACATATAATCCACATTCCCCAGTAAGGGAGCTAAGATGGTTCCCCTTACAACACTCTGGATAAAACTACAAAGAAAAGGGGTGGAAAAAACACTTACACAAAAAACACCACATATACAAAAAGAAAGGGTTATCATTAAACCGATTTTTCTTTCAAAAGAGCTTTTTTTTAAAATCAGTTTAATGGTATCCCCTTATAACACATCATACCCCAAAAATCTATTCAAATTGCGGTGTACCTCAGAAACAATAGCAAGACTCTCCTTCCATTGGCAAGCAAGTAGCACAAAATCCTGCAAAACCTCTAGAGCAGACTTACCATGCTATGGCAGTCCTAACTCCCAGGACTAAATTGCAACAACCCTATGGAAAACTAGCAGAGGGGATGATGAGACTGGACCATGAGATGAGAACTGGAGAAAAGCCAGTAAAACTGACATACTTGCACCTTTACTTGAACGGAAGAACTGGTCTGCAGCCCTGGAAGTGGAAGAGAAATAACCATCCCAGGATGAGGAGGAACTGGAATTTGTAATCCTTAAAGCTACAGGATCAGCAACCACTGTGCCAAGGAAGTAAAGGGTAGTAGAAATTGGTGACTCAGTACTGAGAGGCGTGGAGGCACATATCTTCTGACCAGTCATGATGTCCCAAGAAGTGTGTTGGCTGCTGGGTGCCAAAATCTGAAACATTATAGAGAGATCACTGAGATTCCTCAAGCTTACTCACTACTATCCAATGCTGCTCATCTATCAACATAAATGATATTGTTAGGTATCCCCCAAAAATAACTCTGTGGATCAGTGAGAGAAAGTGAAGCAAATAGGTGTGCAGGTAGTGCTCTTCTCAATCTTCACAGCTTAGGATCAACCCAAGCTGAGAAGCTTGCATTCTGGCTGTATGTATTTGACTTTTGGATTTAGTTCATGCCTTTTTAGTAGCAGTTCAAGGCAAATTACATTCAGGTATACTAGTTTTCTTTTCCCTGTCCCTGCCTAGAAGGTATGTAGATGGGGTTAACAAGAGTGTTTTGACTACCTGAAACATGGGCTTGTTTTAAAGGACTGCTGAGCAGAGATGGTGTCTACCTATTGAAGAAGGGGTAATGCATCTTTCAGAACATACTGGCTAACTTGAGGAGGCCTTTAAACAAGGAAATAGATGGACAAATTCCTTGGGTAACACATTTCAAACTACATAAACTAATATCCATGGTATGGGAAATAAAATCCTGGATCTAGAGGCTGTAATGGAAATGACTGACTTGGATTGAGAGATAGCCATGAGGATGTGCTAGATGGAAACCCATGACAAGGATACAGCTATAATCTACTCAACATGGAGAAGAGCAGCATGTGTAGGATTCCCTTATGTTGAATGTTTTTCCCCATGTGGGTGATTGTGAGGTCCTGTGATATATGTTGGCATAATGTGCAGCCTGGTATCTTGCAAGGATTTGTGCTATTTTCATCGTTTTGGGCTCCTATTGGGAATCTGCTTCTTACTCATTTTTGTTTTAAATTAGGTGGTTGCTGAAAAGCCAATACTGGGGCATCAGAAAATCCCTCTCTCAGTAGTTTGTCTTCCTGGAGTAGCAGTTGTACGTTTTTTATGATTTTTCTCAGTTTTTCCAAATCTGTGGATCAAAGGTTAGAGCATAATCTAATATAACTGCCTAAATACTTTACTACATCTGCCTGGGCTGAAGAGGTAAGGGGCACTATTGGTTGATTTAGAAAGAGGAAATGGTATGTCTCTCTGTATTGATATGATATATAGATCTCTACATAGGCAGAAGAAATAGATGACAATTTATTTGAAGACATTAACAAAATTTCAATAAAGGTGAAATGCAGTTGCTATGTAATTTCAATTTGTCAGATGCTGACTGTAACTCCCAAACTGTGATGTCATGTAGAAGTAGGGAGCTCCTGGATTCTGAATAGGGAATCCAGCTAGAATATTTCTAGAATTATTTACTTTCATGCAGAGGCCAGAGTAAGCAATGTTCCTGCCTGATCAGTGTGAAAATACATCTGTATCTATTTGGAGATGTGGAAGGTAATTTTACAAGGGGCACCTAGTTAAAGCATTATTTAAGAGACCGATGTTAAGTCTAGTTTATAAAAGTAAGAAGGCACCTACTTGTCTTTATAAAATACTAGTGTTAAGAGGGAGAAATCACACACCTTTGTATACTGTGGTAACTTTCAGTGACAGTCGTTAGTGTTTTAATTAAAAGGCTGGCTGTGATCTTTATTTATTTTATTTTATTTAATATGTTTTCTTTAGCGTTTTATCATTAAGTCAAAACTAATACTGTACTTACATTTATATGTGTTATTCAGCAGGCCTAAATTAAATGTATAGCAGCTGAATATCATTGCTATATGAATAATACTGCTGCTCCACTCTCACTCCGCCCTCCCCCTTCTCCCTTCACTATATGGATAGTGTTGAGCCACTTAGAAAGATTTTTGGCCTGACAGTGCCCATAATGAGGGTCATTGTAAAAGGTTTAGTTGTGGTTTGCACGTGGATGTCAAAATCACAGACAGATCTCTGTAACCATTCCACAAATACCATTCTCAGATGTCTCCAGTTTGGGGATGATCAAGTAGGCACTGGGGTGTGGCAGAGGCATGTCTTGGGAGGTGCAATGGACTTACATGTCCCTGTCAATCCCAGAAGCAACGGAGCCATCTGTAAGTACATGCATGTTTATTCCTGCTCCAGGTACGAATAAGTATCAGGAAAGTGTTTGTTTTCACCTTAAAATATCCCAAGAGCATAGAGAAGATGGAGAACTAACTGAGTAGCTTTAGATTACAAAATCCCACACTGGGATGTGAGCCCTAATTACCCAGCTCTTAAGCCACTACTCTAACCATTATGACACTTAGGGGTATGTTTACTAAGTGATGGTAATGTCACCGGTGAAAAGTGCAGCGTTAATGTAACCGACGCCATATAAGGCAATGGGCGGCAGGGGGCCTCCCAGCGTAAAGGTAGCAATGTCCCGTTAAATTGCTTTAGAGAGCGCCTTGGCAGTTTAACGCACGTTAACGGGACATTGCATGTTAAGCTGACAAGCAGGGCACGTTAAGGCTGACAAGACGCCCTAAGGGCTGTAAGGTGCCTTGAATTAACACGCCTTAGGTCAAGGCGCCTTACAGCTCTTAGGGCAACTTGCATTAATGCGCCTTAAGTCACGGTGCCTTGGGCAAGACACCGTAATGCAAGAAATCCTAAGGGCTTTAAAGTGCATTAGGTTAAGGCACCCTATAAGGCACCTTATGCTC
Source organism: Ichthyophis bannanicus (assembly GCA_033557465.1). NCBI lineage: Eukaryota > Metazoa > Chordata > Amphibia > Gymnophiona > Ichthyophiidae > Ichthyophis > Ichthyophis bannanicus. Next base: position 955,784,842 of record CM066032.1, read on the forward strand.
AAGCACCTTATGAGGCAGCTTAGACTAAGGAGCCTTGTAAGGTGCCTTAATGTAGGGTACCTTATACGGCGCCTTAAAATAAGGCACCTTATAGCCCTTAGGGCGCCTTAGGTTAGGGCGCCTTATAAGGTGCCTTAGCCTAAGGTGCCTTAGCCCAGGGGTGGGCAACTCCGGTCCTGGAGGGCCACAGACCAGTCAGGTTTTCAGGATATCCCTAATGGATATGCATGATATATATATATATGCATTAGAGATATCCTGCCAACCTGACTGGTTTGTGGCCCTCAAGGGCTGGATTTGGAGACCTCTGCCTTACACCTCTGTCATTTAAGATTGTGAGTGGGCAAGGTACAGATGTCCTAGACATCGAAAGGGTATATAGAATGTGTCACATTCCTCCTCGATTCTCACCACCACCAAAAAGGTGTCTAATAGACAATATTTTGGTGGTGGTGAGAAGTGAGGAGGAATGTGACAAATTCTATCTAACCTTTTTGATGTCTTGGACATCTGTACCTTGCCCACTCACAATCTTAAATGACAGAGGTGTAAGGCAGGGGTCTCCAAATCCAGCCCTGGAAGGCCACAAACCAGTCAGGTTGGCAGGATATCTCTAATGCATATAGATCTCATGCATATTCCTTAGGGATATCCCAAAAACCTTACTGGTCTGCGGCCCTCCAGGATCGGAGTTGCCCACCCCTGCCTTAGCCTAAAGGTGCCTTATAAGGAGCCGTAGCCTGAGCTGCCTTATAAGGTGCCTTAACCTAAGGCACATTAAAGCCCTTAGGGTGCCTTGCATTACGGTGTCTTGACCCAAGGTGATGTGACTTAAGGCACGTTAATGCAAGGCGCCCTAATAGCTGTAAGGTGCTTTATTTTAAGGCGCCTTATAAGACACCCTAGGTCAAGGCACCTTAGAAGGCACCGTAAGGTGCCCTAAGGGCTGCAAGGTGCTCAAGTTGGCATGCATGAACTGTAGGGCGTAAAAATAGACGTAACCCTAACACTGGATAGAGCACAGAGGAAAGGCAATGAACATGTGATTGAAGGAAGGAGAGCTGGGAGCTGATGGACCTGCCATATCTGTGGGCATCCTATGTAGCTGCCAGTAAAGTGGACAAACATGTTGGAGGCAGCTGAACCGATGCACAGGGTGTTGGCAATATAAAGTACTGCAGTGACAGTGAGTGGCAGAGGATGGGAATACCTGTCCCCCAGTGGAGGCAGAGGTGGCAGGATAGTTACAATGATAGGACAGAGGAGTAGTGGTGCCATGCAGATCAGGCACAGGCGAGGCAAGCACGAAGAGCCGCAATGCAGAAAAGGGTACCAGTGCAGGACATGGGGTAGCATCCTGCACAAGAAGACAGGACTCTACACAGCTGACAGACGCAGATAGATGGACTGAAGGATTGCTGGCAACTGTGGTGAGGGTGTTATGGACTGGCAGCACAGATCTGCAAAGATATGACTGTTACAGGCATGAAAACTATTTGAATAGGACAGGCATGAAAGGAGAGAACAAAGAGAGATTGAACCCAAGACCACTGCCTAGAACATCATTGTACTAACCAGTAGGCTATACCTCTCTGGCTTGTTCTACAGCAATGGCTGGATACAGAAAGACTATAGGTCACCGCACAGAATGTCTGCTATGTGTGCCACGATAGGGTAACCCCACCAGTACCCATGATGCAATGCACATGCAGAACAGCAGTCTACAGCTGATCACCAAATGGAGTATGCACCTCTCCAGTACCTCAGCTTGGTAGGAAGAACAGACAGTGCGTGATACTGGCACAGAGTAGCTACAGACCATGCCATTGTGCAGGTTCTGTGTTCACTCTGAGGGTTTGGTTGGGCACCCAGCATCAGGTCTGCAGTACATGTGTTGCTAGAGATAGGTCCTGCTGTGCATCCCTATTGCTACCAGTGTGTGACAAGTGTTCCTTGTAGTACAATCTAAAGTATTTCTGTGTTCATCTATATTCACCAGTCACATTTGGTTCTAGAGGACCAGAAATCACTCAGATTAGTGCATACCCATTGTTATAGTGTGACTGCCATGGTCACCTGTTATCAGGGCAGAGGGGTGTCTAGGCATGCATGAGGTTGATGTAGCACTGCCCTCTCTGGGTCAAAGTGGTATACACTATATCCCCCAAAGGGCCCACAATTAACCTTATTGTAGGTGAGGCAGTGGAGGGAAGAATGGCTGTAGGACCAGCAACCCCAGTCCTGCTGGAAAAAGAATGCCCTCTAGGGTTGTTGGGCCGGAGCCATACCTGTGACCATGGTAGTGGAAGACCAGCAGTAATGCTGGCAGTAGGCCTGGAAAACCTCAGCTGCCTCACACCAAGGTCTGCCATTTACCAGCAAAAGGCACAGTCAGACTGCACCACCCTACAAGGTGTTCCAGCCATGCACAGACTAACTGCAGACAGTCCAATAGCCAGTCCATAGTGTATATTCACAGAAAAGCTAAGTGCACGAAGAGTTGGGATATGCAGCACAGACACCAAGCAGGGCCCCACTGATTGGGCCCCAGAAGAGAAAACATGCAGATACCACTGGAAACAAACAAAGTATAACACTATGTGGGAACATAGACATGCCAGTGTCACTGCTCAGTCAGAGTGAGAGTGACCTCCCAGCATGACATGCTGTGGCCACTCTGTCCATGCAGGTGGTGGTCGGGCACTACAATGTCCCAGCCATTGCCCTACACCCTGTGAAGATGCATCCTGCCCAGTCCGCCCTGTCTGGGCCATACCCACAATACCTTGCTCCTTATTATGCACATTTGCTGGAAACAGTGTAAGCATTGTGGGCTCAGTGAGGAGTAGGCAGCCACAAAACAATGGATAGACATACACACACTCCTATCGCAGCATTGTGCAGTGATAGGTGTGGTTGGCAGCCCTGCCCACCACACTGGTCCTGATCACAGTGTCGGCATTGCTAAGGTGTGCAGGAGCTAGTAGTAGTGCTCTGGTGATAACTTCAGCTCCGTGCTGGAGCCAATAGCCTGACTCTCCATGAAGCTTTGGATAGTGGAGCCTGTGTGAGTGGGTATTTGTACCCCTGTTGGCTGCTGCTTTGGGGATTGCACATTTTGATGTTGTATCTGCATTGTAGAGTAAAACACATGGACATGCTCTGCAAGATCCACAGCTGGGAATTGAACCTATGACTTTCTGCTCTAGGACACACTGGCTGTGTGTACTGCACCACACTGTTGCCACAGAAGCATAGCACTCCCTGGGGCTACCTTTACTTTTCATCAGACAGACCCTTTTCTGTTGCACTGCACATCACATCCTGGAACAGGGCATGGCCTAGGTCTACTGCAGGCAGGTGCCACTGCCCTCTCCAGCACCAACACACACACCCCTGCCATGCTGACCTACCCATCTGCCTGGTGCTGGTAGTGCACAGTCCCAGGCCATCCACTGTGCAGGTGGGCGGGGGCCTAGGATGCGGGGTCTGGGGTGGGGAGGCATACATGGACATCCACACATCCCCCCATCACCACCTACCAATGTTATGTCCCTTCCACATGGGGGAGAGATGGCTGGGAGGATGTCAGGTTGGTGCTCTAGCAACTATTGGCTAGGGTGGACCAGGTAGATGTAGGTAGATTGTGTTATGACAGCAGACTGTGGACAGGCTAGGGCATGAAATTCAGGTATGGTGTACCCAGTTTGGACTATTGGGTGTATATATGTTTCAGACAACGTGTGGTCACACCCTGCAGTGCCTTACTAGGGGCTGCAGTAAAGGGTGTTCATTTAGCTGGGTTTACGAACTGTTTGGGTCGCATCCTGGGGAAGGTCTGTGGACCCTTTTGAGTGGTCCCCAGATGTGCACTGATTGCCCTATTACAGGCATAGTGGTACCTGTGTGACCTTTGAGGTACCTGCTGGGTAATGTCCCCTGGATGGGACACTGTGGAACACAGACTACTGGGCATTTTTGACCTTGGTCAGATGCCATCTTGCTGATTTCCAGTTTCTGTGTTCTTATGTGTCACCTAGGCGACGGCCTAGTCCACACTGTGCCCCAGCATCCCCCACTGCATGTCTCGCCTGAAGCCCCCTATGCCCCATTTGCACCATCACCATAGTGGCCTTTCATACTTGGGCACTATGCTGTTGCTGCAAATGGAGCACTACTATCACTTTCCTAGGGCTCTCTGCCTGTGCTGTACATTGCTGACACTTAAATGGTCTCTCTCCTACAAATGTGCATTTACCGACAGGTTTTCACTGGTGGTACTGTCCCAGCGTTAGTGTAGCAGAGGCCTCTCCACGCCCACTCCCTGCCCATTGACCCCTTCTCTCTGCCCTCTCTCCGCCGTCTCTCCACCTTCTGAGACAGTTACCGTTGCCGGTAGCGTTAATGCGCGTTAACGTTACTGCTGGTAACATTACATCGGGTAACGTTAATGCGCGGTAACATTACCAATGCTACGTTACTGCGCCTTAGTAAACATACCCCTTAATGTTTTAATCCTGGAATACTCTCCTGGGGATGTCTATATAGACATTTGATACACGTGCATATCCAGCACATTGTGCCTGAGTGTGCATTGCCTGCCTTTCTTTTCAGACATTCTGGCTTTGACGTCCAGATTGCACTTGGACATCCCATTTGGAATGTGCCTCCACATCTATGGGGGAATATTCAGTGACAGCAACTAGGCTATTTAAAGCACCCAGCTGTCACTGCTTTAATAAAACCCACATATTCAGCATCAGAACTTATCGGGCATCCGGCACTAAAAATCCAGGTTCACTAGTCAGTGGATTGCTATCTAGTTAGCAGTGATATTCAGCCGCTAACTGGATATATATAGTGATAACCAATTTAAAGTTATAACAGCCATTCACCTATCCCAGGGTTGGGCAACTCCGGTCCTGGAGGGCCGCAGACCAGTCAGGTTTTTGGGATATCCCTAATGAATATGCATGAGATATATATGCATTAGAGATATCCTGCCAACCTGACTGGTTTGTAGCCCTCCAGGGCTGGATTTGGAGACCCCTGCCTTACACCTCTGTCATTTAAGTTTGTGAGTGGGCAAGGTGCAGATGTCCAAGACATCAAAAAGGTTAGATAGAATTTGTCACATTCCTCCTCACTTCTCACCACCACCAAAATATTGTCTATTAGACAACATTCTGGTGGTGGTGAGAATCGAGGAGGCATGTGACACATTCTATATACCCTTTCGGTGTCTAGGACATCTGTACCTTGCCCACTCACAATCTTAAATGATAGAGGTGTAAGGCAGGGGTCTCCAAATCTAGCCCTGGAAGGCCACAAACCAGTCAAGTTGGCAGGATATATCTAATGCATATCCATTAGGGATATCCCGAAAACCTGACTGGTCTGCGGCCCTCCAGGACCGGAGTTGCCCACCCCTGACCTATCCTAACTTAAACTGGTCAAGCTATCTGGTTAGCAGTTGAATATTGCTGTTAACCAGATAGCAATTGGGACTGCTCCCCGATCTGCCCACAGACCGCCCTAGTTTAACTGGGCATTTTTACACACTGTGGGGATATTCAGTGGCCCTAGCCAGCTAGGGCTGCTGAATATTGGTCTCAGCACATTTTAGCCAGTTAGCAAGTGCTTTGACAATCCCTCCTTTGGAAATACATGGAAGTAATGCATTTACTGCTCATTGGTAAACATGTAATTTCTTTTGAAAACTGACCCTACTGTATGTTTGTGTGTTGTGTGTGTTAAATAAGAGAAGGGGAGCAGTGGTGTTGAGCCATAGATGATACGTCAGCTGTGTCAGTGTCCACTGGCAAGCATGACACAGCTTCAAGCAGAGTTTTTACATGCTTCATGTCATCTCAGTAGTGGATGGCAGCCTTCTGATCTCTTGCTGACCTTGGCAATTCTGGCTACCTTTGTTTTCACTTCCTGGCTGTGGTCCTGAAGTGGTACAGCACCTGCCACAGAGTTCTGTTGCAAAAGACAAAGCTTCTTACATCCATCCACTGCTCTCACACATACTGACCTTCTGTGCTGAGAGTATCTTCTTTTTATACAGCTAGTGATACTTTTCACAGGCAGGACATAGCAAGTCTTTCTCCATTACAGAGAAATACACATAATGCATTGATCCTGTCTTCTCCTTATCACCTTCCCCATTCCACTGTTGTGGATCTCTCCCCACCTGCTTATGACTCACACTTCCAGTTTCCTGTCTACCTTCCTCTTTCTCCATCCTTTCACTTGTACATACCCACATCTCCCCTCCAAATATCTCCTTCTTCTGCAATTCAAGGAAGCTAACAAAAGTTACAGTGCAGTAATAATAATGGGTGATTTCAATTACCCCGGTATCGACTGGGTCAGTGTCACGGCAGGACATGCTAGGGAGATAAAGTTTCTAGATGAAATAAATGACTGCTTCTTAAAGCAGCTGGTTCATGAACCAACCAAAGGGGAAGCCATATTAGACCTAGTCCTTAGTGGAACAGCAGATCTAGTGCAAGAGATAAGGGTGTTGGGGCCACTTGGCAATAGTGATCATAGCATGATCGCGTTTGATTTAAATAGTGCAGGAGGGAGAGTAAGGAAATCCACAGTACTACCTTTTAACTTTCGAAAGGGAGACTATGATAAAATGAGGAAAATAGTTAAGAAAAAACTAAAAGGAGCAGTTACAAAGGTTAAAGACTTACATCAAGCTTGGGTGTTGTTGAAAACTACTATCTTGGAAGCCCAGACCAGCTGTATTCCACGCTTTAAGAAAAGTGGAAGGAAAACTGCCAGCATGGTTTAAAGGTGAGGTCAGATAGGCTGTTGTTGCCAAAAAAGCATCTTTCAGGAAATGGAAAAAAGAGTCAAATGACGAAACCTGGAAACAGCACAAGCACTGGCAAGTCAAATGCAAGGCATTGATAAGGCAGGCAAAGGGAGAATTTGAGAAGAAGCTTGCTGCGGAAGCAGAAATGCGAAATAAAGACTTTTTCAAATACATTCTTAGCAAAAAACCTGTGAGAGAGTCAGTTGGTCCATTAGATGATAGAGGGATTAAAGGGGCACTAAGAGGCAACAAGGCGATAGCGGAAAGACTGAATGAATTCTTTGCTTCGGTCTTTACTGAGGAAAATGTAGGGATGTTACCCATGACTGAAGTGGTATTTAAAGGTGCGGAAGAATTGAAGGAAATATCGATACATTGGGAAGATGTATTACAACTATTAGATAGACTGAAGAGTAGCAAATCACCTGAACCAGATGGTATACATCCAAGGGTGTTGAAAGAACTGAAATATAAGATTGCAACCTGCTATTAGTAACCTGTGAACTTTCATTAAAATCATCTGTAATACCTGAAGATTGGAGGATCGCCAATGTAACGCCAATTTTTAAAAAGGGTTCCAGGGGTGATCTGGGAAACTACAGACCGGTGAGCCTGATGTCAGTACCGGGAAAAATGGTAGAAACCATCATAAAGAACAAAATTACTCAGCATGTAGATAGTCATGGCCTAATGGGAGACAGCCAACATGGCTTTAGACAAGGAAGATCTTGTCTTACTAATCTGTTATGTTTTTTTGAAGGTGTGAATAAACAAGTGGACAAAGGTGAGTCGGTTGATATAGTGTATCTGGACTTTCAGAAAGTCTTTGACGAGGTCCCTCATCAGAGACTTTTGGCAAAACTAAAGAGTCTTGGGATAGGAGGCAGTGTACTATTGTGGATCAGGAACTGGTTAAAAGATAGAAAGCAGAGGGTAGGGCTAAATGGCCAATTTTCAAAATGGAGAAAGGTGAATGGTGGTGTACCCCAGGGATCTGTGTTGTGTCCGCTGCTTTTTAACATATTCATAAATGACCTGGAAAAGAGAATAACGAGTGAGGTTATCAAATTTGCAGATGACACAAAACTATTTAAAGTTGTTAAAACCCAAGAGGATTGTGTAAAATTGCAAGAGGATCTTGATAAATTGGAAGACTGGGCAACAAAATGGTAGATGAAATTTAATGCAGACAAGTGCAAAGTTATGCACCTAGGGAAGAACAAACCAAACTATGGTTACACAATGCAAGGTTCCACATTAGGAACCACTACCCAGGAAAAAGATTTAGGCATCATTGTGGATAACATGTTAAAACCCTCGGCCCACTGTGCAGCGGCGGCCAAGAGAGCAAATAGAATGCTAGGTATCATAAGGAAAGGAATGGAAAATAAAACAAAAGATATTATAATGCCTCTATATCGTTCCATGGTGAGACCGCACCTTGAATATTGTGTGCAGTTCTGGTCACCGTATCTTAAAAAGGATATAGCTTTATTAGAAAAGGTTCAGAGAAGAGCCACCAAAATGGTAAAGGGGATGGAAGGATACTTCTATGGCTAAAAAGGTTGGGGCTCTTTAACCTGGAAAAGAGACGGCTGAGGGGAGATATGATAGAAGTCAATAAATTAATGAACGGAGTGGAACGGGTAAGCGTAGATCGATTGTTTACCTTATCAGAATATAGAAAGACTAGGGGATATGCAATGAAGCTACAGGGTAAACTATTTAAGACTAATAAAAGAACATATTTTTTCACTCAACGTGTAATCAAACTCTGGAATTTGTTATCGGAGGATGTAGTAAAGGCTGTTAGTGTAGCTGGGTTTAAAAAAGGTTTGGACAAGTTCCTGGAGGAAAGGTCCATAAACTATTATTAAGAAGGGACCCAGGATATCAATGCTTGACCAGAACAAGCATTGTGGAACCTGTGTCTTTTGGGGATACTGCTAGGTACATATGACCTAGATTGGCCACTGTTGGAAACAGGATACTGGGCTTGATGGACCTTGGTCTGACCCAGTATGGCATATGTTATGTTATGTTCTTATCTTTTTAACTAGCCATCTTCCTGCTTCCCCCCTCTTTGTACCCATTCCTTCTCCCACCACTGATCTCCTGCTGCTTTCTCCTCTCCCCCTTCTGACTCATTCTCTCTCATTGCCTGCCCCTCTCAGCTAATCTTTTCCCTCTCTTATACCATAATCCTCCTGTCCACTCTTCACGCATCCTCCTGCTATACCTATCTGCTTTCTCATGTTAATCCCCACTTCTGTGCTCCACTGTTTTACCAGTCACAAGTTACCAGCCTAAACAAAGAAACAGACCAAGGACAGACCAACAAACATTCACACTTTAAAAATATATTTCAAACACAAACAGTAAATAAATATGATGGGATACAAACTGGTCACAAAACACAGAATTTCTACAGGTAGTTCCAATTACAGTTAGCAGAAAAAATAAAGGGAATCCACTATATAAATAACAAATAATTTCCACTAGAAATATATTCTGATAGTATCAATGAATGGATAGGTTTACATTTCATATAAAGTAGGAAAAGTCTTCACACATAGATGCCAATTCCAATGCATGCACGCCCATCCCATGGCACAGCTTGTACATAGCACTATGGTGTACGAGAGATGGGTATACACAATCATTGGCTGCATACGTCCCCATGCTCATCATATTCAGAAAAGATGGATGTATGTAATCCTGCCCATCTCCGCAATATACCTGTGAATGACCACGCCTCCCCTACAAAAATGTGCAATGTAAGCTGATGATACATAGGGGGTTATTCTTAGACATGAATAGTGGGGATGGACGTCCCAGTGGGACATTGATCCCTGCTATTTGTGCCGGCAGGAGCCCCCAACTAACTTCCCCGTCTTTTGTGCAGGGAAGTTAGTTGGGGGCAGTGAAGAGGCGGCCCAGGGACAGAGAGTGGGCAGGCAGTGGGCAGTCGCTGACCCTGGACATACAGGGCTGATTCTAATGTTGGCACAGTACGTCCAGGGCTGGCAAAATGGCCGGGGAAGTTATTCCACCTCTGGGGTGGAATAATTTCCCTGGACATTTTTTTGTTCACTCCTGGGCACATAAGGGGCTAGGGGGGGGGGGGGAGCAGGGTTTATTCCCCGCAGCCCGACCCTAGCCTTAGGAGGCCAGATCGGGGGTTGGGCTGTGGGGAATAAACGTTTTTATGTGATGGCTGGAATCGCGGCTTTTAAATGGAGCTGCGATGCCATGAGAACATGACGCCATGGCGCCTCAACTCCATTAAAAAGCCTGACTGAGCTCTCCGGGCAGTGCCTGTACATGCAGGCTGGGGCTGAATCGCAGTCCCGGCCTGAATGTACAGGCCTAATCATGATTCTGATCCCGCAGGGCTAGACATGCCCCGTGGGATTATGATCCCCTCTGTACATCCGGCTCAGGCTTGACATACAAAGGGGACAGCCATGCTGGACAGACTCAGGCCCATACTGTATAAGTGGATGCAAGGCAGACAATATCAGCCAGTCTGTGGCATTGCCGGAACACTACAAAGCAATCTCAGTGCACTGTAATGCAGTACAAAAACAAGTAGAGCAAGATCTGTTTGGCACAAGACACATTGCAACACAACATACATGGCAGTAGAGAACCTCCCTAGGTATGCATGTTATGGACATCCCTGGAACATATATATACAATGCTGAGAAAGAATATGAACAAAGCAGAACAGGTCTGTCATAGTGACCTGTCCACACATATCCCTGTCTCTAATAAGCTGCCCTCGGAACGACAGCATTCAGCAGTGCAAGCACCACACAGACATGCCCAGAGACACACTGTGCACATTTGTAGAGACCAATGATAGTGCAACTGGGCATGTCTTACTGCTGTTTGCACTTTTGAATGCCCTCCTTCTGAGGGTCCCTTATTAGTGCCAGGAGTATGTTTGGATAGGCAAGCTATTGAGGACCTGTTCTGCTTACACCTGCCTGATCTCACTGTCACCTGGTTTCGCTGCAGTCATCCCTCCATTCCAGGAACCTGCCAGCCATCCCTGCCCCCCCCCCCCCCGAAATGTGGATGAGCATTCCAGATCCTCCCGTGCAGCACTCCAACCCTCCCCCACACCACACACTGTCATGTGCAGTCCCACAGACACATATGTCTGCCAAAAAGATGCCCTGTACTTATCAACATATAAAATATAAATCCAAACATAGAAATCAATATAACTCATCCCAGTTTGTTTCTATATTTGTCAAATGGATATATAAATAGATGATAATTAACATAGTGGACCTGAAAGATGTTTAGAACTTCACTAGGACCAAACAGACCCTCCAGTATATCAGCCTCAAGGGCCAAAACTAGTCTGCTCTTTGTACAGCATAGGTCCACATTTATATCCAATCTAAAGAGTAACTGTGCACAAAATATATGACATATAGACACTGGCATAATACATTGCAAAATATTGTGTTTCCATAAGACACATAACTGGACTTATATGCATCTGGGGAATGTACAGATTGAATAGCGCAAATTTGAAAGATCCACTATGTACAGTGCACAGCTCAAGTTTGCTGAGTGCAACGATAGCTGAGGTAGCATTATTGTATGGAGTCCCAGGACTTTCAGGACTTGGGTAGTGTTAGGGAACTCAAGCTTTGCCCCTTTAGTAAACACAGCAAATGGTAACATAGCCGGAACGCACAGCAGTGCGCTTCTAAATACATATCTGGGGGCTTTTATTATAATTTCTTTAACTTACAGAACCCCTCTCCTCTTTCTGCTCTGTATGACTGCATTATGTGGTTTTCCAGACTGCTGACACACCGGTGCACAGCATAGGTGTCACATCCATTCACCACTATGGGCTGCATTGAAGAGCAGAACAGATAAGTTTCTAAGTCCTGCCCTTTATTCCACGTTTCCATAGGCATAATGTGGACATATATGGGGAACACTGAGGACGTAAATGAGCTCTCCTGAATATGATTTATACATCTCTGTGACTGGCCACACCCCGTCCTGCCCTCTCCTGCCCATGTTCTGAGATCCCCGTTTTAATGCCATGTACATGCAGGGCCACAAAAGATCAGAATACGGTTCTAGATGTTTTTGCAAAATGTCTATCCTGCACATCCATGTGGCTTATTTGTGTTTCAGAATGACCCCATAGCTTATAGTCAATCTGCTGTAAGAATCAACTCAAAAGTCTATTGGAGCTCAAAACACCTTCTTTAATGCAATCTTCTTGTTCCTTATACAATAACCAACGTCTTTCAACATTATAGATCTATATCACCACAGACCTCGTAAGAAACGTTTGGTTAAAACTGGGGAGATCTGTTGGCAGATTGGGACTGGTACCAGTCGCTATCTGGTTGACGGCAATATTCAGCCATTATCCAAATAGTTAACAGATTAAAATTAGGTCATCTCAATAGCTGTCCTAATTTTAACTGGTTCTCACTATTCATTTAGCAGCTGAATATCACCACTAACTAGACAGCAATGTGCTACCAGGCAACCTGGGTATTCAGTGCCAGATACCGGATAAGTTCCGATGCTGAACATCTAGGTTTAATTAAAGTGGCGGCCTTAAGAGGTATTCCTTCAGTAAAGTTTACCAGAACATGTTGTGTGTTCAAGGCAACCCAGTATGCAGCAGGGCTTGTCAGTGGCTAGAAAGCTTAAGACAAAGTACAGGAAAGTATTTTTGAAAAAGTACTTTTTTCAAAAGTGTGGCAAGCAGTCACATGCTGACTTATAATTCAAAACCCGAGGCATCATGAAAGTCTGGGAAGAAGCTTTGCTCCTCTTTATGCACTGTACATTTTACAATCTAAGTCCTCAAAGAACAGTGTAGCAGCATTTGTGGAGAGAGCAGTTGCCAGTTGATGATGTCAGCCACTGAGAAACTGAATTCAATACCCAAGCTGTTGTGATGAAGAGACATACCTAAGGGCTTTAGGGGCTTTTATTCTTCAGTCATTTTGAGGATAGTTAAATAAAATCACACCTAATTAATGCATGGGTTGTTGAGCATCTATGGCACCTATTTTATAAAGACAAGTACATGTGTGCTTAACTTTATAAAATGGGAATGTGAATGGTGGGATGCACACCGCAGATCTAGGTTTGATCAGTTACACCAAGGAACATGCATAAGTTATATTATTTTATAACTTGTGCATGTAGATTTGTACTCCACTCTAGCTTCTTCCTTGTGTATGCCCATAGTGAAAGTACACACCATCAGCCTGGCATGCTTATTTATAGAATAGCGACTGGCTTCAATACACCTAAAAAGCCTCATCCACAGGCATGTCACTTAAAATATGTGATCTACACACACTAATTGCACATATCGTTACACAGCTCCCCCATAGAATTACTTCCTATGGTGAACAAACTTTTGTAGTTAAGTGACAGTAGTTTTGTGTGTTTTGCTTTTCAGTGTCTCTCAAGTTGCTGTTTCTGAATGAGTGGTATAGTTATAAATATGATGATGCAGTTCAAAATATTCAGTTCTTAACAGGGTAAGGCTTATATGAAGAGCTATATTGTACTTGAGGAGCAAAGTATGGTAGAAATAAAGTAGCAACAAACTTCCTAGAACTGTTACCTTTTTATCAATATAATTCCAGTAATATTTCATTTACTGAAGTAATGGTAATATGCATGAATGTTAGATCTTAAAAAATAAGACACCACTGATCACTAATCTGCCAACCTCTGTGTCTGAGTTGAATTATTTAAGATATGTGGCTGAAGAGTCAGGGTTGTGGAGTCTTGATGATACGCCCTGAAATGAACTTTGCGGTTTGTTCTGAATTTACGGTAATACTAATTATAGCTCTCTTGATTTTTAATGATCATTGGGGGATATGTTTGTACGCTCATTGATTTATCTTTATTCTCCAGGAACAAGCAGGAAGTCAGTCCTCACATATGGGTAACATCAAAGTCGACAGAGTCCTGCATGGAAGCAACTCCCCAGCTTTCAAAGAAAGCCTTTGGGAGATGCCACCATGCATGCGTGGTCCCCTTCCCGCCCAAGGGTGCTATCTTTTTTTTTTTTAATTTTAAATTTTTATTAATCACCATTATTATAACTTTCCAAATAATCAAACAGAATAATTTTACATATTTTCATATCCTAACATCGCACTTCTAACATTTTTATATCCCCCCACCCCCTCCCCCTCTAACCCCCTCCCTCTCTCCTCCCACTTCCATAATATAGTCTTTTATTTTCCAGACTTTATTACATTTCCCCAAGGGTGCTATCTTGATCACTCTCCCATTTTCCACAGAGCCCTACAGATGTTCGTCTTTCCCCCTGGAAAAAAGATGATTTTCTTGTACATTTTGTACAGCTTTCTGGCTTGAACCGGTTCCTTTCCCACCTTCGAGCCCCGCTGCTCCAGCATCGGGTCTTGAAAATTATTTTTAGATTCCTTTCCACTCAAGAGCTTTCGCACCCTTTTCAAGCGCTGACCACGTCGAGGGTCTTTGACCTTGCTGGGGTCCTTTTTGTCCCAATGGCCACCTTTTTTAAGAAATGTGATAGTTGTTCAAAGAGCACATCCCCTCACCGACACTCATGACTGTTGCCTCTGGTGTCTGGGCACTGACCATGACCCGGAGGAATGCTCTCTGTGTAAAAAGATGTCTGCAAAGGCCATCCAGAGCTGCCAGCTTAAGTAGGACAACATCTTCCACTGGGCAGACTCGACCTCGCACTCAAAGGCCCCGCATGGATCCTCAGAGTCACATAAGGTCCCCCCGGTTCCAGAGTGGACTCGCAGACATTCCAAGCAAGAGTTCCCAGAGTGAGAGCTTAAGAAGAAAAAGAAGACTTCAAGGGCCTCATCCTGGGAGGCAGACAAGCATGGGAAATCCCGTGCGTGGTTCCTCAGCCCCCAATGAGCATCTGAGGAGTCAGAGTGGGAGCGTCCCATCAAGGTACTCGTGACTGATGTTGAGGCCTCCAGTGATGGACCCTAGTGCTGTCCTGCCGAGGGCACCCTCTCCTCCTCGATACCTGACCTGGCATTGGTGTCAAAGGCTGCTGCCCCCGAGTGGGAAGCTCGAATGCAGGCACTGGAATGCAGCATTTCTGCATTCATTGCCTCCCAGCAGGTTCAATGCCCAGCCCCACCACAGCTCACATCGAGGCCACAGGGACCTCGATACCGAGGACTCCCTGGGCCACTGAGCCAGATGCCTCAGGTAGATCCTCGGTGAGGGTCTCATTCTCGTTCCCGATCCTCGAGGGTGAGGTCCTTGCAGCCTGTGGCTCCGGCCATGCCCCAGTCTTGAGACACCGAAGACCGGAGCTGATGACACTCCTTGAGCCGTCTGGTCTTGAGTCTTCCTCAGACTACTCTGACTTGGAGTCTGATGTTGAGACATCTCTGGAGACTCGGACCCACTGAGACCTCCCCTCGGACCTGTCTCCACTAAACGCAAAGCGCCGATCCCTGCCCGAGGACACTTCATTCCTTGAGTTTGTCAGGGGCATGGTTCGGCCACTCTCCCTCACTACTGAATCAGAGAAGGACCCCCAACATTCTCCAGTATGAGGCTCCACCCAAGGAGACCCTGACAGTTCCTGTCCCCTCCATCCTCAGCTGGCTCCTTCTCAGGATGTGGGAAGCACTGGCATTGATGCCGATTGTCAGCCAATGCCTGGATATGATGTGCCAGGTCCTGCACAGGCCAGGCTTCCAAAAGACACAACTCCCTCACACCTCAATGGTGTTTGAGTTGGGCTTGTGCCAGCAGAAGAGCCTGAAGATGCACTCATCGGTGCTCCCGGGCAGGGATTCCCACGCCCTCAATGCCCTCGAGTGAAAATGCTACTAAGGCTCGATGCTGGCGTGCCATATACAAACTTACCAACTTTACATCGGTATGTTCCTCCAAGACCTTGGCTAAGGAACTCGAGGGCTTCTCGGCTGGCCTCGATGGAGACCACCTCCAGCGTTTTCAGAATCTTACGAAGTCTGTCAAAGAGATTTCCAAATATTTGTCTCAAGCCGCCTATAACAGCTTTGAACCCAGCACGAGGGTTGCTGCCGCAGGCACCAGCACTCGATGCCAGGCCAGGCAGCAGCAACTCCAGACCTCGAACAATGGGGGCAAGAGAAGCTCCTCATTGTCCCTTGCCTTGGGGAGCAGTTCTTCGTAAGCCAATGGAGAACAAGGTGGCCGAAATCAAGACCAAGCACATTACCTGGACTTGATTCTTGAGGAAGACCTCCACTCTCCCAAGGAAGAAGCCACCAGGAAAGAAGCCTACTTTCCTCAGGAAGGGTCAGCCCTATCGAGGCTACCCTCCATACCTGGCCACCCAGACCCCTCATCAGGGTCACCAGAGTAAGGGAACGGGCCAGGGTCCATGCAAGCCCAAGGGTCCCAAGCCCCAGACACCAGCTCCAGCCCAACCTGAGCTGGGGTTTTGATGCCCCCAGCATAGCCCCTTTTCCACTGGAGGGTCAGCTCCCAACAGGAGGGCACCTGGTTCATTTTGCCCACAAGTGGGCTTCCATTACCACCAACTCATGGGCACTTCAGGTGGTATAGGAGGGTTACCTCATCCGCCTGGACAAACCGCCTCCACCCTTCTTTCCTGGTGAGGCTCCTCGGTCTCCCCTGCATCAGGATCTGTTAATGCAAGAACTTGCAGGCCTTCTCAAGGACAGGGTCGTGGAGCCCGTACCACACCACCTGAGAGGAAAGGGGTTTTACTACAGGTACTTTATGGTCCCAAAAAGAACAGGAGGACGAAGGCCCATCCTGGGCCTGAGAAACCTGATCAAATTCCTGGTGTGGGAGAAATTCAAGATGCTGTCCCATGAAATATTGCTGCCCTACCTCCAGGAGGGAGATTGGCTATGCTCCTTGGACTAGAAGGATGCCTATACCCACATCCTCATCCATCCAAGTTACAGGCAGTACCAAAGATTCATGGTTGGGGGTGACCACTACAAGTACAGGGTTCTTCCCTTCGGCCTAGCCTCCGTAGCATGGGTCTTCACCAAATGCCTAGCAGTGGTGGCCATCTATCTTCGTCTCCAGAGGGCCTTCATCTCCCCTTACCTAGACGTCTGACTAGTAAAAGGGGACACAGCTTCAGAGATGCTGCAGGCCACAGGCCACACCATCAAGGTCCTACAACATCTGGGATTCATGATAAATCACCCCAAATCCCACCTCACTCCAACACATGACGGAGTTCATAGAGTCTCAGTTGGACACCCTCCAGGCCAAGACTTTCCTCCCCTTGGACAGAGCGGATTGCCTCACAGCCCTAGCAGCCGAGGTACAATGCTGCCACACAGTGTCAGCCCAGTCCATGCTTCACCTCCTCAGCCACATGGCCTCTATGGTCCATGTGATCCCCAATGCCTACCTCCACATGAGGGTGGCTCAGTAGTGCCTCTGCTAACAGTGGACCCAGGATAGAGTCTCAGTATCCTGTCAGCTGGCGGAGTCACTCAGCTGGTAGCAGGCCACACAGCATCTGCAAAAAGGCATGCCCTTACAACTCTCGAGCCCCCAGAGGGTCCTCACAATGGATTCTTTCCTGTTGGGTAGGGGCGGACACTGCAAGGGGCCATGCACCCAGGGAGTCTGGTCACCCAAGGAAAGCCAGCAGCAGATCAACCTGATGGAACTCAGGGATGTCTCCCTTGCACTAAAGGCTTTCCAGCACTGCCTGGCAGCATCAGTCAGTGCTCGTCCAGATGGACAATCAGGTCATGATGTTCTACCTGAACAAGCAAGGTGGCACAGGCTCCTACTGCCTATGCCAGGAGGCAGTGGTCCTCTGTTCAAATGTGGCCAGACAGGGTATGCACCTCCCGGGCCATGACAACACCCTGGCATACATGCTGAGCAGGGTCCTCCAACCACACGAATGGTATCTGGACCCCAGGGTGGCACAGCAGCTGTTCAGGTTGTGGGGCACCCAAACCTTGACCTCTTTGCCAGCCTGGCCAATGCTCAGCTACCACGCTTCAGCTGCCCACAACCGCACCTGGGCTAGGTTGCGGCAGATGCCTTCCTCATCGCTTGGTTGGGGAATCTGTTATATGTCTTCCTTCCCACACCACTGATAGCACAGACCCTCTTCAAGGTCCAGCAAGACAAGGCTTCCATGATCCTAGTGGCCCTGGCAGTCTCGGTTTCCTCTACTGCTTAGTCTCTCGATGGAGTCCCTAGTCCCTCTCGGGAGCTTCCCGGGACTTTTGACCCAGGAGGAGGGCACGATCCTCCGCCCCAATCTGGGATCTTTGTCTCTCACAGCATTGCTGATGAACAGGTCACTTTAGCACCCCTCAGCCTCCCCAAGGAAGTAGAAGAAGTCCTCCTGACCTCTCGCAAGGATTTCACGAGACAGGCCTATGCCTTCAAGTGGTGCAGAATTTCCTTACGGTGTATGGAGTGATAGATGAACCCATTCTCCTGCCCTGTGCACACCTTGCTACAATACTTGCTGCACTTTCGCAGTCCAGACTTAAGTCCACCTCCATCAGGGTGCACCTGAGTACACTCTCCGCAAACCATTACTCCATAGAGGGCAAGCCTCTTTCTGTGCAGCCCCTCATTACTCAATTCATGTGGGGCTTACTGTTCTCTAAGCCCCCCATCTGTCCACCCTCGGCAGAATGGAATCTCAATGTGGTCCTGGCACAGCTTACCAAACCGCCCTTTGAACCCTTGGCTACCTGCCATTTGCGCTACCTGTCCTGGAAGTTGTCCTTCCTCATTGCACTCACCTCTGCCTGCAGAGTCAGTGAGCTTCAGGCCTTGGTGGCTGAGCCATCCTACACCAGGTTCTACAAGAACAGGGTTGTGCTCCGCACTCACCCGAAATTTCTCCCAAAGGTGGTATCTGATTTCCATCTCAACTAGAAGGTGGAAGGTGGTACTTCCCACGGCCCCACACCAACAAGGTGTCGACCATTCTCCAAACTCTGGACTGCAAAAGGGCCCTGTCTTTCTACCTGCAGCACACTCATGGCCACCACAAAGCATCTCAGCTTTTCATTTCATACGACCCCAATCATCTGAGGGAGGCTGTCACCAAGTGGACTCTGTTCATCTGGGTGGCAGACTGCATCGCCTTTGCCCACAACCTGGCTGTGCTACCATTGGAGTGCCCGGTCACTGTGCACAATGTCAGGGCTATGCAACTTCAGTTGCAAGCCTATGCTCTGTCCCTATGGCAGATATCTGCCAGGCTGCCACCTGCTCCTCCATTCACATTTTTACAGCTCATTACTGCATGGAGAGGGAGTCCCGATGGAACAGTGCCTTCAGCCAGGCCGTACTCCATAATCTGTTTGGGGTTTAGGCAACTCCTGCCCTCCGACCCTTCTCATTCAGGCTACTGGAGCCATGGTTCTCCCTGGACACTGGGGTCCTCAGAGTCTGTCCTCAGATTCGCTTGCAGCTGCTCACGGCTGGGCCATGTTTTTTCTACAGGTTCTCAGTAGCCTGTAGCTAGGGAGTCCAATATGTGAGGACTGACTTCCTGCTTGTTCCCGGAGAAAGCATAGTTACTCACCTCTAACAAGTGTTCTCCGGGGAAAGCAGGAATCAGTCCTCCGACCCTCCCCCCTCCCCTTAGAGTTACTGTACTATTTTGCCCATCTTCTTTTGTCGGTTCTAGCTATGTCATCTGACTGATCAAGATGGCACCCTTGGGCAAAAAGGGGACCACACATACGTGGTGGCATCTCCCAAAAGCTTTCTTTGAAAGCTGGGGAGATGCTTCCGCGCAGGGCTCTGTCGGCGTCACCCAGATGTGAGGACTGATTGATTCCTGCTGTCCCTGGAGAATATCTGTTACAGGTGAGTAACTATGCTTTATTGGCAGGTGGCATAAATTTGTGGTTTTGTTAGTATTATTATAATGGAAGACCTTAATATGAATATGAATATAGATGAAAGAAATTAATGTAGAAGAGATACATTGTGTTCCCATAGTAGATCAACTTTTAATCTCAGTAGAATAATGATTTTTCTACACATAATAAAGATCATATACTTCATTTAATTTTTAGCCCAGTCACAAGCAATTCAAGTATGGAGTCCAATGCTTTTGCTGGTTGTGCATTACCAGGGACTAATCACGTTTTAGTGCAGTTGACTGCTAAGCATCAAACATTTAGGGGTATGTTTACTAAACCGTCCTAATGTTACCGGCGCTAGTTGCAGCGATAATGTGAAGAATGCCATATAAGGAGTGGGCGTTCCAGTCCTAAGGTAGCAAGAATATGTATTGCGTGATAGTGTGCGCCGTGGCACGTTAACGCGAGTTAACCCTAAGTACATGCCAGCACACTGTTGGCAGCTATAATGATGTAGCCCACTGGTTACTGCAATGACTGTGGAGGCAGAGATCATGGGATCAATCCTGCAGTGGTGTAATCTAAAAAGGCTGTCTGAGGCATTATCTTTTAATTTAAATCAGTGCTGCCAGCAAAAACACCCTCACAGTGCCGTAACCTAAGGTGCCTCATAAGGCGCCCCATAGGTCACATTATAAAGTGCCCTGTTTGCCAATGCACCCTATAATGTGCCCTATAGGGCGCTGTATAGGGTGCCTTGTTGTTGTTGTTGTTAAGTGCCGTCGAGTCGGAGTCGACTCATGGCGACCCTCTGGATAGCTATCCTAAATTGTGTTCGATCTTCAGTCAGGCGGCTCATTGACGACAGACTGGTACCCGTAGCTGCTGTTATTGTAGCGATCCATCTCATTGCTGGCCTTCCTCTTTTGCGTTGACCTTCTATCTTGCCAAGCATGATGTCTTTCTCTAATGATCTCTCTCTTCGCATGATGTGTCCGAAGTCTGAAAGTCGAAGTCTTGTCATCTGAGCTTCTAAAGAAAGCTTAGGTTTGATCTTCTCTAGTACCGACTGGTTTGTTCTTCGGGCAGTCCATGGTATACACAGTATTCGCCGCCAGCACCATAATTCAAAGGCATCAATTTTCTTCCTGTCTGTCTTTTTCACTGT
Source organism: Ichthyophis bannanicus (assembly GCA_033557465.1). Classification (NCBI taxonomy): domain Eukaryota; kingdom Metazoa; phylum Chordata; class Amphibia; order Gymnophiona; family Ichthyophiidae; genus Ichthyophis; species Ichthyophis bannanicus. The sequence continues at coordinate 955,805,717 of CM066032.1, forward strand.
CCAGCTTTCACATCCATATGATGTTATTGAAAATACCATGGCTTGAACAAGTCGAATCTTTGTATGGAGAGAGACATCTCTGCTCTTGAGAATCTTATCTAGGTCTTTCATAGCCATTCTGCCAAGAGCAATGCGTCGTCTGATTTCTTGACTGCTTGTTGCTTCTTTATTGATAGTTGATCCAAGTAGGTTAAAGTTGTTCACGATTTCAATTTCTTCTCCTTCAACGATGAACCTGTTGATTATGCCAGTTGTCATGATCTTTGTCTTCTTTACATTAAGGTGCAGGCCCATTTTGAGACTATGTTCTTTGATTGTGAGAAGCAAATGTTTCAGATCATCTTCGCTTTCAGCCAGTAATGTGGTATCATCAGCATAGCGAAGGTTGTTGATGAGTCTTCCACCAATCTTCACACCTCTGTTGTCTTCATACAGTCCTGCTTCTCTGATGATTTGTTCTGCATATAAATTAAACAGGTAGGGCGAAAGTATGCAGCCTTGTCTTACACCTTTGCTTATTTTAAACCATTCTGTTTCTCCTTGTTCCGTTCGAACTGTTGCTTCTTGATCAATGTACAGATTACGCAAGAGAACGATCAGGTGTTCTGGTATACCCATGCTTCTTAATGTGGCCCAGAGTTTCTCATGGTTTACACAGTCAAAAGCCTTGCTATAGTCGATAAAGCACAAATAGATATCCTTTTGGTATTCTTTAGTCTTTTCAAGGATCCATCTCACATCCGCAATGATGTCTCTCGTTCCTCGCCCTTTCCTGAACCCTGCTTGCACTTCAGGTAGTTCTTGTTCTAGGTATGGCTGTAGTCTCTTTTGAAAAATCTTCAGTAGAATCTTGCTGGCATGTGGGATCAGAGCGATTGTGCGATAATTTCCACAGTCAGTTGGATCACCTTTCTTTAGTATTGGTATAAACACAGATCTTTTCCAGTCAGTTGGCCATGATGTGGTCTTCCATATTTCTTGGCAGAGCCTTGTAAGTACGGTAACAGCTGCATCAGATTGCTGCAATACTTCTATGGGAATGCTATCAATGCCTGGTGCTTTGTTCTTTGATAAGGCTTTCAATGCTGCTTCAACTTCTTCTTTCATCACCAATGGTTCCTGATCATAAGGTATAGGTTGAATCGGCTGTTGGTCCACTTGATCTTTATCATATAAAAACTCTGTATATTCCTTCCACCTTTTCTTGATCTTCTCAGCATCATTCAACATAGAACCTTGAGCATCTTGTAACATTCCAATTCGAGGCTGGAACTTTTTCTTTAACTCTCGCAGCTTTAGGAAAGCCGATCTTGTTCTTCCTCTAATAGTTTCTGCTTCTATTTCCTTGCAAGTGTCATTGTAGTATTTTTCCTTTTCCTGTCTTGCTGCACGTTGGAAATCTCTGTTGAGTTCTGCGATTGTCTTTCTTTCTCCTTTGGCTTTAGCTTCTCTGCGTTTCTGGGCAATTTTCAGAGTTTCTTCCGTCATCCATTTTGGCCGTTTTTGCTTTTTCACCTTTTGTAGAGACTTCTCACTTTCTTCCAGCACAACCTTCTTGATGTCATTCCATAACTCTTCTGGAGCTCTGTCATTTGTATCTAAAGCAGCAAATCGATTTTGCAGGCAGTCTTTAAATTCCAGTGGTATATTCTCAAGGTCATATTTTGGTGCATTCATGAGTGGTTTGCTCTTTTTCAACTTTAGCTTCAGTTTGCATACTAGTAGTTGATGATCTGTACCACAGTCAGCTCCAGGTTTTGTCTTTGTTGATGTTACAGAGCTTTTCCATCGTTGACTTCCACAGATGTAGTCAATTTGATTTTTATACAATCCATTGGGTGAAGTCCATGTGTACAGTCGTCGCTTGTGTTGCTGGAAGAAGGTGTTTGAGATGAATAGATCATTGGTCTTGCAGAATTCTATCAATCTTTCTCCAGCTTCATTTCTGTTGCCAAGCCCATATTTTCCAACTACTTTGCCTTCTTCTTTGTTGCCAACTTTTGCGTTCCAGTCACCCATGACTATCAGGATATCCTGTTTGCATGTTCTGTCAATTTCAGCTTGTACTTGTTCATAGAACTCTTCAATTTCATTCTCTTCTGCAGCTGTTGTTGGGGCATATACTTGAATTATAGTTGTGTTGATAGGCATTCCTCGTAGACGAATAGAGATTAAGCGTTCGCTGACTGCATTGTATTTCATTACAGTTCTTGCAAGTTTCTTCTTTATTATAAATGCAACACCATTTCTTCTTTGTCTTTCATTTCCAGCATAGTAGACCATGTGATCATCTGATGCAAAGTGCCCGATGCCAGTCCATTTCAGTTCGCTGACACCCAACAGATCAAGTTGTACACGTTCCATTTCATTCTTGACCACCTCCAACTCCAACGTCCCTTGGTTCATGCTTCGTACGTTCCATGTTCCAATGTGTAAGACATCTTTACAGCTTCTGACTCTCATTTCATGCGCAGCCTTATAGGGCGCTTTACAAGGCACCTATGAGGCACCTTAGGCTACAGCACTGTGAGGGTGTTTCTGTTGGCAGCACTGATTTAAATTAAAAGAAAATGCCTCAGACAACCTTTTTAGATTACACCACTGTGCAATCGAACCCATGACCTCTGCCTCCACAGTCATTGAAGTAACCAGTAGGCTACATTTCTATAGCTATTACCACACTGCTGACTGGCTACAGAAAGACTGCAGGTCACCATACAAACTGTCTGCTGTGGTTACCAGGATAGGGCAAACCCACCCGTACCCATGATGAACTGCACATGCAGATCAGCAGTCTACAGGTGATCACATAATGGGGTATGCACCCCCACAACACCTAGGCCTGGTAGGGGGAATCGACCGTGTGTGTTACTGGCACAGAGTAGCTACAGACCGTGAGGTGGGGCACCCAGCACCAGGTCTGCAGCACCTGGCTTGGCTGAGATAGGCTAAGCTGCAAGTCCCCATCAGTGCCACTGTGTGATAGGCAGTCCTTGCAGACACACCTAGGATACACCTGTGTCCATCTGTATTTCCCAGGCATGTCTAGCCCTTGTGGACTATGATGCACCCAGAATAGTGCATATCCTGTGTGGGTACCATGGTCACATGTTATAGTTGAAGGGGGGTGTTTGGCCCCCAAAAGCAAATTATTTAGCACCACCCAACCCGCCCTCTGTGGCTCAGGGTGGGGGAAATAGGTTCTCCCACCAACAGATCCACAATGTACATCTCTGTAATGGTGGCAGTAGAGAGGACCATCAACCCCAATCCTACTAGAGAACAGGCACCCTACAGGGCAGTCAATGCAGATCTACATGCATCACATAAGGCAATGGCAGACAGGTAGAACACTGTAGAAGCTCACCTGCCCCCCACCACTATCTGACATTCACCAGCAGAGAGCACAGTCAGTCTCCACCCACTGCACTCTGCAATATGCTCCAGCCATACACATGCTAACTGCAGACAGTCTGCTAGCTAATGCATGCTCCTAGAGGAACTGTGCACCCAAAAATGGGATTTGAGCACACACACCAAACAGATATGTCAGTGATTGGGCCCCAGAAAAAAGAACCCATAAATATCACATGAAAGAAATACTGTACAGCACTATGGGGGAACCTAGCCATGCCGTGGTCACTGCTCAGTCAGGGTGAGAGTGACCTCCCAGCATGACATGCTGTGGCCACCCTGTCCATGCAGGTGGTGGTCGGGCACTACAATGTCCCAGCCATTGCCCTATACCCTGTGCAGATGCATCCTACCCAGGCCACCCTGTCCAGGCCATACCCACAGTACCTTGCTCCTCATTATGCACATTGGCAGGCTAACACTGGAAACAGTGCAAGCAGTGTGGGCTCAGTAAGATGTGGGCAGCCACAACACACTTGATAGACATACACACACTCCCACACCTATGCCAGCACTGTGCAAATATGGAGGTTTGTGGCAGCCCTGGCCGTCTCACCAGTCTTCGGCACAGTGCGGGCATTGCTATGGTATGCAATACTGTTGGGGTCACTCCCCAGGGTGGTAAACACTGTCAAAAGCAATAACTGAAACACACTCCACAGATATCAGAAAGGTTGCTATGATGAATCTCTATCAACAAATCGTGTTTAACATAGGATTTGATATCTGACATTAATCATAGCAACCTTTTGATATATGTGGAACATGTTCCCAAGTTTAGGACGGCATTGCTAAGGTATGCAGGTGCCAGTATTGGGAGATGCTGCTCCGCGCAGGGCCCAACAGCCTGACTCTCCATGAGGCTTTGGATAGTGGAGCCTGTGGGTGTGGGTGTGGGTGTGTGTGCCCCTGTTGGCCACTGCTCTAGGGCAGAGGTTCCCAACTCTGGTCCTGGTGGGCCAAACACTGTTCAGGTTTTCATGCTGTCCCTAATGAATATGCATGAGGTACATTGGCATATAATGGGGGAGGTGCATACAAATGCAGTACAGGCATATTTATTAGGGACAGCATGAAACCTGAATGGTGTTTGGCCCTCCAGGACTGGAGTTGGGAAATTCTGCTCTAGGGATTGCACATGTTTATGGTGTCTGTGCTCTGTAGAGTAAAATATAGGCATTTCAGGCATGTTTATTCTATCTGCAATAAAGGTTCCATTTTTATTACCATGGTTTAGTACTGGGTAAAATGTGGGGACAAGGTTAGCAGGAGCCACAGCTGGGACTTGAACCTGTGACCTTCTGCCCCTGAACACACTGTCTGTGTATACCATGACTGTTTTTCAGGCAGACCTTGTCTGTTGAAGTGCACGGCACCCACCTAAACGGGGCTTGGCCGTGGTCTGCTGTGGGCAGATGCCACTGCCCCCTCTGCCACCAGCACCCCTCCGCCACCATGCTGACATGCCCTTATGCCGGTGGTGCTGGTGGTGCGCAGTCCCAGACCATCCAGTGTGCCGGTAGGCAGCTGCCTATGGTTTGGGTTGTCGGGTAGGGGTGCCTACATGGACATGCGCGCTTCCCCCCCGGCACCGCCTGCCAATGTTATGTGCCCTTTGGGGGTACCTGCTGGGTAATATCCCCTGTGACACTGTGGGACACACACTCGTGCCCATGTTGGACCCTCGTTAGTTGCTGTCTTGCTGCTTTACAGTTTCGGCATTCCTATGTGCCACCTAGGCATCTGCCTAGTCCGCACTGTGCTCCAGCTGGACCACAGCATGTGCTGCCTGCAGCCCCCTGTATCCCATTTACAGCATCAGTACAGTTGCCCTTTCCTACGTGCCCACTCTGCTGTTGCTGCACATGTGCACGCCATAACAAACCTGCCCAATATAAATGACAACAACCCTGATCACCGCTATTTCGATGTGCGATCATTCACTTTGTAGGTGGACAGAGCATAGACCCTTCCAAACATAATATCTTCCTTTTTACGCTTTGTCAGTAGTGTTACTTTATGTTTATCATTAATATCACTATTAGCCAGCTTGGTTATTGGGATTTCAGATGTAGTTCTGGTCATTTCCTATGTTTATTTGCCTTTTTGGTTCCTGCACATGTATCACTACTATCACTTTTCTGGTTTCCCTGCCTTTGCTGTACATTGCTGACTGAAATGGTTTCTCTGTCCTGCAAATGTGCCTAGCGCGAGGTTTTCACTGGCGCTAATTTTCAGAGCTATATTTCACGGCGTTATTGTGCATGGATCCACTCCCCGCCCACTCTCCACCCATTGACCCATTCTCTCCACCCCTGGGGAGCCTTACTCCACCTTCTGGGGTGCCTTTCTCCTCCCTCTGCGCACCTCAGCGCCGCCGGAGATGTTATTGCACGATACGTATCACACAATAACGTTGCCGCTGCTACTTTAAGACGGTTTAGTAAACATACCCCTTAATCAAGTGACGGTGTCAAAACAATTGTCTTGGACAATTTGTTCTCAAGGAAAACTTAAAGAGCTTTGGTCCTTTGTGCAACAAGTGCCTGTAGTTATGTCTGTTCACCATTTAGTTGGTGTTTGGAATGATATGATTTCAAAATCTTCAAATAAATCAGTGGTGAAAACTAAGGGGTATGTTTACTAAACCGTCTTAACGTGCGCCCGGCGATAGTGAGCAGGCTGCCATAAAAGGAATGGGTATTTCAGTCTTAAAGTAGCAAAACGGGATTATCGCGTGATAACGCGCGCTGCTGCGCACATTAACAGGCTAAGCACCGCTAAGCGCATTAACGTGCGGTAATCTTAAGTAGGCGCCCAGACATGTACACACAGAAGGAGAGGTGTAGTACAATGGTTAATTTAATACGCTGACTGATGATACAAGGGTCATGAGTTTGATCCCCCAGTGTGCCTAATGCATAAGGCAGGCTGAGGCATCAGCTGTGACATGTAAGTATTGTTTCTTGAGGCAGTTTATTTGTATTTTAATTATTGCTGCCAGCAAACACACCCTCATGTGCCGTAACCTAAGGTGCCGCATAAGGCACCCTATAAGGCACTCCATAGGGCACATTATAAAGTGCACTGTCTGCCACGGCACCCTATAATGTCCCCTATAGGGCACCCTATAAGGCGCTCCATAGGATACCTTATAAGGCACCTTATATGGACGGTAACCATAAGGTGCCTCAGAAGGTGCTTTATAGGACGCCCTATAAAGCACCTTCTGAGGCACCTTATGGTTACAGTACGCTGAGGATGTTTTTGCTGGCAGCACTAATGTACATTAAAAATAGATAATGCTTTGGACAGCTCTATCAAATAACCCCACTGTGGGTTTAAACCCATGCCCTCTGGCTCCACAGGCAGTGAAGTAACCAGTGGGCTACAGCTCTATAGCTACTAACAAGCCCCTGGCTGGCTGCATAAGGACTGCACGTCACCACACGCACAGTCTGCTGTGATCACCAGGATAGGGTTAACCCACCCGTACCCATGATGCACTGCACATGCAAATCAGCAGTTTACAGATGAACACAAGATGGGGTATGCACCCCCACAGCACCTCAGCCTGGTAGGGGGAACTGACCGTTTGTGTTACTGGCACAGAGTAGCTACACACCGTTACATTGTGCGGGTACTGTACTCAACCTGAGGGTGAGGTGGGGCGCCCAGCACCAGGTCCACAGCACCTGCCATGGCAGAAATAGGCCATGCTGCAGGTCCCCAGCAGTGCTAGTGTGTGAGATAGGTAGTTCCTGCAGACACACTTTGGATGCATCTCTATTTCTCAGTCAGGTTTAGCCCTTATGGATCCATAGGCGGATTATGTACCACCACCCAACCCACCCTCTGGGGCTAAGGGTGGGAAACAGGGTCTCCCACCAACAAATCCACTTTTTACCTCCCTGCAATGGCAGAGGTAGAGGGGACCATCAATCACAGTCCTGCTGGGGGAACAGACACCCTACGTGGCAGTCAGTGCAGCTCTGTACACATCTATAAAGCAATAGCAGACAGACTTTAGGCCCAGAAATGCTCAGCTGCACCCCACCACAATCTGATAGTCTCCTGCGCAAGCCTCCAGCCACTGCACCCTGCAAGGTGTTCCAGCAGGACACATACTAGCTGCAAACAGTCTGCTAGCTAGTCCATAGTGCATGTTCCTGGAGAAGATGCATGTACCCAGAACTGGGATGTCAGTATACACACCAAGCAGATAAATCAGTGATTGGGCCCCAAAAGGGAACCCATAAACATCACATGAGAGAAACTTTATAGAGCACTATGGGGGAACCTAGCCATGCCATGGTCACTGCTCAGTCAGGGTGAGAGTGATCTCCCAGCAGGACATGCTGTGGCCACCCTGTCTGTGCAGGTGGTGGCCGGGCACTACAATGTCCCAGCCATTGCCCTATGCCCTGTGCAGATGCATCCTGGCCATGCCACCCTGTCCGGGCTATACCCATGGTACCTTGCTCCTCATTATGCACATTGGCAGGCCAATACTGGCAACAGTGCTGGCAGTGTGGGCGGTGGAGGGTGTTTGCAGCCACCACACACTGGATAGACAGACACACACTCCCACACCTATGCCAGCAGTGTACAATTATAGAGGTGTTTGGCAGCCCTGGCCACCGCTCCAGTCCTGGGCACAGTGCAGGCATGGCTATGGTACGCAATACTGTTGGGGTCACTCCCCAGGGTGGTAAACACCGTCAGACACAAGACCTGTAGCACACTCCACAGACATCAGAAAGGTTGCCATGATGCAGCTCAATCAGAAAATTGTACTTCAGAATTGCTGTCTGCCAGTAATCATAGCAACCTTTTGATAGCTGTGTACCGTACTCCCGGGTTTAGGGTGGCATTGCTAAGGTATGCAAGTGTTAGTATTGGGAGATGCACGCAGGGCCCAATGTCCTGCCTCTCCAGGAGGCATTGGATAATGGAGCCTGTGGGTGCGAGTGTGTCTGCCCCTGTTTGCTGCTGCTTTACGGCAGAGGTTCCCAACTCCAGTCCTGGTGTGCCAAACACTGTTCGGGTTTTCATGCTGTCCCTCATGAATATGCATGAGATACATCTGCATACCATGGGGGCGGCACATATAAATGCAGCACAGGCATCTTTATTAGAGGCAGCATGGAACCTGAATGGTGTTTGGCCCTCCAGGACTGCATTTGGGAGACTCTGCTCTAGATAATGCACATGTTTATGGTGTCTGTGCTCTGTAGGGTAAAATGTAGGTGTTTTGGGCATGTCTACGTCATCTGCACTACAGGTTCTGTCTGTATTAGCACGTTGTAGTAGTGGGTAAAATATGGGGGCTGGGTTGGCTGGAACCACAGCTGGGACTTGAACCTGTGATCTCCTGCTCCTGAACACACTGGCTGTGTGCACTGCACCACCATGTTGCCACAGAGACATTGCATTCCCTGGGGATACCATGACTGTTCATCAGACAGGGCCTATCTGTTGCAGTGCATGGCACCCACCTACACAGGGATAGGCCACAGTCTGCTCTGGGCAGCTGCCACTGCCCCCTCCACCACCAGTACCCCTCTGCCACCCTGATGACATGCCCGTCTGCTGGTGCTGCTGGTGGAGTGCAGTCTCAGGCCATCCATTGTGCGGGTAGGCGGCTGCCTATGGTGCAGGTTCTGGGGTAGGGGTGCCTGCATAGCTGTCCATGCTTCCCCCCAGCACCGCCTGCCAACGTTCTGTGCCCTTGGGGGTACTGCAGTGCCAGGTCCCGCAGTACCTGCTGGGTACTATCCCCTGTGACACTGTGGGAAGCACACTCGTGCCCATGCTGGGCCCTCATCAGTTGCTGTCTGGCTGCTCTACTGTTTCAGCATTCCTATGGGCCACCTAGGCATCACCCTAGTCCGCACTGTGGTCCATCTGCAGCACAGCATGTGTCGTCTGCAGCCCTCTGTGTCCCCTTTACATAAGAACATAAGATATGCCATACTGGGTCAGACCAAGGTCCAGCAAGCCCAGTATTCTGTTTCCAATAGTGGCCAATCTGGGTCATATGTACCTAGCAGTTTCCCCAAGGGACACAGGTTCCACAATGCTTGTATTGGTTCAAGCATTGATATCCTGGGTCCCTTCTTAATAATGGTTTATGGACCTTTCCTCCAGGAACTTGTCCAAACCTTTTTTAAACCCAGCTACACTAACAGCCTTTCCTTATCGTTCCTCCAGTTTAGTCCTCTATTTCTGGGTTGTGCACCTCTTCCTACAGCTAGGAGACTGGGCATGTCAAAGTCGTGACATCACTGGATATAGCCTGCTGGTATCTCCCATCAGCCTCCAGTGTGTCCAGTCTCCTTGCAGCAGGAGGACATAGTGAGCCTAGCTCCTGGGCTCACTTGGGGGGAACAGATAAGGAGCATTTAGTGTGACAAATTCTGATTTTACTTTTGATTTTTACGTTTCATTTACCTTTAATTTTACTTTTAATTCAGTTACCTTTGGTTAATTGACAATCGGGGATTAGTTCCCTTTAGTTAGGAGCAAATTTCCTTATTTACAGTAATTTTAAATTTGAGCCTGGTTCTTTAAATTAGTAGCAGTTCTCGCCTTCCCTCCTTGTCAGTGATTTTCACTTGCTGCAGGCATTTGCCGGTGCGGATCTCTCTCCCTGGACTGTACGGGAGAAAGCTCCGGGACCCGTACAGCCACAATGAAGCTGTGTGAAACGGAGCCTCTCCGTTGCTGCGGGATTTTAATTTTACTCTGTGGAACCGGCTGAGCGATCCTCGCTGCGGCTGCCAGGCACATCAGCGCAGCTTGAGGATTGGAGGAATTCAAGAAGGTAGGACCAAGCTGTGTGGCTTTTGGCCCTGCAGGTAAGGCCTTCGGGCTCTGTTGGTCTGCTGAGGCCTCATTTTTGCAGCAGCAGCTGTTCTTGGCGCCAAAATTCATTGGCGAAGGGGCGGCCATTTCCTCTCTAGGTATTTGGACCGCATCGCGAAAGTTGCCTGCGTGAGGAAAACAACAGGCAGAATAGCTAAATTTTTGGGCCTAGTGTTTGTTTCTTTCTTTTGTTTGTAGTTTTTTTTTTAGGCCAGGGGGTTCCTCAGCATTAAGGGGGACTGTTGTCAATCCTCTTTATAGAATAATTAAGAATAAACTTAAAAACAGGACAGCAGTTTTGGCATTGATCCCTGATACCACATGTTCTTTCCCTCCTAATCATGTCTCTGAGGAGCATCTGTTCAGGCCCAGGATATTAGGCAAATTGCCAGCTTTTAGTTTCAAGGACAGAGCCCTAACTTGTAGTTTGCAGGAGGGAAAGCCTAGCAGTGTGCCTTTATGTAGTCTATAGTGAAAGTTGCCCAAAATTCACATGGACAGGTTTAGCAAACCTTAGAATGTACAAAAATAGACTGGCAGTTAAACTGCCAACCGGGAAGTGCCTGTGCTACGGTCTATGGCCACCAGAGGGCAGCTGGTACACTCAATAGTGCCTTTCTATGACTGTGCAGGCAGCCATTATCTGCAGATCAGGAAAGAAATCACCACAGAGCCTCGGTGATGTGATGTAAGGTCTGAGAATCCAGTTTATATGACCAAGATTTAAAGCTCTTAATTTCTGAATCATTGGTCGGGCTCTGCTGCCCTAAAGGCCACCGAATGACAGCGCTGCTCATGAATCACATAAAATATTCAGTGCCCCCATCCCTGGGGGGTGAGTGGTACCATACAATATCATATTGCTCATCAGGTTCACACAGGCAACAACCTCTCAGACCTCCATTTGCAAGGTGGTCGATGTATCCCACTGCTATTTCTCTGACTGCAGGGAGGCCTGGTGAGGTGCTTGTGGGTTTCATAGCAACACTTAGCAGGCCCTTCCCAAGAAATTCTCATCTATTACTAGATCAGGGTTTCATTTCATTTCTCTGGTTGCGGTTAATGCACAGCGTCAGGGGCTGTGTTCGAAAGCTTGGGTCCCATGGACTTCGGTGGGATTTCAAAAAGAAAAAGAAACTCGCTTTAGTGAGAGATAGCCTTGTTCATTTTTAGCTAACACTGTTGATTTTACTTTTGATTTTTACCTTTTGCGCCTGGATCCCAAGGATGGGACATTGTTTGCTTCCAGGGGTACTTTCTATTTTGCTCTTCAGCTCCCTGGCAAATGCAGTAGGCTGGCAGGGGGTGGGCAACGCCTCCTGCAATGCAGAATCTCCCAGGATAAGGGGGGGAAGGACTACCGGGTGCAGGTTGGGCTGGTAGCTTCTTGCAAAGCTATAGTAGCAGTTTGGGTAATTTTAGTGGATCTGCTTTGATTTCATTGGAGTTGGCGGAAACTTGGTTTTTGGAGTCCTATCTTGAAAAGAAAAAAAAAAAAAAAAAAAGGGCATAGCTATGTTGATTTACCAGAATCTCCTTCCGCTATCCATAGAAGGTCCTATACAGCGTTAAAGTCGATTTATATGGTAGGATAATATTTTGGCTTAGCTGCTGTGATATAGCGCTATGTTCCATGTAAACCTATTCAGGTCAAAAGGAATTATGGTGATAACTCTCTTGGACAGTTGTAACAGGTGCTTGGGTGAGCGCCATGGCCAGTCCACAGATGTGGAATGCTCTGCCATAAGCATTATGTCATGGGAAGAATTTTATAGTTGTGTGGTTTCTTAATGGAAAATGTTCCCGTTTAGTTTGACTTTGCCAAATTATAAGATTTTACAGTAGATTTGTAATGTCTTAATTTTGGCTATATGGGGTTTAATTTTACATATGGAAAAGGTGGCTCAGCGGAGAGGGATTGCGAAATAGAACTCTGGCCTTTGGAGCTATCTATGCTCCCATTCCATTTATCAGAGGTTCTCCAGTACGGAGAGTCTCTGCTAGTGTTCAGTGAATGCCTTAATGGGGGGCCAGAACAGCTAGGCTAGTTCTCTAGCAGCAATGGCAGCGGCTCAGACTCTAGTAGGCATACTTCATATGCTGGGCTTACAGGATGGCTTCTGCGCTGATCGGCATCAGCCAAGGTGACTGCCGGTTTAGACTGTGAATGTGGAGTCAGCCTGGAGGAGGGGCCTTGCGTTCTCTGGACAATGCCCTGCATACACTGAATCCCTTCAATTCGATCAGCTGCTGGCAGGACACAAGGCACGCTCGCATGCTTTTTTTGCTTCAGTGGTCTAAAAGTGGAGTCTTTACCAGGTGGTATAATGGGAACTTGTCTGCAGTTTCTCGGCTTCTTTATTGCTGATTCAATTGCCACTGCAGAATGAGAGCTGTATTTCATATCACCAGGTGCTAGTTGAACTTAAAATATAAAGTCCATCTTTGTGCAGTCAGACGGAATGGGGCGTTACTCTAGCAGGACGGCCGTGGATTAGTATGCCTGTGTTTGGGAGTTCTTTCTACTTCATATTGTTGGCACGGAAAGAGCGTCTCTTAACATATGCTGAAGGCATTTTTGGTTTAGAGGTGTCTTTGTAAAAACAAAAAAATAATAAATAAATAATAAAAATAAATAAATAAATAAAGAAGGAAGGAAAATAAAGGAAGTATTCAGCTGTCCTGAATTCGCCTGTTCTTGATTGACATTTTGAGGCTAAGCAGGGGCACGCCTGGGTACCACGTGGCTGGGTGCACACCCTGCACTTCCAGGGTGTGCGGACTCACTGTATGGAACAGAGCCCTAGCAATCTTCTTTATCGCAAGATGGGAAAGTAGATGGTTCACTGAAGCGATCGTTGGGGGCATTGCTCTGGCCTTACAAGCTCCCATTTTTGGAGCCTGGGGAGGCGAGAGCATGCTTCCGCTGGTCGCAGTGTTACGGCAGTCTACTCGCCTGGAACAGGAAAGGATCAGGGAGTTGAATCGACTACAGCCTGATTTGCTTTATGGGGCAAATGTGCATTATGGCTTGATTCAAGCGCTAGCTAATATTATTGGCTTCCTTGGGGTTCACCCAGAGGTCTCTCTGGTGGAGGAATGGGGCAGCTGATGGTTCGTCCCAGTCGAGGGTCAGTAAGCTCCCATTAAGTCTGTCTTGTCCTTTCCCCGTGGGCTCTCATAGGGCAACTAGTTGGCGTATCGGGGCTTTCGGAGAAAGGTGCTCTTGGTAGTGCCCGGTTGGGCGAGACGGCCGTACTAGGCTTTTTTCATTCATCTACTCGACAGGCTTTTCCTAGAAATTGTCGGTAGCAGACGTTCTGCTGCGGCTAGGTCCATGACGAATGTCTCAGGTGGATCTGTGCCCGCCTACGGTTTGGCCTTTGTATGGGCGGGGCCCAAGTAGAAGGGTTATTCTGCGGCAGTCTTCGCCGCCTTGTTGAGAGCAAGGAGGCAGGCTGCTTCTGCTACGTAGGTCCATGCTTAGTGCCTTTCGGAAGGCTGCTGTTCACGGCGGCAAGTCCGGGCGACAAAGGTGTCTGTATCCTTGGTCTGAGTTCTCTGCAGGACAGTGTCTGAAGGAACTAGCGGCCAGTTCCTTAGAGGATCCAGCGAGCGACTGTTTCCGGCTGTAGGAGTCTGTGAAGGGAATAGCGCTAGGTGTTCGGATCGATGTGTAGCGTTTCCTTAAGTTGGGATCCGACTGCGCTACTCAAGGAGAGTTCGGGTGCCACTGGGGGATCCCGATTGGGCCTTAGAGGTGTTAGCTAAAGAGTCCTTTGATTCTTTACTCCAGGCGTCGGTAAAGGATTTGCTGTTATAGACAGTGGCTTTGATAGCTCGTTGTTCGGTGCGACGAGTTTCGGAGTTTCAGGCGTTGTCATCTAATGAACCGTTTTCACCCTTTCTGGATAGAGGTGGTGTTTGCAAGCAGTCCTGTCATCCTTCCAAAAGGTGGTTTTCTGATTTTTTCTCCTGAGCCACTGTTCCCTCTAAGCTGTGCGCGTGTGCGCGCGCACACACCTCGCCGAGCGAGCGCACATACTTTACAACAGAGCGCACAAAAATTACGGCTCTGATTCTGATAGAAAACAACACAGACATCTTAAAATTTAAAAGTTATGATTGTAATTACTAGAAATTTCCCACTTCATTTAGTAATCGTCTCTTTTCATTTAATTTGATTAAAATCAATGTGGTATACATACTGTATTCTGACGTGTAGTCAAATTTTAAAGTATATAATTCCGAGTGTCGTTATGTGGCGCACAAAAATTTAACCTTCCTTCAAAAGCTGCACACAGCTGATATTTTATGCGCACACAGCCCACAGAAAATTAGAGGGAACATTGAGCCTATTGGTTTCTCTTCCAGTTCTCGGTTTTTCTGGAAGGGGAGGTTTTTATTCGTAGCTTACACCGATAGGAAACATTACATGCAGGGTGCGATGTTCCTTTCTTTGTTTTTGTGTGCTGGTTGGAGGTCCCCACAAAGGGGAAGCAGCAGCAAAGGCGGCCATTTCGCACTGAGTTAAGGCGGTGGTTGCCTCAGCTTTCTGCTGGCGAGGTTGTATGATTCCGGGGGGCTTTCTGACTCTTGCTACCAGGGCACAAGCGGCTTCATGGGTGAATCACCGTGTCATTCCACCAGGAGGGATTTGTAGAGCAGCTTCCAGGTCGTCTCTTCATTTCCTCAGTAACCACTACTGCCTAAATGTTTTGGCAGTAAAGGAAGCCTGTTCCAGGTCGGCAGTGTGGTGAGTTGGCTTGATAGGTCCCTCCCAATGATTACTGCTCTGTTACATCCCAGAAGTAGAGGACTAAACTGGAGGAACGATAAGGAAATAGAAATTACACTTACCTGGTAATTGTCGTTCCTTGAGTTATGACAGTTTAGTCCTCATTCCCGCCCAGGAGTGTGATTTCTTCAGAGTTTATTTTCAGGCGGAGTGAAGCATCAATCTCAAGGAGTAGACGGATCCTTTCAGTTTCTAGATCGCAGTGAGTATCCCTCTCTGTTCTTTCTTTCTTTTCTCTTATTTAAACGAAGTGATGGTATAGGATACGTGTTTGCATAGGGGGGACATGAATGTAAAGTAAAAAAAAAAAAAAAAGAGAGAAAAGAAAATATAAGACGGATACGGTTTAAAAGACTCCTCCGGTTGAAGAATGGGGAGTTATTTAAAGTTATGGTATAGTTACTTATTTGTTGTTCCTTTGAGTTTGCTTTGTCAATAGTACACTGGAGGCTGATGGGAGATACCAGCAGGCTATATCCAGTGATGTCACGACTTTGTCATGCCCAGTCTCCTAGCTGCAGGAAGAGGTACACAACCCAGAAGTAGAGGACTAAACTGTCGTAACTCAAGGAACGACAATTACCAGGTAAGTGTAATTTCTATTTACTACATCCTCCGGTAACAAATTCCAGAGTTTGATTACACGTTGAGTGAAAAAAATATTTTCTTTTATTAGTCTTAAATAGTTTACCCTGTAGCTTCATTGCATGTCCTCTAGTCTTTCTATATTCTGATAAGGTAAACAATCGATCTACGTTTACCCGTTCCACTCCGTTCATTAATTTATAGACTTCTATCATATCTCCCCTCATCCGTCTCTTTTCAAGGTTAAAGAGCCCTAACCTTTTTAGCCTTTCTTCATAGGAGCATCCCAGCATCTATCCAGTTGCCCATTCCGACATGCCCGCCCTGCTGTTGTGGAACATGTGCACGCCTTAGGAAACCTGTCCAATGGAGAGGGAAACCCTGATCAGCGCTATTTCACTGTGGGATCATTCACCTTGTATGGGGACGGAGCGTAGAACCTTCCAAAATTCATATCCTTTTTTTGGAGCTTTCTTGAGAGTGTTTTTCGATGTTTCCCATTAATATCACTATTGCTCAGCGTGGTTATGTTTTTTTTCTATTTTGTTGGGGTCATTTTCAGTGTTTATTTGCACTTTTGTTCCGGGCACATGTATCACACTTATCACTTTTTTGTAGGTTTCCCTGATTTTGCTGTACATTGCTGACAGAAATGGTTTCTCTTCCCTTTAAATCAGCTCTAACGCCAGGGTTTCACTGGCGTTAGTTTTCAGCCTCGGATTTCACAGCATTAGTGTGCAGAGATCCTCTCCCCTCCCACTCTCTACCCATTGACCCCTTCTCTCCGCCCCTGGGGAGCCTTCCTCCGCCCTCCGGGAGCCTTTCTCCTCCTTCAGCGCTCGTTTGCGCCGCAGCACGCGTTAACACGCGCTAAGGCACCTTATTGCACGATAAAGCGCCATTATCGCGTGATAAGGTACCTTATCGCGTGATAACATCACAGAGCGCACAATAAGACGGTTTAGTAAACATACCCCTAAGTATGCCCCTTAGTATAAGCTCCCCCTTAGTATAAGCTCCCCTGTGGGAGCTGAAAAGAGAAGATACCGGTGCAAGCATCAAATACATGATGATAAATACAGTTGAATATTTCAAACAATATAAAATTAAATTGGATGAAGTAAAAAGTGAACACTATATTGGTAAGATAAGGGCTGCATTATCTAAACCATCAGAATTCTTTTCTACCATATGTTTTCTGTTACAAAGTTATGTTGAGAATAAACTAAAATCTGAGGATTTTAGAAGCATTTTTATTAGTAAAACTGAGGGGCATATTCAAAGGGAGTAATGCAGTTAGCAGGCATGATAACCATGTTACTCCCGCTGAACAGGATATCCTGTCTTTGTGCCACTGAATGCCTAATGCTAACTGCTTAGTGTTGGGGCATTCTGGTGATAGAGCTGGGGCGGCACCAAGGGTTAGCCAGTCAGCAAGTACTATTGAGCCACTGGCCAATTAACCCTAAGCAGTTAAAGTTAGGCCAAAAAACAGCTAGACTAACTTTAGGTGGTTTAGCTATCTGGCTAATGGCTGAATATCACCACTGACCAGAAAGATAATTCTCTATCTGGGCAACCCGGATATTCAGTGCCGCTGGCTAGATGTGCCCCAGCATTGAATATCCGGGCATAATTTAAAGTGGTGAAAGCCAACTGCTTTAATTGTGCTGGCCACCACCCTGCATATGCCCCCTTAGTGTACAAATTTTTTTATTGTCAGAACACAAAACACAAAATACTAACAGCATACATAATAGTGGAGAACAATACAAATGTAATCAGAGCATAGGTAAACATCAACTCCAACATTTTTGTTACTGAATTCCCTTCCTCTCCCCCCCAAATGAGAAGAACAAAATCTATAAGTAGCTCCCATAGGCGTGGGCTCTTCACCTCACCGGAGTCTTGTCATCCACAACACAAATCCCCTCCCAAACCCCCAATCTCCCTCACCCCCGATTAACTAACCCCTCCTCATCCTGACCCCATACCCACCCATGAGAAGCATAGCCCACATGCACACACAGCAAACCATCACACACAGTGATACAATGGCTAAGCACCTGATTCCATGCTCGATGAGTAAGAGACTGGAGTTTCAGCCCCCAGTTTTCCAGAAAGATGGCCCAATGCTGAGCATGACCACAGACCCTCTCTCTCTCCAGTAGCAGTAAGTCATGGAGGCCAGCTCTCCAATGGCAGTAGAAGGACTGCCCAGCAACAGCCAAGAACATAGAATAACCTTCTGAGCCACCAAAAGTACCAAATGCATCCAGTAATGAGCCGCTGACTCGAAAGCCTCCAGGAGATCGCCCAGCAAAATATTCAAAATAAGCACATCTGGTAAGAGTGAGCATCCTACCAATACAGCTCTCCCATTAGTGCAAAACTCTATCCCAGTATCTCCCAAGTCATCAACAATGCCAGAACAGATGGCCCAGGGTCGCATTGGCCACCTCACAATGAGGACACTCATGTGTGGGCACAATGCCAGCTCTCCACACCTGCTGTGGAGCAACATACATGTGGCAAAGAAGTTTATAGTGCATGTCTTGGAGTTCGATTGATAAGCTCAACAAGTCAATCTGACCCAGTGCCGCCATCAGATCCTCTGCCATAACTGTAACCACCAGGTCGCGGGTCCAGGCTTGAGCCAATCCCTCATCAGTGGCTTGTGGCCCCACCTCATTCAAAATCGTATTTAAACAACTGATGCAGATGCGGTGCTCCCCGCCATGAAGGTGCTCCTCCAGTCGAGAATAGATCCCACTAACCAGGGACACCGAGGGAAAGCTACAAACATAACTCAGAAGTTGCATGTAAAGGAAGATACCGATTGCTTCTCATCCATATTGCTCTTGTAGGGAAGAAAACAACAGAGGATTGCCAGATTTTGAGACTATATGTTCTAAGTTCACAATCCCCGAACGCTCCCAATGCATAAAGCTCACTTCATTGAGATCCAGAAGAAATGCCCCGTTGCCTCTCAGGGGCAAAAATGGAGAGCTAGAAGTAGCCCAGTCAAGTAGGCCACATAAATGGCACCACACATGGTGGACTGGGGAGAACATAATATCCTGGCATATAGGGGACACACCCCAGAGAGTCCGTGCATGAAAAACTTACTGCAGGTGTAGTGGTGCGGCCAGAGCTTATTCCTATGCCAGAGGCATATATTCGGACATGTCCAAAGCTAGTTCCAAACATGTCATAATAAGTAGGCCATATTATATCAGCCCAAATCTGGGAATCCCGTCCCTCCTTGATCCCGAGGACATTGCAAGACTGCAAGTTACACTCAGGGGCGACGGCCCCTCCAGAGAGCCTGTTTCTCAAAAAGATGAATATGTCATTGGTTGAGCACCAAGGGTAGTGTCTGCTACACATAGAGCCACTTGGGAAAAAGGACTATCTTGAAGAACATGACCCTTCCTCCCCCCCCCCCCCCCCCAGTGACAACGGGAGGTCATGCCATTGCCGCACTCGCTATTCCAAGTCAGCCAAAAGTCTGGAGACCTTCTCCCGGTATAAATCTGACAAGTTTGCTGGGAGCTAGATCCCAAAATACTTAAATTTCCCCTCTGCCCATTTTGCAGAAAAGTTCCTGGCCAGCGAGATGGGATGTCAGGGTTGAGAGGGAGAGCCTCAAACTTACTCATATTCAGTTTTAAGCTGGACGACTGACTATAATCCTTAAAAAGACATAGGGGTATGTTTACTAAACTCCGTTGCTGTGCGGGTCCCCGTTAGTGTGCGTGTGCCATATAAGGAGTGGGCGGTTCAGGCTGAAAAAAGAAAAAAACCCGACCGTACGTGTGTGCGTCGCACTAATGTGCGGGACCCACATTAGCGCGTGGGAAGGCTAAGTGGGGCGATGCTGCATAACCAAACAAGAGAGCCGTAGTACAACGGTGAAGACACTGACCTATGGTGCAGGGGTCATGGGTTCAAACCCCCATTGCACTCAACAAAAAAGACCAGCTGAGGCATCAACTTTTATGGGCAAAAGTGGTGTAGGAGGCATATTGATTATGGGCGGCAGAAGGCGGCGCACTCTTTTTTTATACGGCATGAGGCGGCACACTGTTCATTGTGGGCGGCAGATGGCGGCGCGCTGTTAAGGTTGGGCGGCAGAGGGCGGCACGCTGATAAAATTGGGCAACAGAAGGCGGCGCGCTGATGTGTGAGGGGGCAGCCCAATAGTGGGTGGGATAAGTGGCGCGCTGATGTGCAAATAATAGGAATGGAGCCATAGCACAATGGTGAAGACACTGAGCAATGGTGCAGGGACCAGGGGTTCAATCCCTCACAATGGCCAGTGAAAAAGGCTAGCTGAGGCAGTATGTTATATGTTGTGGAGTGCTGTAGGAGGCTTTTTAATTTTATTTTATGATAACTACTAGCAAACGCACTCTCACAGCATATTAATATAAGGCGGCCCATAAGGCACATGTTACAGTGCACCGTCCGCCAAGGCACCCTAGAATGTCCCGACACAGGATAATGTATAGTGCACCCTATATGGCTGGCAACCGTAACGTGCCCTATAGGGCGCCCCATAAGGCACCCTCAGAGGCACCTTATGGGTACAGTACGCTGAGGGTGTCATTGCTGGCAGCAACATATGTACAGTAAATTAAAATAACTCTTTGGACACCCCTATCACAGAACCCCACTGTGGGTTTGAACCCATGACATCTGGCTGCACAGTCAGTGATGTAACCATTGGGCTACAGCTCTATAGCTGTAAGCAGCCCCTGGCTGGCTGCAGATAGCCTGTACGTCACCTCACTGACAGTCTGCTGTTGTGAACCACCCGTACCCATGATGCACTGCACATGCAAATCAGCTGTCCACGATTGAACACAGGATGGGAAATGCACCCCTAAAGCTCCCCGGCCTGGTAGGGGGAAGTGTCCGTGTGCACCCACACAGCACCTCGGCCTGGTAGGGTGTCCTGAGTGGGTGGACAAACGGCAAAGAGTAGCTAAACACCATCACATTGTGCGGTTACTATGCTCACCCTGAGTGTGAGTGTGAGATGTTGCACCCAGGACCAGGTCCACAACACCAGCCATGTCAGAGCTCCAAAGCAGCAATAACCTGTGGGATAGGTAGGTACTGCATAAACATTTTGGAGATCTCTGTCTGGCTCCCCCCCCCCCCCCATGGACCCCCAGGTGGATAAAACAGGGCTTCCTCTCAACAGATCCCCACCCCACCCTCCCCTGCACTGATGGCAGTACAGTGGACCATCAACCTGCTAGGGAACAGACACCCTACAGGGCAGTCCAAGCAGCTCCACACACATCCATAACACAATATCAGACAGACATTAGGCCTGGATATTCACAGATGCACACCACCACTATCTGATATTCACTTGCAGCAAGCCATCAGCCACTGCACCCTGCAAGGCACTCCATCCCAACACATACCAGCTGTGAACAGTCTGCTGGCTGGTCCTGATGGACATGCATGCACCCACAACTGGGGTAGCAGTACACACAGGCAGATAAGTCCATGAAGAGGCCCCCCCAGGACACCCATACATATCACATGAGAGAATCACAATATAGCACTATGGGGGTGCCTAGCCATGCTGCCGTCACTGCACACTCAGGGTGAGAGTGATCTCCCAGCAGCACATACAGAGGTCACCCTGTCTGTGTAGGTGCTGCCGGGCACTACCATGCCCCTGCCAGTGCCCTGTGCAGCTGCATCCTGGTCAGTCCACTCTGTCTGAGATATACCCATGGTCCCTTGCTACTCATTATGCACATTGGCAGGCCAATACTGGCAACAGTGTTGGCAGTGTGGGCTGTGGAAGGGGCTTGCAGCCAACACCCACTGTATAGACCGACACACAAGTCCACACCTATGCCATCATGGTGCTACTATTGAGGAGGTAATTAGCCTTGCCCACCAAACCAGTGCTGGGCACGGCAAGGCATGGATATGCTACGCAGTACTGCTGGGGGTCACTCCCCAGGGTGGTAAACACCGTCAGAGGCAAGGGCTGGAGCACGCACCGCAAACACCGAACAGATTGTTCGGATGGGGTCAACTAGCAGTATGTGCGTAACGTATGGATATCTATCTGCCAGTACTCCTAGCAAGCGTCTCAGAGCTGTGTACCGTATACCTCAGGTGTAGGGTGACATTGCTAAGGTATGCAGGTGCTAGTATTGGGAGATGCACGCAGGGTCTAATGTTCTGCCTCTTCAGGAGACATTGGCCAATGGGGCCTGTGGGTGTGTGTGTGGGTGTGTCTGGCCCTGTTGGCTGCTGCTTTACAGCAGAGATTCCCAACTCCAGTCCAGGTTTCCATCACACTGTTCGGGCTTTCCTGCTGTTCCTCATGAATATGCATGAACTATATCTACATGCCATGGGGGTGGTGCATAGATATACAGCACAGGCATTTGTATGAGTGGCAGCATGGAACCTGACTGGTGTGTGGCCCACCAGGACTGCATTTGGGAGATTCTGCTCTAGGTACTGCCCCTGTACATGGTGTCTGTGCTCAGTGGGGTAAAAGATAGACGTAGTACCATTGCATATGTCCTCGCCACGAAAGGTTTGTCCTTACTATCACTGTGTAGTTGTGGGAAAAATATGTGGGCAGGATTGGCAGTAGCCCCAGCTGGGCTTTGAACCTGTGACCTTCTGTTCTTGCATGCACTGTTTGTGTGCACTGCACCACTGTGTAGCCACAGATTGGCTGGATTCCCTGGAATGTCCATGCCTGTGGATCCGGCAGGGCCTGTCTGTTGCAGTGGACTGTGCCAGCCTGCACATGGCTAGGCCTCTGTCTTCTGTGGCTAGCAGCCACTGCCCCCTGCACCACATGTACTGGTCTGCCAACATGCTGGCATGAGCTTCTCTCAGAAAAAGCAGATGACCTGATTGCAATGTGGCAGTACGGGACTGCATTTGGGGGACTTGGCTGTAGGTAATGCCCATTGTTGTGGTGTGTGTGCGGTGTTGGGTAAAATATGGGTGTTTCCCCCATGCTTATGTTCCCTGCAATACAGGGGTGTCTGCGCTATCTTTGTTTAGTGGTGGGTAAAATATGGGGACTGGGCTGGCAAGTGCCCCAGCTGGGATTTGAACCTCTGGCCCTCTAGTCCTAGAGGTAATGGCTCTGTCCGCTGCACCACACTATGGCCACAGAGACAGTGCAGCCCCTGGAGGTAGTAAACCTGGCAGGATGGAGTCACAAACCCTGCTCTACGCATTTTTACTGTGGGCACATGCACCCTGTCTGGTGACAAACGTGCACATAAACCCCGGAAATGACCACGGCAAATGGGGGACACAATATCACCACGCTGGGCAACAGTGATATTAATGGGCAGCCATAGAAGACACTCCCAGGAAAGCTCCAACAAAAAGGAAATGTTTTTGGAAGAGTCTCCGCTCCGTACACCTTTCCAAAAAACATTTCTTTTTTCTGGAGCTTTCCTGGGTGTGTTTGTTGGTTTTGCCCATTACTATAACTGTTCCCCAGCTGAATTACTATTTTTACAAGTTTTGTTATGGCCCTTTTCTATTTTTATTTCCACTTTTGGGCTGTGCACATGTATCACACTGCTCACGTTTTACAGGTTTCCCCGGTTTTGCTGTACATTGCTGACGGAAATGGTTTCTCTTCCCTATAAATGCATTCTACCGCGAGTGATTCACTCGCGCTATTTTTTTTGGAAATTCAGCACCGATAATGTGCGGGGCGCCTCTCCCCTCCCCTTCCCTGCCCATTAACCCCTTCTCTCCGCCCCTCCGGGGCCTTCCTCCGCCCTCCGTTAGCCTTTCCACGCCTCTATCGGACATTTGCGGGCCCGTACTTGTGCGGCACCCGTTACTGTGACGCGCAAGTGTGCGGGGCTTCATCGCACATTTGCGGGGCGTTTAAGCGCTCTGAAGTACCGCTTTTAGTGCGCTATTTTGCGGCGCGCAAATTAGCGGTTTTTAGTAAACATGCCCCATAGTAAAACCAGGATTCCTTGAGCTGGATCCTCAAGATGAACCAGAATGTCGTCCACAAAAGCAGTGACTCAGAACACCTCCGCCCCCACGCAAATCCCCCATAAATCTGACTCAGACCAAATGCAGCATAAAAGTGGCTTCAAGGTCAGGACAAACAGGAGAGGTGGCAAAGGAGAACCCTGCCAAGCGCCCTGATGTAGTGAAAAATCCATCGTCAATTTTCCATTGACCATAATCGTGCCCCTGGGATCCGAGTATAACAGTCAAACCCCATCCATGAAAAGACCCTGAAAGCCCATAGCCTGAAGAACCCGGTAAATAAAATTTCAGCTCACCCGATCAAAGGCTTTTTCCACATCAAAGCTAATCAACATCGAAGACTGAGATTCCCCCAAACTGTCACACATAGAGGCCAGAACTCATCGCATACTGACCACCACACTGCGCCTTTGACATACGCCATCTGGCTCGCGTGTACCAAGTCCAGCAAATACATCACCAACTGGTCCACCATTATCTTTGCCATGAGTTTGATGTCAACATTTAATAACTAGATCGGTCTGTTGGTAAGATCCCGGCAGCAAAGGATCCTTACCGGGTTTGGGGAGGACAGTAATCAGTGTTTTATTGTGCCTGAATGAGAAATGATCCTGAACAATCAGATCAGTGTAGTAATCTGCCAAGGGAAGTACCACTTTGTCACTCATCATCTTATAGAATTCACTCTGAAAGCCATCTGGCCCTGGGGTCTGACTGCCCCATAACCCCAGAGGTGGAATAAGTCCCCCTGGACACTGGGGGATAGGAGAGGCTGGTGGCAGGAGGAAGGTGAATGGGTGCAGTGGGTTCCCCACAGCCTGATTCTGGCCACGATAGGCCAGATCAGGGGAGTCAGGCTGCGGGGAAAGAGGGCTCCGCCCCACTTCCGGCAATCACGGCTCCTGAATGGAGCCATGGTGCCATGGCAATGGGATGCCTTGGCATAGCGGCTCCATTCAAGAGCCTGACTGAGTTAGCCAGGGATCTGTAGGGCATGCGGCCCTTCAGAATCGGGGCCCGGCCTGTAGACCTGATTCTGATCCCGCGGGGGCTATACAGGGGTTGGATGCCCAGAAGGGAATTGGCCTCCACGTTAGTATGTTACTTTCTTATTTTCTTGTATCGTCTAATGAGATTATACATAATCAAGCAACCTTAGTAATAACATTTATTTCTGAGAATGATAAATAGCTTGTTCTGAACACTTATTTTCAAAAGAAACATGAGTTATATTGTGGGCAAAGACATAATATTTCCAGATATTTCAAGGGCTATCCAATTGTGATATAAGAATTTCCTATTGTCAAAATCTTGAGTTTTGGCTCTTGAAGTAACCTTTTTCTACATTTTGCTTTCAAATGTTTAGTTGATGTGCAAGAAGTTTGATATGTTTTTTTGGACTCCCTACAACTTAATGATTTTGTGCTGGGTAAGGAATGAATTATGCCACTCAGATCTGATGACTCCTGTTTTCTTTATAAATTGTTTTTTAGTATACTTAGGGGAATGTTTACTAAAGCACGGTAACGTAGCAGTGGCTACGTTAACGCACGATAACGTTACCAAATGTAACGTTAACACGCACTAATGTTACCAGATGCAACTTTACCGCATTTTAACGTCTCTGGCAGCGTTAAGTCCCGCAGAGGGTGGAGAGAGGGTGGAGAGAAGGGGGTCAATGGGTGGGGAGTGGGCAGAGAGTGGGCGTGGAGAGGCTCCTGCTACACTAACGTGGGGAACTGAAGGGCTGAACATTACCGCGAGTGCAAACCTGTCATTAGATGCACATTTGCAGGAGGGAGAAACCATTTAAGTGTCAGCAATGTACAACATAGGCAAGGAGCCCAAAAAAAGTGATAGTAGTGCTACATGTGCAGCAACAGCATAGTGCCCAGGTATGAAAGGGCACTATGGCGATGCTACAAATGGGCATAGGGGGCTGCAGGCAGGACATTCAGTGGGGCAGCTGGGGCACAAGGTGGGCTAGGCAGATGCCTAGGTGGCACATAGGAACGCAAAATCTGGAAATCAGCAAGACAGCAACTGACCAAGGTCAAACATGCCCACGAGTCTGTCCCACAGTGTCCCATCCAGGGGACATTACCCAGCAGGTACCCTAAAGGGCACATAACATTGGCAGGCAGTGCCGGGGGGAAGCGTGGATGTCTATGAAGGCACCCCTATCCCAGACCCCACACCCTAGGCAGCCGCCTACTGCATGGCCTGGGACTGCACACCACCAGCACCACCAGCATAGGGGCATGTCAGCATGGTGGGGGAGGAGTGCTGGTGGTGGAGGGGGCAGTGGCATCTGTCTACAGCAGACTAAGGCCAATCCCTGTTCAAGTGGGTGGCATGCAGTGCAACAGACAAGGTCTGCCTGATGAACAGTCATGGTATCCCCAGGGACTGACATGCTTCTGTGGCAACAGTATGGTGCAGTATACACAGCCAGTGTGTCCTGGGGCAGAAGATCACAGGTTCAAGACCCATCTGTGGCTCCTGCAGGCCATGTCCCTACAATTTACCCCACATTGCACATACAGCATAAACATGTGCACTCCTGAGAACATCAGCCAACAGGGGCACAAACACCCATACCCACAGGCTTCACTATCCAAAGTCTCATGGAGAGTCAGGCTGTTGGGCTCAGCACAGAGCAGCACTTACCACCAAAGCACTACTACTAGCACCTGCATACCTTAGCAATGCCTGCACTGTGCTAAGGACTAGTGTGGTGGATAGGATTGCCAACCACCCCTATCTTTGCACAATGCTGAAATGGGAGTGGGAGTGTGTGTATGTCTATCCATTGTTTTGTGGCTGCCTACTCCTCACTGGGCCCACAATGCTTACCCTGTTTCCAGCATTAGCCTGCCAATGTGCATAATGAGGAACAAGGTAATGTGGGTATGGTCCAGACAGGGCAGACTGGGCAGGATGCATCTGCCCAGGGTGTGGGCCAATGGCTGGGACATTGTAGTGCCTGACCATCACCTGCATGGACAGGGTGGCCACAGCTTGTCATGCTGTGAGGTCACTCTCACACTGACTGAGCAGTGACCATGGCATGTCTAGGTTCCCACAGAGTACCATGCAAAGCTTCTCCCAAGTTATATCTGTGTGTTCCCTGTTTTGGGCCCCAATCACTGAGATACCTGCTTGGTGTCTGTGCTTGCATCCCACTTATGGATGCACATAGTTCTGGGGATGTGCACTATGGACTGGCTAGCAGACTGTCTGCTGTCAGCATGTGTATGGTTGGCATGCCATGCAAGAGGTGCAGACTAACTGTACCCTTTGCTGATGAATGTCAGATTGCAGTAGGTGGCAGCTGAGCTTTTCCAGGCCTACTGCCAGTGCCTGTGTGATAAATAAAGATCTGTATCAACTGTCCTGGATGGTGCCCTTTTGCCAGCAGGACTGGGGTTTGATGGTCCCACATCCCTTCATCATGCCCCTCTATTGCCTGCATTGCAGAGATGTAGAGAATGGGTCTGTTGGGGGCAGATCCTGTCTACCACCTTCACCCAGTCAGGATGGGTTGGTGGTTTATTTATTTATTTATTTATTTATTTGGTATGGATTTGTATACCGCTACTTCCAGCGATCAGCAGCGGTCTACTTGGGGAACAAACAGGGGAGTATGTACAGAACAATTTAGGAATACAGTCTGATTAATGGGGAGGAGTGCACGTCAAGCAAATCATTTACAGTTATACATTTGATCAGAGGAGGGAAGAATACATATATACATTTCAAATCGCTATATATGAAAGAGTATTAACAGTGGATAAATATATACATATGTACATTTTTAAATCTTAAATCACCATAGATGCGAGAGTAATTAACAGTGACTATAGATTTCTGTGACCCGGAAGCTTATGAGGTAGATAGGTAAAGTGGGATAATATAGGAGAAGAATCTGCCTACGTGATGCCGTAATGTGATTGGAACAAATGGGTTTGGAGCTTTTTCCTGAAGTCCTGTACGTCTTTGATCAGGCGTATCTCATGAGGCAGTTGGATCCAGAGCTTGGGTGCAGAGTACGTGTAGGTCCGGTTGCTCGTCCGTTCTTTGACTGATCTTATGCTGTTAGGTACGCTGAGTGTGTTCAGGTTGGCGGTTCGTCTGCTTCTGTTGGGGGGCTGTGTGGTGATGAGGTTAGCGAGGAATGAGGGGGATATTTTGTGGATGATTTTGAATGTAGTTACCAGTATTTTGTATATTATTCATGCAGAGATGGGGAGCCAGTGCAGCTCAATCAGGACCGGTGTGATGTGATCTATCAGGTTCTTATTCATGATAATCCTGGCTGATACATTTTATGCCATTTGTAGGATGTTTAAGGTTTTCTTAGGTAGACCTTGTAGGATGGCATTACAGTAGTCAAGGTGGGGAATGATGAGAGCCTGAGCTACTGTTCTGAAGTCCGCGTGATCAATGATGCTGCATAGGGATTGTAGAACTCTCAGCTTGTGAAATATTGCTCTGTTGGTTATCCGGAGGTGTTTGTCCATTTTTAAGTTAGCATCAATTAGCACACCTAGATATTTGATCTCATTTTTGGAGTGATAGGTGTTGTTGTTCAGGGTGATGGTTGCAGGAGGTTCGAAGTCTTGTTTTCCTGATATGAACATCACTTCTGTTTTTTTGTGGTTTATCGACATATTGTTGCGTTGGAGCCAATTTTGCATTTCGTGTAGGCATTTTTCTAATTGGTTGACATTAGGATTGTTTACATCAAGTTGTGTGTACAACATAATGTCATCTGCATATAAGTGGTAGCTGATATTGTGCTTTTGGAAAATCGTACATACTGGCTGGATGTAAATGTTGAACAGCAGGGAGGAGATAGCTGAGCCCTGAGGTATTCCTTGGGTTTGGGGAAAGGCTTTGCTTGTTCGTTACTGAAGCATACCTGTTGCTGCTACATAATACACATGTGGACTCAGACACCCCACTGCTCTTATAACAATTGACCATGGCAGCCACACAGGATATACTTAACTTGGGTGGCTCCTAGTCCCCAAGGGCTAGATGTGACTGGGTAATACAGATGGACACAGGATTATCTTAGGTGTGGCTGCAAGGAATACCTGTCACACACTAGTAATGATAGGGCTCTGCAGCAAAGCCTAACTCAAGCAACCTGGGTACTGCAGACCTGGTGCTGGCCGCCCCACCTCACCCTCAGGGTGAACAGAGAACCTGCACAATGGCATGGTGTGTGGCAACTCTGTGCCAGTATCACACACGGTCAGTTCCTCCTACCACACTGAGGTGCTGGAGAGCTGCATACCCCATCTGGTGATCAGATGTAGACTGCTGTTCTGCATGTGTATCATGGATACTAGTGGGTTTAACCCAGAGCTACTCAATTCCAGTCCTGGTGGCCCGCAACCCTGCAGGTTTTTGGGATATCCCTAATGATATGCATGAGATATATATGCATTAGAGATAGCCTGCCAACCTGACTGGTGTTTGGCCCTCCAGGGCTGGATTTGGAGACCCCTGCCTTACACCTCTGTCATTTAAGATTGTAAGTGGGCAAGGTGCAGATGTCCAAGACATCAAAGAGGTTAGAATTTGTCACATTCCTCCTTGCTTCTCACCACCACCAAAATATTGTCTATTAGACAACTTTTTGGTGGTGTTGAGAATCTAGGAGGAATGTGACACATTCTATCTACCCTTTTGATGTCTAGAACATCTGTACCTTGCCCACTCACAATCTTAAATGACAGAGGTGTAAGGCAGGAGTCTCCAAATCCAGCCCTGGAGGGCCACAAACCAGTCAGGTTGGCAGGCTATCTCTAATGCATATATATCTCATGCATATCATTAGGGATATCCCAAAAACCTGCAGGGTTGCGGGCCACCAGGACTGGAATTGAGTAGCTCTGGTTTAACCTATCCTGGTAGACACAGCAGTTTGTGCGGTGACCTGCAGTCTTTCTGTAGCCAGCCATTGCTGAGATAGATGCCTTAGAGGTATAGCCCACTGGTTCATACAATGACGTCCTAGGCAGAGATCATGGGTTCAATCACTCTGTGGTCTCATTTTATTAGGCCTGTCAGAGGCAAGTCCTTTTCATTCCTGTGACAGTCATATCTCTGCAGATCTGTGCTGCCAGCACATAGTACCCTCATCACAGTTGCAAGCCATCCTTCTGTCCATCTATCTGCGTCTGTCAGCTGTGTAGTGTCCTGTCTTCATGTGCTGGCTGCTACTCCATGTCCTGCACTGGTACCCTTTTCAGCATTGTGGCTCTTCATGCTTGCCTCTCTTGTGTCTGCTCTGCATGGCACTACTACTCCTCTGTCCTCCTATCATTGCAAATATCTTGTCACCTCTACCTCCACTGGCGGACACATATTCCCATCCTCTTCCACCCACTGTCATTGTAGCACTTTAAATTGCCAACACCCTGTGCATCAGTACAGCTGCCTCCACTATGTTTGTCCATTTTACCGGAAGTCACATTGGCTGCAGGCAGATTTGGCAGGACCATCAGCTCCTACCTCTACTTCCTTCCATCACTTGTCCATTGTCTTTCCTTGGTGCTCTGTGCAGTGTTAGGGTTACATCAGTTTTTTGCCCTTACATTTCATGCTTGTCAACTTGGGGCACCTTGCTGCCCTTGGGCACCATATCTTGGGACACCTTAAAATCCTTAGGGCACCTTATAGGGCACCTTAGGTTAAGGCACCTTATAAGGTGCCTTAACCTAAGGCGCCTCATGAGGCATCTTTTAGGGCACCTTATAAGGCGCCCTACAAGGCACCTTATAAAGCGCCTTGTCAGCCTTGTAATGTGTTTTGTTTCTCAGCTTTAACGTGCAATGTCCTGTTAACGTGCGCTAACTGGCCAAGGCGCCCTTTATCCCACGTTACACGGCCATTGCTACCTTAATGCTGGTACGCCCACTTTCTTATATGGCATTACTCACGTTAACGCTGCACTTATCGCCAGTAACGTTACAGCGCTTTAGTAAACATACCCCTTAGTTTGGTTTAGAAGTTATTTTAACCTTCTTCCTTTTGTGTTTTCCTCCAGGTGAGTTTTAATCCCTTCTTTCCCCTTAATATGGGCTACAAATAAAATCTTGTATTTCCTGATACATAACTTTCTTCTATGATTTTCTTTTGTTTCTTTTCTTTCTACTTATTGTAAAAATTGAAAACTACCAATAAAAAAAATATTAAAATCTATGCATGCCTCTGAAATGGGGGAGAACCCATGTCACTTTCTCTTGCAATTTCTGCATAGTGTGAATCTCCACATGTAGAACAGTGGCTTTCTGAAATCAACATTTACGTGTGTATGCAATCTACAGATGTAAAGGCTGTGGTTTACATATGGAGATGCTTCTAAAATAGCCTCCACAGTATCTAAGTTCAGTGCCTTCGGCCAAAAGCAGTGCTGAACAGCTGTCTTTCATCATTCCAGTTCTACCCTTGTAGTCACTCACTTTTTAGGATTCTAAATTTGGAAACCTCAGCCTTACTAATTTTTCAGAGGGGCCATTCAAGGAGCCTGTTTCCCAAATGTAGGCACGTAAACCCCTTGCAAATTGGTCTAACAAAATCTAATTATTATTTTTATCATTGTAGGAGAAATAGGAAACAGAGCCAGTACAGTGACTCATATATATGTGCTAAACGGAAAGAAGAGAAGATTCAGCCATCTCAGCAGCAAGGTTACATTCGTTTTTATGGAGGAGGAAGCCTATCCTCTGAAATCAGGTACACCAGCTTATAAAAAGTAAGGTCTTAATAATTAAAAGGACAGTTTTCATACTGTCCATATTGGTCTAAAGTCCACGGATACTCTTTTCCCCTGTACTTTACACTTTAATTCAAAGTAAAAAGACATATCACTTTTTTGCCTTGAAAAATGTACCTAGGCATACTTGCACCTTCTTTTTACATAGATAGAATTTTCACCTAAAACAGTACATCCATGTAGGCAACTAATAGAGCAGTGGTTTTCCTGGGTAAAACACTTTTTACCCATAGAAATTGCTTTGAAGGTATATTCTTAAGTATTAGTATTTAACTCACACCTTCCCAGTAGTAGTTTAAGGTGATATTCAAGTACAGTAAGCATTTCCCTGTCCCCAGAGGGCTTACAATATAAGTGTGTACCTGAGACAAGAAAGGATTAAGTGACTTGCCCAAGGCTTACCAGTAGGATTTGAATCCTAGTCTTTGTAGTCATAAGCTGCTGCCCTAGTCACTA
This sequence comes from Ichthyophis bannanicus, assembly GCA_033557465.1. Classification (NCBI taxonomy): domain Eukaryota; kingdom Metazoa; phylum Chordata; class Amphibia; order Gymnophiona; family Ichthyophiidae; genus Ichthyophis; species Ichthyophis bannanicus. The sequence goes on from CM066032.1 coordinate 955,837,660, forward strand.
GGCTACTCCTCCATGGGAGCCAGGCTGGGACTAGCTGGGCTAATTTGTGAATACTTGTGCTACTCCTGACCAGGCTCACCAGGTAGCAAAATCCAACCTCTTTTGCTCCAATTCTCTAAATTCAGGTAAAGAATGAAATCACACATACACAGAAAATTATACCATAACAGTACTACGTAAGCTTAAGCAGAGGAATTTGGGCCTGCAAACTTGAACAGTTCTCCCATAATTCCTCCTCAAGCTAGGCCATAGTACTTCTTTTATTAGGAAAAAAACTGCTACATGATACAAATTTGTCTTATAACTCTACATCATGCCTCTGCTCTAGAGATGAATATAAACACTATAGGCCCAATATTCTTCTAGACAGATTATAGAAACATAGAAATATGATGACAGAAAAAGACCACATGGCCTATCTAGTCTGTCCTTCCATAACAACTACAACAGTCCCCTTTTTTCCTTTAGAGATCTTCTGTGTTTGTCCCATGCTTTTTTGAATTCAGTTACTGTCCTCATCTCTACCACCTCCACTGGGAGACTATTCCACGGATCCACCACTCTTTCCGTAAAGAAATATTACCGCATATCACTCCTGAATCTATCCCCCTTCACCCTCATCCCATGTCCCCTCATAGCAGAACATGCTTTCAATTGAAAGAGGCTCTCCCCCTGAACATTTATGCCACGGAAGTATTTAAGCATCTCAATCATATCACCTCTATCCCGCCTTTCTTCTAAGGTGTACATATTAAAATCCCTAAGTCTGTCCTCATATGCTTTATAATGAAGACCACTAACCATTTTAGTAGTCACCCTCTGCACCGACTCCATCCTGTTCACATCCTTTTGAAGGTACGGTCTCCAGAATTGCACACTATACTCCAAATGAGATTGCACCAAAGACTTATACAGAGGCACTATCACTTCCTTTTTTCTGCTAGCCATTCCTCTCCGTATGCACCCTAGCATTCTTCTAGCTTTTGCCGTCAACTTTTCTACCTGTTTAGTTACTTTAAGATCATCAGACACAACCACGCCTAGGTCCCGCTCTTCTTTAGTGGACATAAAGAAGTCTTGGTTTTTCAAAGCCTTTATAAATACAGTTAAACCTCGGTTTTCATGATTAATCCGTTCAAAAAAGTCTGACAAAAACCGAAATGTATGAAAACTGAAGCAATATTTCCCATAAGAAATTATGTAAATCCAATTAATCCGTTCCAGACACCAAAAAATATTCACAAAAAATACATTTTACAGAGAATAACTATATTTTTCCTACAGAAAACAATGAGAAATAAATATAAATGACTAATGAAATGGATAAATGAACGTTTAACATCACTTTTACCTTTATTGAAGACTCTTGTTGGCAAAAACAAGAAGGATCCACAAAAAAAAGCCTCCAGTAAAGGCACCAGCCACAGCCACAGTCACCGGAAACACCATTCTCCCACTCAGGCAACCTGGAACGCAGAGCTGAGCATGCGTTCCAGAGCCATGTGGCAATGGCTGCAGCAGCACGGGCCTCCGAAGTCTCAGCCAGGCAGAACAGCTCCTGTCACTTCTCTCACCTGCCCGATCGTCACAGAACAGCACACACACACAGATACAGCACTGTAATCTGATCTCCGACTCTCTCACCCACCTCCGATTCCGTCTCAAAAGCAAATTGCAAGCTGGAAGAAATGCTCAGCAGCAAGTTTGGAAGACCCATCAAGACTGGCATGTTTGGAAGACCCATCAAAGTTTCGCTGTCAGCAGGGAGTCCCAGCAGGGAGTCCTCTAATTGAAAGCGTGTCAGAAGCATCAGATCAGCCACACTCTCACTCCTTGATTCTTGCTACAGTATTTTTCAAAGGATCGCTGAAAGCAAATAAGGCTGGATCGCAAAAACAAGCTAAGTACTGTACTTTACTCAACGACCCCCCCTGGAACGGACCATTTTAAAATTGTAAGAAAACCGAGCAGATGTACGAGAACCGGGACAAAATCTCATTGAAAAAAAGACGTTGAAAACCGAAGCTTACGAAAACTGGGGCATACGAAAACCGAGGTTTGACTGTATACTTCATTAACAAGTCAATACCATTTCTGTCTAGCGTTCTTACTGCTTGTTCTATCTCGCTGCTTTTAAAGGATGTGAGGACTTCAAGCACTATTCCTTCAGTGTGCTCCTTTACTGCTTGGTTCTTTGTATTACCTGGGGAATTCCGTAAGGTTGCTTGGAAAGCTCTGAGCATATCTCCTTGCCTTAGCATGCTGTCTACCTCGCTCTCGTCGGGTCCCTGCTGCTCCGCCGCCTCCGCCTGCTCGTCCACGAACTTGTTCTCATCGTACTTGTCGATGTCCACCTTGTGGAAGCGCGAGGACAGCGTGTTCTTGGCCATGCCGTGTCGGGGGGTGGGGCGGGAGGAAAGACCGAGAGCGAAGGGAGGCCCACGGGCAGGGAGGCCCATGTTTTCATTTATTTGGGAGCCATTAGTAAAAGGAAACAACTGGTGTTTTTTGAGTATTGTCGCAACCCGTGCCCAGGCAACCGCCTATAGGCACGGACCTGCCTTTGTATTGTCCCTTTAAATAAAGAAGGGTTGGCGTCTTCCCAGGGCCGAGGCTTCTGGGAGTTGTAGTTGTGTGGTTTCAAGACAATAATGTTGAGACCCGAGGGTTTTCAAGGCAAACACAGGAATTTATTATTTCCTTTTCCTAAAGAGCATTTAAAGGCTCAACGCATAACAAAAATAGGATTTTTTCTCCAAACAAGATTCCAAAGACCTTTTATCCAAAACAAGGCACTGTAAGTGCTTCAATTAGCTTTCAAACACATGTAGCTGTTTCTCCCAAAAACTTTCAGCATTCAAAATAAAGCTTTTCATGCTTTTTACAAAACCCAAAAGAAAATATTCTTTTCTTCAGATAAAACAGGATTCTTAGCAAACTCTAGCTAAGCAACATTATCCCTGTTTCCTCTCTCTGCTTTGTAGAACATTTTAGGCTTTAGGACTTTCTCCTTTCAAACCAGGAACTCCTTATTCCGTCTTCTTACATAGAGAACAGTCCATTAATGAATCGTCTGACTCCTTGTCAGATTCATAAGGATCTATTTGCATCTCCTCATAACTTGAGTCTGGTAACTCTGATTTCAAGTCACCCTGCAAAAGCTCAGGCTTAATATCTTCTAAAAGCTTTAACACTTTCCTCCAGTGAGACTTTTCCTTATGCACAGGTTTTTCCCCAAGCATGTGGAAATTCTTTCCCTTCAGTAACTGACACAATGCCTCTAACTGGCTCAAGTTACTTTTTGTTACAGGTTTATTCACGCACCTTTTTGGAGCTGGCAGTTTCCCAGCAGGTTCATAAACTGCTACTACTGTATCTTGCTCCTCATCAGCACTCCTCCCAAGCACAGCTTCCCTGTCTCCAGAACCAGATGCAGTTCCCCTGCAGTACTGGCTTCCTTCTGGGTCATGGCTTTCACCTCTGAGAACCCCACTGCTTTCTCCAGCATTCTCCCTGGTTAGGCCTCTCGTGTGACTCTCTCTCACAGCTTTCTTCCCAGTATGCTGCCTTCCTATGTGCTGCTTCCCTCTGGAATCCTCTCTGGTGCTGTCTCTGGTGATTCTCTTTCCTTCCGTCTCCCTGGTGCTTCTCTTTCCTTCTGTCTCCCTGGTGCTTCTCTTTCCTTCTGTTTTCCTGGTGCTCCTCTTTCCTTCTGTTTTCCTGGTGCTCTCCTTTCCTTCTATTCCCTGGGGTTTATAAGAGTGTGCCTGAACTCCCGTGCACTGCCCTTCCCCCAGGTGTTTCTTATTAACTCCAAAGCTTGCCTCTGGATTAGCAGAGCTTGGGCGTGGTCTGCACTCAGCAACTAGGTGTGTTTTTTCCTCTCTGCCTGCAGTTTGAAAGCTATTGCTTTCTTGCCTGTCTCTCTCCTTAAAGGTAAATGACTGTTTTTCTTCCCAATCCATTGACTCAGCTACACTCCCGCCATCACAGTATGTTTGCAGATTAAGGCAGTTTACCCTGAAGAAGCCGGTCTCGGCGATACTGTGACTCATGATGTGTGTGGAAAACTTCTTTATGGAATGATTAGTAGAAATCGGTCTTTATTTATTTATTTATTTACATTCTCCTATATACCGTGCTATTCCGCATCAGTGCGGTTTACATTGAACAAACTGAAATTACATTGAACAGGGCATTATAACTTGGAGATAACTATTTTACAGGGAACATAAGAACATAAGAACATAAGATATGCCATACTAGGTCAGACCAAGGTCCATCAAGCCCAGTATCCCGTTTCCAACAGTGGCCAATCTAGGTCATACGCACCGAGCAGTTTCCCCAAAATACACAGGTTCCACAATGCTTGTACTGGGCCAAGTATTGATATCCTGGGTCCCTTCTTAACAATTGTCTATGGACCTTTCCTCCAGGAATTTGTCCAAACCCCTTCCAAACCCAGCTACACTAACAGCCCTTATCACATCCTCCGGTAAGAAATTCCAAAGTTTGATTACACGTTGAGTGAAGAAATATTTTCTTTTATTAGTCTTATATAGTTTACCCTGTAGCTTCATTGCATGTCCCCTAGTCTTTCTATATTCTGATAACGTAAACAATCGATCTACGTTTACCTGTTCCACTCCGTTCATTGCTGAGTTATATTCTGATTTGATTTAAATTAAAGCTGTTTGCTGCTGCTAGGTTCTGACTTATGAAATTTAAAGTACAAGCTCTCTGCTGGGTTCCAAATTTAACCAGAAAGCTCTCTTCTGTGTTTTAAATTTAAACTAAAAGTACTTCGCTGATACTAGGCTCTGAGTGACTATTAAATTTAAACTACAAGCGCTCTGCTGGGTTCCAAATTTAACCAGAAAGCTCTCTTCTGTGTTTTAAATTTAAACTTAAACTGTTGCTACTAGGCCCTGACTAATTTAACAAAAAACACTGGGTTCACAGATTAATTAGCTTTAATAGAAAGAAGTCCTTTCAGAAAATTCCCAGAAGTATATACTCACAATTGCCGATCTCTCTCTAGAAGTAGCAGTCCCTTTTCCTAGTCCTTCAAGACTGGAGGGTTAGGTGGGTTGCCCAAGGGTTAGTCCAACATGGGCTTTGGAGGGTTAGGTGGCTTGCCCAAGACCACAAGGAGCATCTGTGGGACTAGAAACCCCAGTCCTTCCGGCCCAAGGTTGCTGTCCTCTAGTAGGATTGAAACCCCAGACCTTCCAGCCTGAAGTACCTTGCCCCAACCACTAGGCCACTCCTCCACTCTTTCTAAAGTTGAGCGTTAAGTAGGCTTACTTTAAAAATTTATACCTCAGGAACTGTAGAGTTTGTGAAGGGGATTTGGTTATGTTTAATCGCCAGAGAGCATTTCGGAGTCATAGGGGTATGTTTACTAAACTGCGTTAGTGTGATTCGCGTTAGGAGCCGCGTTAGAGACAGAAATCCCAAATAAGGACATGGGCGGTACATCGTTGCCGAGAACGCGCGTTACAAGGCGCCATAAATGAACAAGCGCTACAGGGCACGTTACCGCGCGTTAATCTTAAGAAGGCGCACAGGCATACAATCACAGCAAAAGAGCTGTAGCACAATGGTTACAACACTGACGGATGGTACAGGGGTCATGGGTTCGATGCCCCAGTGGGCCTAATGTATAAGGCTGGCTGAGGCAGCACCCTTCACATTTAAGTTGTGATTGGTGAGGCATTTGACATGTATTTTAATTTGTGCTGCCAGCAAACACACCCTCATGGTGGCATAACCTAAGGTGCCGCATAAGGCACTCCATAGGGCACATTATAAAGTGTACTGTCCGCCAAGGCACCCTATAATGTCCCCTATAGGACACCTTATAAGGCTGTGAACAAAGCCCTGGCTGGCTGCAGGACTGCACGTCACCACACAAACTGTCTGCTGTGGTTACCAGGATAGGGTTAACCCACCCGTACCCATGATGCACTGCACATGCAAATCAGCAGTCGACAGATGGGCCCAAGATTGGGTATGCACCCCCACAGCACCTCGGCCAGGTAGGGGGAACAGACCGTGTGTGGTACTGCCATAGAGTAGCCACAGACAGTCACATTGTGCGGGTACTGTGCCCACCCTAAGGTTGAGGTGGGGCACCCAGCACCAGGTCCACAGCACCATTCATGGCTGAACTACGCCATGCTGCAGGTCCCCATCAGTGTGTGATAAGTAATTCCGTTAGACACACCTAGGATACATCTGTGCCCTGCTGTATGTCCCGGTCATGTCTAGTCCCTATGGGCCATGATGCACCCAGAATAGTGCATATCCTGTGTTGGTGCCATGGTTACCTGCTGTAGGTGAAGGGGGGGGGTGTATGGACCCATTGGCAGATCATGTACCACCACACAACCCACCCTCTGGGGCACAGGGTGGGAAACAGGATCACCCACTAATAGATCCACAGTCTACCTCCCTGCAATGGCAGCAGTAGAGGGGACTAGCAACCCCTGTCCTGCTGTGGAACAGACAGAGCGGTACACATCCATAACGCAATAGTAGACAGACGGCAGGCCTGGAAATGTTCAGCTGCGCCCCACCATTATCTGATATTCTTCAGCAGCAAGCCTCCAGCCACTGCACCCTGCAAGGTGTTCCAGCAAGACACATACTAGCTGCAGACAGCCCGCCAGCTAGTCCATAGTGCATGATCCTGGAGAAGATGCATGTACCCAGAATGGGGATGGCAGCATACACACCAAGCAGATAACTCAGTGATTGGGCCCCAAAAGGAAACCCATAAATATCACATGAGAGAAATACTATAAAGCACTATGGGGGAACCTAGCCATGCCATGGTCACTGCTCAGTCAGGGTGAGAGTGACCTCCCAGCAGGACATGCTATGGCCACCCTGTCCGTGCAGGTGGTGGCCAGGCACTACAATTGCCATTGCCCTATGCCGTGTGCAGATGCATTCAGGCCAGGCCACCCTATCCAGGCTATTCCCACGGTACCTTGCTCCTCATTATGCACATTGGCAGGCCAATACTGGCAACAGTGCTAGCAGTGTGGGCTGTGGAGGGTGTTGGCAGCCACCACACACTGGATAGACAGACACACACTCCCCACACCTATGCCAGCATTGTGCAACTATAGAGGTGTTGGGCAGCCCAGGCCACCACACAAGTCCTGGGCACAGTGCAGGCATGGCTATGGTGCGCAATACTGTAGGAGTCACTCCCCAGGTTGGTAAACACTGTCAGACACAAGACCTATAGCACACTCCACAGACATCAGGAGGGTTGCTATGATGCAGCTCACTCAGATAATTGTACTTAAGCTAGGACTTGCTATCTGCCAGTAATCATAGCAACCTCTTTAAAGATGTGTACCATATTCCCAGGTTTAGGGTGGCATTACTAAGGTATGCAAGTGCTAGTATTGGAAGATGCACGCAGAGCCCAAAGTCCTGCCTCTCCAGGAGGCTTTGGATAATGGGGCCTGTGGGTGCGGATGTGTCTGCCCCTGTTGGCTGCTGCTTTAGAGCAGAGGTTCCAAACTCCAGTCCTGCGGTGCCAAACACTGTTTGGGTTTTCATGCTGTCCCTCATGAATATGCATGAGATACGTCTGCATACCATGGGGGTGGCGCATAGAAATGCAGCACAGGTATCTTTATCAGAGGCAGCATGGAACCGGAATGGTGTTTGGCCCTCCAGGACTGCATTTGGGAGGCTCTGCTCTAGGTAATGGGCATGTTTATGGTGTCTGTGCTCTGTAGGGTAAAATGTAGGTGTTTTGGGCATGTTTACGTCATCTGCAAGAAAGGTTCTGTCTGTATTAGCACGTTATAGTAGTGGGTAAAATATGAGGATTGGGTTGGCAGAAACCACAGCTGGGACTTGAACCTGTGACCTTCTGCTTCTGAATACAGTGGTTTTGTGCACTGCACCACCATGTTATCACAGAGATGGTGCATTCCCTGGTGATACCATGACTGTTGGTCAGACAGGGCCTGTCTGTGGCAGTGCATGGCACCCACCTACACAGGGCTAGGCCACGGTCTGCTCTGGCCAGCTGCCACTGCCCCCTCCACCACCAGTATCCCTCAGCCACCATGCTGACATGCCCTTCTGCTGATGGAGCTGGTGGTGCACAGTCTCAGGCCATCCAGTATGCAGGTAGGTGGCTGCTTATGGTGCGGGTTCTGGGGTAGGGGTGCCTGCATCGACGTCCATGCTCCCCCGCAGCCCTGCCTGCCAATGTTCCTTGCCCTTGGGGGTAGCTGTTGGTTACTATCCCCTGTGACACTTTGGGAAACACACTAGTGCCCATGTTGGGCCTTCAGCAGTTGCTGTCTGGCTGCTCCGTTGTTTCAGCATTCGTATGGGCCACCTAGGCATCACCCTAGTCCGCACTGTGGCCCAGCTCCACCACAGCATGTGCTGCCTGCGGCCCTCTGTATCCCCTTCTCTGGCATCTGTCCAATTGCTGTTCCAACATGCCCGCCCTGATGTTGCAGGACATATGCACGCCATAGGAACCCTGTCCGATGGTGGGGAAAACCATGAGCAGCGCTATTTCACTGTGGGCCCATTCACCTTGTATGGGGACGGAGTATAGACCCTTCCACGATTTATATCTGTTCTATGGAGCTTACTCGGGGGGGGAGGGGTTGATGTTTCTCATTGATACCACTATTGGCCAGCTTGGTTATTGTTTTTTTCCAGTTTGTTGGGGTCATTTTCAGTGTTTCTGTGCCCTTTTGTTCTGTGCACATGTATCACACGTATCACTTTTTTTTTGTTTCCCTGCCTGAGCTGGACATTGCTGACACTGAAATGGTTTCTCTCCCCTGTAATATGCCTTTAACGACAGGTTTTCATTCTCGTTGGAATTCAGCCCTGAACATCAGCGCGTTAGTGTGAGGGGAGCCTCTCCCCGCCCACTCTCCGCCCACTGACCCCTTCTCTCCGCCCTCTCTCCACCTTCTGCGTTGTTTTACCGCGCCGCGGGGCTTTACGATCGTTAGCGCATCATAACACGCGTTATGTAACGTTAACGATCGTTAGCGCATCATAACGCACGTTATGTAACGTTAACGATCGTAAGCACAGCATAACGCGCGTTATGCTGCGCTTATGATGATTAACGTTACATAATGCGCGTTATTCACGATTACCGCAGTTTAGTAAACATACCCCATAGTGTCCACGTCATACATCTAGTTGAAATATTTGAAGAAGAAGACTACGGGTGTATTGAAGTGTGGGTGATTTCACATGACAGGACATTCCAAGTAGACGCTTTCTTAAGAGCAACATAAAAGCATTTTGTATTGGAGTTTTTGTTAAAAGAACAGTTTGGTAAAGCTACTGAGCAGGGTTTTATGGCAATCTTTTAGATAAAATTGTATATGATGAATTAGGGTCTTGTGGTAATGTTTTAGAAGACAGTGTATATGAATAATTATATAATATACAAAACGTTTACATTATATCTTTTCTAGAAATTGATGATATGTATAAATATTGGGGATAGTATGTATAAATATTGGGGGTAATTTTGCATTCAAGTTTGTTATGTGTTCATAAATTTGTTTTGAATATTCTTTTTCAATTGTGACTTTATTAATAAATTATTACATGTTTGTATGGTTGATTGAATTGGTGTACGGTTTCATGATTTATAAATATTTACATATTAATTATTGTATCATTTATGGTTTGAAAAAGAAAATATTGGATCAATGTATGATATATATGTGAAATATATTTTTGAATTAAAGTTATTGCAATGTTATTTTTTAGGAGTTTTGATTATGCAATTAGTGGTTCTTTTTGTTTAGGCCTTACTTTAGTTGCAGAATCTAATTGGGCAGTGGCTCAATATCGCTGCTGCCCTGTTAGCTTCCAGGTTCTGCAGCCACCCAGATATTCAATGGCGGTGGCAAGATATGGCCCCAGCATTGAATATCTGGGGTTAAGGTCCAGCACCAGTAGCTACCCACTTTAGCAGCACTAGCCACCATGCTGAATATCAAGCCTAAGTTACTATATTACTATGGGGTATGTATACTGAACAGCGCTAATGTCGCAGCGGCGATGTTGTCACGCGATAAGTGATGTTATCGTGTGATAATAAGAACATAAGAACATAAGATATGCCATACTGGGTCAGACCAAGGTCCATCAAGCCCAGTATCCTGTTTCCAACAGTGGCCAATCTAGGTCATACGTACCTAGCAGTTTCCCCAAAAGACACAGGTTCCACAATGCTTGTACTGGGTCAAGCATTGATATCCTGGGTCCCTTCTTAATAATGGTTTATGGACCTTTCCTCCAGGAACTTGTCCAAACCTTTTTTAAACCCAGCTACACTAACTGCCTTTACTACATCCTCCTACATCAAATTCCAGAGTTTGATTACACGTTGAGTGAAAAAAATATTTTCTTTTATTAGTCTTAAATAGTTTACCCTGTAGCTTCAATGCATGTCCCCTAGCCTTTCTATATTCTAATAATGTAAACAATCGATCTACGTTTACCCGTTCCACTCCGTTCATTAATTTATAGACTTCTATCATATCTCCCCTCAGCCGTCTCTTCTCCAGGTAAAAGAGCCCTAACCTTTTTAGCCTTTCTTCATAGGAGTATCCTTCCATCCCCTTTACCATTTTGATGGCTCTTCTCTGAACCTTTTCTATTAACTCTATATCCTTTTTAAGATACGGCGACCAGAATTGCACACACTATTCAAGGTGCGGTCTCACCATGGAACGATATAGAGGCATTATAATATCTTTTGTTTTATTTTCCATTCCTTTCCTTATCATACCTAGCATTCTATTTGCTCTCTTGGCCGCCGCTGCACACTGGGCCGAGGGTTTTAACATGTTCTCCACAATGACGCCTAAATATTTTTCCTGGGTGGTGGTTCCTAATGTGTAACCTTGCATTGTGTAACCATAGTTTGGGTTGTTCTTCCCTAGGTGCATAACTTTGCACTTGTCCGCATTAAATTTCATCTGCCATTTTGATGCCCAGTCTTCTAATTTATCAAGATCCTCTTGCAACTTTCCACAATCCTCTTGGGATTTAACAACTTTAAATAGTTTTGTGTCATCTGCAAATTTGATAACCTCACTCATTATTCCACTTTCCAGGTCATTTATGAATATGTCAAAAAGCAGCGGACCCAGCACAGATCCCTGGGATACACCACTATTCACCTTTCTCCATTGGGAAAATTGGCCATTTAGCCCAACCCTCTGCTTTCTATCTTTTAACCAGTTCTTGATCCACAGTAGTGCACTGCCTCCTATCCCATGACTCTGATGAGGGACCTTGTCAACTTTGTCCACCTGTTTATTCACATTTTCAAAAAAACATAACAGATTAGTAAGACAAGAGCTTCCTTGTCTAAAGCCATGTTGGCTGTCTCCCATTAGGCCATGACTATCTACATGCTGAGTAATTTTATTTTTTATGATGGTTTCTACCATTTTTCCCGGTACTGACGTGAGGCTCACCTGTCTATAGTTTCCCGGATCACCCCTGGAACCCTTTTTAAAAATTTGTGTTACTTTGGGGATCCTCCAATCTTCAGGTATTAGAGATGATTTTAATGATAGTTCACAGATTACTAATAGCAGGTCTGCAGTCACATATTTCAGTTCTTTCAACACCCTTGGATGTATACCATCCGGCCCAGGTGATTTGCTACTCTCCAGTTTATCTAATAGTTGTAATACATCTTCCCGATGTATCGATATTTCCTTCAATTCTTCCGCACCTTTAAATACCACTTCAGTCATGGATAACATCCCTACATCTTCCTCAGTAAAGACCGAAGCAAAGAATTCATGTAACATTACCGGGTGATAATGTCACTTATCGCGCAATAACGTCTCCGCCGGCATTAAGGCGCACAGAGGGTGGAGTAAGGCTCCCCAGAGGGCGGAGATAAGGTGTCAATGGGCGGAGAGTGGGAGGGGAGAGCTCCAGGCACACTAACACTGTGAAATCAGGGTCTGAAAATTAACGCCAGTGAAAAGCTCGCGTTAGAGGCACATTTGCAGGAGAGTGAAACGATTTCAGTCAGCAATATACAGCAAAGGCAGGGAGACCAAGAAAAGTGAAAGTAGTGATACATGTGCAGCAACAACATAGTTCCCAAGTATGAAAGGGCACTATGGTGAGGATGCAAATGGGGTACAGGGGCTGCAGGCGGGACATGCAGTGGGGCAGCTGGGGCACAGGGCGGACTAGGCAGATGCCTAGGTGACACACAGGAATGTAGAAACGGAAAACCAGCAAGACAGAAACTGACCAAGGGCAAACATGTCCACGAGTATGTGTCCCACAGTGTCCCAGGGGACAGTACCCAGCAAGTACCCCAAAGGGCACATAACATTGTCAGGCAGTGTTGGGGGGAAGCATGGATGTCTATGCAGGCACCCCTACCCCATATCACACACCATAGGCAGCCACCTACCGGCACACTGGATGGCCTGGGACTGCGCACCACCAGCACTACCTGCACAGGGGTATGTCAGCATGGTGGCGGAGGGGTGCTGGTGGTGGAGGGGGCAGTGGCATCTGCCCACAGAAGACCAAGGCCAAGCCCTGTTTAGGTGGGTGCCGTGCACTGCAACAGACAAGGTCTGTCTGACAAACAGTCATGGTATCCCCAGGGAATGATCTGCCTCTGTGACAACAGTTTGGTGAAGTACACACAGCCAGTATATTCAGGGGCAGAAGGTTGTAGGTTCAAGTCCCAGCTGTGGCTCCTGCAGACCATGTCCCTATCTTTTACCCAGTACTAAACTGTGGAAATAAAGACAGAACCTTTATTGCAGATACAATAAACATGCCTTAAACGCCTACATTTTACCCTACAGAGCACATACACCATAAACATGTGCAATCCCTAGAGCAGAGTTTACCAACTGCAGTCCTGGCGGGCCAAACACCATTCAGGTTTCATGCTGTCCCTAATAAATATGCCTGTGATGCATTTGTATGCACCAACCAATTGTATGCAAATGTATCCATGCATATTCATTAAGGACAGCATGAAAACCTGAACCGTGTTTGGCCCACCAGGACCGGAGTTAGAAACCTCTGCCCTAGAGCAGCAGCCAACGGGGCACAAACACCCACACCCACAGGCTCAACTATCCAACAGCTCATGGAGAGTCAGGTTGTTGGGCTCTGCGCGGAGCAGCATCTACCAATACTAGAACCTGCATACCTTAGCACTGCCAACTTCAACATTCCACATATATCAAAAGGTTGCTATGAATAATGTCAGATAACAAATCCTAAGTTAAACACAAGTTGTTGACAGAGATTCATCATAGCAACCTTTCTGATATCTGTGGAGTGTGTTTCAGTTTTTGTTTCTGACAGTGTTTACCACTCCAGGGAGTGACCCTAACAGTACTGAGTACCATAGCAATTCCTGCACTGTGCCCAGGACTGATGTGGTGGCCAGGGCTGCCAACCACCTCTATATTTGCACAATGCTGAAATAGGTGTGGGAGTGTGTGTATGTCTATCCAGTGTTTTGTGGCTGCCTACACCTTACTGAGCCCACAATGCTTGCACTGTTTCCAGTGTTAGCCTGCCAATGTGCATAATGTAGAGCAAGGTACTGTGGGTATGGCCCGGACAGGGCGGCCTAGACAGGATGCATCTGCACAGGGCATAGGGCAATGGCTGGGACATTGTAGTGCCCGACCACCACCTGCACGGACAGGGTGGCCACAGTATGTCATGCTGGGGGGTCACTCTCACCCTGACTGAGCAGTGACCATGGCATGGCTAGGTCCCCCCATAGTACTATATGTTATTTTTCTCAAGTGATATCTATGAGTTCTCTTTTCTTGGGCCTAATCACTGACATACCTGCTTGGTGTGTGTGCTCACATCCCATTTTTGGGTGCACACAGTTACTCCAGGAACATGCACTATGTACTAGCTAGCAGACTATCTGCAATTAGCATGAGTGTGGCTGGAGCCCTTTGCAGGGTGCAGTGGGAGGAGACTGACTGTGCCCTCTGCTGGTGAATGTCAGATAGTGGTGGGGGGCAGCTGAGCTTTTCCAGGCCTACTGCCTGTCTGCCAGTGCTCTCTGTGATGTGTACAGATCTGCATTGACTGCCCTGTAAGGTGCCTAGTCCCCAGCAAGACTGGGGTTGATGGTCCCCTCTCCTGGCACCATTGCAGATATGTAGAATGTGGATCTGTTGGTGGGATATCCTGTCCCCCACCCTGACCCAGAGAGGGCAGGTTAGGGGGTGCTGCATAATCCGCTTTTGGGTCCAAACACCACCCTTCACTTATAACAGGTGACCATGGTAACCACACAGGATATGCACTATTCTGGGGGCATCATAATCCACAAGGGTTAAACATGACTGGGGAAATACAGGTGGACACAGGTGTGCCTGCAAGGACTACGTATCACACACTGGCACTGAAGGGGATCTGCAGCACAGCCTATCTCAGCCAAGCAGGGTGCTGCGGACCTGGTGCTGGGCACCCCACCTCACCCTCAGGGTGAGCACAGGAACCGCACAATGTCACGGTCTGTAGCTGCTGTGTACCATTAGCACACACGGTCAGTTCCCCCTACCAGGCCGGGTTGCTATAGAGGCGCATACCCCATCTTGTGATCAGATGTATGCTGCTGATCTGCATGTGCAGTGCATCATGAGTACGGGTGGGTTTACCCTATCCTGGTAACCACAGCAGACAGTTTGTGTGGTGACCTGCAGTCTTTCTATAACCAGCCAGCGGTGTGGTAGACCCTATAGCGATGTAGCCTACTGTTTGCTTCAATGACTGTGAAGACAGAGATCATGGGTTTGATCCCACAGTGGTGTTATTTACTAAGGCTATCTGAGGCTTTTCCTTTTAATTTAAATCAGTGCTGCCAGCAGAAACACCCTCACAGTGCTGTAGCCTAAGGTGCCTCATAAGGCACCCTGTAAGGCGCCCTATAAAGCACCCTATAGGGCACGTTATAAGGTGCCTTGGCAGACAGGGCACTTTACAAGTTGCCCTATGGAGTGCCTTATAGGGCGCCTTATGCAGCACCTTAGGTTACGGCACTGAGAGGGTGTTTTTGCTGGCAGCACTGATTTAAATTAAAAGGAAACGCCTCAGACAGCCTTCTTACATGACACCACTGTGGGATTAAAACCATGACCTCTGCCTCCACAGTCATTGCAGTAACCAGTGGGCTACATCTTTATAGCATCTAGCACTGCGCTGGCATGAACTTAGGGTTAACATGCATTAATGTGCCACGGCTCCTGCTATTGCATGATACCGATTCCTTGCAACCTTCTCTCCGGAACGCCCACTACCTTATATGGCATTCTTCACATTAACGCTGCAACTAGCCCCGGTAACATTAAGACGGTTTAGTAAACATACCCCTATGTATATTCTTAACATAGTAAATGATACAGATCAAAATGGTCCATCTAGTCTGTTCAGTGAGGTGCCAGAGTTGTACATGCTACTACAGGCAGGTTCCCCCACTCTATTTAGAAGTTATTTACGTTTGTTTTGATTCTATCCTTTTGCTGTGTGTGATCCTCTGTGTCTGTCCTATGCCTTTTTGAATTGCGTCACTGTTTTTGTTCCCATCACCTCCTTTGGAAGGATATTTCAGACATCCACCACGCTTTCCATGAAAAAGTATTTCCTTTTAGCTCTTTGGTAATATCACCCACAAAAGGTTTGAATAGTAGTGGTCCCAGGACTGATCCTTGAGGCACTCCACTATTCATCCTTCTTTCTTCAGAGCGAGCTTCATTCACCACTACCCTCTGTAGTCTGTCAGTTAACCAGTTCCTAATCCTGTTCACCACCTTGAGATCCATTCCTAGACTGCTCAGTTTATTCTCAAGCCTCCTATGAGGACCATTATGAAAGGCTTTGCTGATATCTAAGAAGACTACATCCATAACATGCCCTTGATCTAGTTCTCAGGTCACCCAGTAAAGAAAGCAGTCACATTTGTTTGCCACAATCGTCCCTTGGTAAATCCATGTTGCCTTGGATCTTGCAACCTGTTAAACTAGATAATAGGGGAAAGCCGACAGTCGCCCAAGAGCGGATGGTTCGGAAGAATGTATCTTTGAAGGATACTACCAAAAGCAGAGAGGTTCCACCAAAGAGTAAAGTAGCCCAAATGCCCTCAAGTATGGAGCAGACAGAGCTTAAAGATCCTAAATTACCCATGTCTAACAATAGCCAAATTAATATGAATAAAATACATTCTCTAAAATGCTTGTATGCAAATGCAAGAAGTCTAAAAAATAAGATGGGAGAGTTAGAATATATAGCACTAAATGAAAGGTTAGATATGATTGGAATATCAGAGACATGGTGGAAGGAGTACAACCAGTGGGACACTGTGATACCTGGGTACAAACTATATCGTAATGATAGAGCTGATCAAGTTGGTGGAGGGGTTTCTCTCTATGTTAGAGAGGACATTGAGTCAGAAAGGATTAAAGTTTTGCAGGAAACAAAATCTGCTGTAGAATCTATATGGATTGAAATTCCATGTAAAAGGGGGAAGGCAATGGCAGTGGGGGTGTACTATCGAGCGCCTGGCCAGAATGACCAAATGGATGATGAAATGCTCAAAGAAATCAAGGAAGCTAACAAAAGTTACAGCACAGTAATAATAATGGGTGATTTCAACTACCCCGGTATCAACTGGGTCAGTGTCACGGCAGGACATGCTAGGGAGATAAAGTTCCTAGATGAAATAAATGAATGCTTCTTGGAGCAGCTGGTTCATGAACCGACCAGAGGGGAAGCCATATTAGACCTAATCCTTAGTGGAACACCAGATCTAGTGCAAGAGATAAGGTTGTTGGGGCCACTTGGCAATAGTGATCATAGCATGATCGCCTTTGATTTAATTAGTGGAGGAGGGATAGTAAGGAAATCCACAGTACTACCTTTTAAGTTTCGAAAGGGAGACTATGATAAAATGAGGAAAACAGTTAAGAAAAAACTAAAAGGAGCAGTTGCAAAGGTTAAAGACGTACATCAGGCTTAGCTGTTTTTGAAAAATACTATCTTGGAAGCCCAGACCAGCTGTATTCCACGCTTTAAGAAAAGTGGAAGGAAGTCCAAAAAACTTCCAGCATGGTTTAAAGGTGAGGTCAGAGAGGCTGTTGTGGCCAAAAAAGCATCTTTCAGGAAATGGAAAAAAGAGCCAAACGACGAAACCTGGAAAGAGCACAAGCACTGGCAAGTCAAATGCAAGGCATTGATAAGACAGGCAAAGAGAGAATTTGAGGAGAAGCTTGCTGCGGAAGCAAAAACACGAAATAAAGACCTTTTCAAGTGCATTCATAGCAAAAAACCTGTGAGAGAGTCAGTTGGTCCATTAGATGATAAAGGGGTTAAAGGAGCACTAAGAGGCGACAAGGCGATAGCGGAGAGACTGAATGAATTCTTACCTTCGGTCTTTACTGAGGAAGATGTAGGGATGTTACCCATGACTGAAGTGGTATTTAAAGGTGCGGAAGAATTGAAGGAAATATCGATACATCGGGAAGATGTCTTACAACTATTAGATAAACTGAA
Source organism: Ichthyophis bannanicus (assembly GCA_033557465.1). Taxonomy (NCBI): domain Eukaryota; kingdom Metazoa; phylum Chordata; class Amphibia; order Gymnophiona; family Ichthyophiidae; genus Ichthyophis; species Ichthyophis bannanicus. The sequence goes on from CM066032.1 coordinate 955,855,267, forward strand.
GAGTAGCAAATCACCTGGGCCGGATGGTATACATCCAAGGGTGTTGAAAGAACTGAAATATGAGATTGCAGACCTGCTATCAGTAATCTGTGAACTATCATTAAAATCATCTCTAATACCTGAAGATTGGAGGATCGCCAATGTAACACCAATTTTTAAAAAGGGTTCCAGGGGTGATCCGGGAAACTACAGACCGGTGAGCCTGACGTAAGTACCGGGAAAAATGGTAGAAACCATCATAAAGAATAAAATTACTCAGCATGTAGATAGTCATGACCTAATGGGAGACAGCCAACATGGCTTTAGACAAGGAAGATCTTGTCTTACTAATCTGTTATATTTTTTTGAAGGAGTGAATAATCAGGTGAACAAAGGTGAGTCAATTGATATTGTGTATCTGGACTTTCAGAAAGCCTTTGACAAGGTCCCTCATGAGAGACGTTTGGCAAAACTAAAGAGTTATGGGATAGGAGGCAGTGTACTATTGTGGATCAGGAACTGGTTAAAAGATAGAAAGCAGAGGGTAGGGCTAAATGGCCAATTTTCCCAATGGAGAAAGGTGAATAGTGTGATAAGGAGGCTTATCATAGCTCAGGAAGGAGCTATAGAAAAGGTGAAGTGACTCTGAACAAGCAACTTGTCAGTTCTGGTAGAAATAAGAAAACAGAATTTTCCCATAAAAGACTACCAGTCCCAGAATGCACCAGGTTTCCAGCAGCCATTAGAGGAGCTGAAGTGGGGAAACGTGTGTTCAATCAGGAGGGCTATGAGGTAATCCCTAAGCACTCATCTCAAAGGGCAGGGCCTGATTCAGCACAGCTGCGCTGTGTTAGGGAGGAGCACTCATCTAAGCAGAATAAAGGTAGAGTTTATTCTACAGAGAATCAGCTTGAGCTTGATCATCTTCATCATCAAGAGGATCATCAGAAGCAGAAGCCAAACCAGATGGACAGAGAGGGCAAGAAACCCTTTGGAAGAAAGAGGAGAAAAGCCTTTGAGAGGTCTAGAAGAGTCCAGAGCAGTACGTATACTGGGAGGCATTCCAAGGGCCAGCATACACCATTGGACTGGGAAAAGCCAGAGGAATGGTGCTGCAGAGCTAGGAATCTCCAGACTGTGAGGGAGACAGCTGCACGTGGAAGGGACCCTAAGACCCGTGCCAGAAGGTATGTGAAGAGAGATCCAGTGTCCAGGGATCTGGATTGGAAGGCTGGACATAAGAACTGGACTACATACTGGCCAGGCTATATAGAGAGGAACTCTAACAGCAATGGAAGCTCAGGTATGAACACTGATCTATGCCCTAGCTATAACCTTGAAAGACAGCAGGGAAACAAGTATTCTCCTGAAAGTGCTCCATTGGGAGATTCATCTGTGCCAATCCATGATATTGAACCCATGCTTGTTGAAGAAGAGGAGGTGATAGCAGATGAACAATCTGTTTACATGGACTGTCTAAACTCCTTTGGTGATTTTCTGTTGTAACGTACAGCAACCATCACAAAGAAATACAAACTTGTTCTTTAATCTACTCAGAAGAGCTCCTGAGTAGTATTTTTAGGCACGCAGTAGAAAGCAAGCCAGCTAAGGGGTTTCAGCTGGATAACTGCTAGCAATTGAGCCTTACCTAATTGCTTGTGAGCTAGAAGAGAATCACTTCTGAATCTATGTGGGAAGATATAAGAAGCTAACCTGAAAAGAACAGTTTTTTTCTTTCTTTGTAGCTTTTGGTTTGTTGTTTGATACATGCTAAGAAAATATTAGCTAAGCCTACAGAAAAGACCAGTTTGTTATCAACCAGGTCTTATTTCTTTTGCTTTGATTGCCTGACAAGTTCAAATGTTGTTTTCCTGGTTTTGTTTTTTCCAAGTTTAACACTGAAAGCAAGTAACCTGATTTATGTGCTACCAAGTATATCTGTGTTGGGAGAAATAACCCTATAAATAAATATCTTATTGGCTTTACCCAAAAGCACAACTAATTATTGTGAGCAGCTGTGTCTGGTGTGAATGAACTGCATTGCCCACAATCCCTTGCAAATCATATAGATATATGCACTTGCCAAGACTGTGAAGATTCTCACCCAGGCAGCCGTCTGACAAATGGCGTAGTTGGCAGGATTGCTTTTGCACAAAGGGGATTTACTTGCTGAGGATTACAACTAAAGTTCAAGATTAAAGCTGGAAAAAAATGATTTTCCCTCAACTGCACTTTGGAGGAGAAGCAGATGTTCCAGGTAGCTGTCCCAGGAGGAAAATACCCTGTGCAGAGCTGGATTCATCACTAGCACAAGGTAATAAGTACCTGGGCATGTCTAGTGGTGGATGGGAGTAAGGCACAGGGGTAATTGAAAAAAAAAGTAAAAAAAAACACACCTGTTTGGAAGGTGGTGCACTTTGTTTTTTTTCTTTGTTTCTTGCAGGGATCAAGATGGATCGAAGGGAACTAGCTGATTGGATGGCAGCCCAGTTTAGCAGGCAACAGGAGCTAGCACAGCAGGCTCAGGACACTGCTATGAAAGCCTTAATGGAGCAGCAGAGGCCAGTGCTTGATCTGGTGCAAGCCCTAGTTCAGCTGCAGAACCAAAGTGGAACAGATGCAAGACCAGCAGTAAATACTGGTACACCACATGTGGACAGTGTGGGACTCAATCAAGGGATTGGGGCATTTAGTTTTGGGAAACTAACTCCAGATGATAATGTTGATGATTTTCTAGAGTCTTTTGAAAGAGTGGCACAAGCATTAGCATGGCCAGAGACCCAGTGGGCTGTAAGGCTGGCAGCCTCATTAACTGGAAATGACCTGGAAAGTGGAATAACAAGTGAGGTTATCAAATTTGCAGATGACACAAAACTATTTAAAGTTGTTAAAACCCAAGAGGATTGTGAAAAATTGCAAGAGGATCTTGATAAATTGGAAGACTGGGCATCAAAATGGCAGATGAAATTTAATGCGGACAAGTGCAAGGTTATGCACCTAGGGAAGAACAACCCAAACTATGGTTACGCGATGCAAGGTTCCACATTAGGAACCACCACCCAGGAAAAAGATTTAGGCGTCATTGTGGATAACATGTTAAAACCCTCGGCCCAGTGTACAGCGGCGGCCAAGAGAGCAAATAGAATGCTAGGTATGATAAGGAAAGGAATGGAAAATAAAACAAAAGATATTATAATGCCTCTATATCGTTCCATGGTGAGACTGCACCTTGAATATTGTGTGCAATTCTGGTCGCCGTATCTTAAAAAGGATATAGCGATTTTAGAAAAGGTTCAGAGAAGAGCCACCAAAATGGTAAAGGGGATGGAAGGATACTCCTATGAAGAAAGGCTAAAAAGGTTAGGGCTCTTTAACCTGGAAAAGAGACGGCTGAGGGGAGATATGATAGAAGTCTATAAATTAATGAACGGAGTGGAATGGGTAAACGTAGATCAATTATTTACCTTATCAGAATATAGAAAGACTAGGGATCATGCAATGAAGCTACAGGGTAAACTATTTAAGACTAATAAAAGAAAATATTTTTTCACTCAACGTGTAATCAAACTCTGGAATTTGTTACCAGAGGATATAGTAAAGGCTGTTAATGTAGCTGGGTTTAAAAAAGGTTTGGACAAGTTCCTGGAGGAAAGGTCCATAAACCATTATTAAGAAGGGACCCAGGATATCAATTCTTGAACCAATACAAACATTGTGGAACCTGTGTCCCTTGGGGAAACTGCTAGGTACATATGACCTAGAATGACCACTGCTGGAAATAGAATACTGGGCTTGATGGACCTTGGTCTGACCCAGTATGGCATATCTTATGTTCTTATGTTCTGTTGGTTTCCAGAAAAAACATTATCCTTTCTTTCAGCAACGTCTCCATTACTTTTCTTTTATTTCTTTTTTCTTTTTTTTTCTTAATGCCATACTGGGTCAGACCAAGGTCCATCAAGCCCAGTATCCTGTTTTCAACAGTGGCCAATCCAGGTTATAAGTACCTAGCAGTTTCCCAAAAAGGCACACAGGTTCCACAATGCTTGTACTGGGACAAGCAGTGGATTACCTAGGTCCTCTTTAATTATGGTTTATGGACCTTTCATCTACGAACTTGTCCAAACCTTTTTTAAACCCAGCTACATTAAAAGCTTTTACTACATCCTCCGGTAACAAATTCTAGAGTTTGATTATGCATTAAGTGAAAAAATATTTTCTCTTATTAGTCTTAAATGGGTTATACTGCAGCTTCATTGCATGTCCCCTATCTTTCTACTTTTTGATGCCATAAAGAATCAATCTACATTTACCCATTCCACTCCATTCATTAATTTATAGACCTCTATCATGTCTCCCCTCAGTCATCTCTTTTCCAGGTTGAAAAGCCCTAATCTTTTAAGCCTCTCCTCATATGGGTATCCTTCCATCCACTTTACCATTTTGGTGTCTGTATCTTTTCTAATTCTGCTATATCCTTTTCTCACCACTGAGGTAAGACTTACTGGCCTATAGTTTGCTTCCTCTTCTCTGGGCCACATTTTTGAAGAGGGATCACATCAGTCCTTCTCCAATCCCACAGTACTCCTTAGTCTCCAGGGGCCCAATATTCAAAGGGCATTTACACGGTTTACAGCACAGTAAACCATGTAAATACCCTAAATCATTAATATTTAACATCACTTACATGATTAGTGCTATTGAATATCCCTTTCAAAGCCTGTTACATGCCCCGATGCTCTACGGTTAGCATCAGGGCGTGTTGGGGGCGTTCTGGGGTAGGCGGAGACTGCCGCTAACCAGGTAGCGGTGATATTGCACAGCTGCCTGGCTAGTGATCCATGGCTAAAACTAGGCTCACTTAGGTTTAGTCGTGGATGCAAACCAAGAAGCGGTGCAATAGCACCGCTACTCGGTTAGCTTCAGAGGCTCCGGGGCATGTGCAGCAATGGCAGATATTCAATGTTGTTGCCACAGCATTGAATATCCGGTGTTAAGGGTTGGCGGGCAGGGTTATGCACCATAGCGGCGCATAGCCTGCCCAACTGAATATCAGGTCTCAGGGCTCTATCAAACACATCTCTTAAAAATCCATGGCAAAACCTTCCTGAGTTCCTTCAGTATCTTAGGATGTATCTGATCCAGTCACATGGCCTTGTCCACTTTCAATTTTGCAAGCTGTTCACAAACCTCTTCTTCCATGAATGGTGTTACTTCTACTCCGGTCCAGGGCCGGTCCCACCATTGTGCAGGAATGTTGCCCGCACATGGCCCCATGCCTCAGAAAGCCCCAGGCCTGCCTGACCAGCTTCAAAGGGAGCTGGAGAGGCCTGAATTCCAGCGCTCTGGCTCACCCCTCCACAGCTGCAGGAGTGAAGAGCGGCATTTTCCTTCACTCTTGCGGCTTTTAACTTGCAACCTGCCACTGCATTGAGTGCCAGGTGGTTAAACGGGGGCATTTCCTGTCTTGTGCAAATTAACACAACCATGAAAGTGAAGGAAAACACCATTCTTCACTCCCGCGGGTGTGCAGAGGTGAACTGGGGTGCCGGGCTTTCAGCTTCCCTATCTCCCTCTGAAGCTGGTCAGACAGGCACGAGGCTCTTCTTGTGTGGGGCCATATGGGGGGGAAGAGAGAATTGCTGGCCCTGGAAGAAGACTGAAGGCTAAGTCTGGAAATGGACTGATGGGGGGGGGGGGAAGGAAAGAGCTGATGGCCTGGAAGAAGACTGTGGGCTAGGACTGGAAATGGGCTGATGTGGGGGAATGGGAGAATGAGACTGGAAGGGAGCGGATGCTGGGAGGGTCTGGAACTAGAAGAGAGATGATACTGGGAGAGGACTAGAAGGGGATAGGATTGGGGCTGGGGCTGGTGGGAGAAAAAAAGAAGCTGGGGGAGTGAGGATGGAGAGTTATTTTGAGTGGGAGGGAAGAAAAATCTATGATTGGCTGGGTATTGGGAGAGTGAGTGAGGAATGAGGATAGAGGAGTGAAATTTGAGTGGATGAAAAAGGAATAAAAAAGAAATGGAGGAAAGAACAAAAGGGGAAAGATCAGTGAGGTTCCAAAAGGGAGTATAGTAGCCCAAATGCCCTTGAGTAAGGAGCAGACAGAGCATAAAGATTCCAAATTACCCATGCCTACCAATAGCCAGATTAATATTAATAAAATACAGTCTCTAAAATGCTTGTATGCCAATGCTAGGAGTCTAAACAATAAGATGGGAGAGTTAGAATATATAGCACTAAATGAGAGGTTAGATATGATTGCACTCTCAGAGACATGGTGGAAGGAGGATAACCAGTGGGACACTGTGATACCTGGATACAAACTATATCGTAATGATAGAGCTGATCAAATTGGTGGAGGGGTTGCGCTCTATGTTAGAGAGGGCATTGAGTCAAAAAGGATTAAAGTTTTGCAGGGAACAAAATTTGCTGTAGAATCTCTATGGATTGAAATTCCATTTATGAAGGGGAAGGTGATGGCAGTGGGAGTATACTATCGACCGCCTGGCCAGAATGAACAAATGGATGATGAAATACTCAAAGAAATCAAGGAAGCTAACAAAAGTCACAACAGAGTAGTAATAATGGGTGATTTCAATTACCCCGGTATCGACTGGGTCAGTGTCACAGCAGGACAAGCTAAAGAGATAAAGTTTCTAGATGGAATAAATGACTGCTTCTTGGAGCAGCTGGTTCATGAACCGACCAGAGGGGAAGCCATACTGGACCTAGTCCTTAGTGGAACACCAGATCTGGTGCAAGAAATAAGGGTGTTGGGACCACTTGGCAATAGTGATCATAGTATGATCATGTTTGATTTAATTAGTGGAGGACAGATAGTAAAGGAATCCACAGTACTACCTTTTAACTTTCAAAAGGGAGACTATAATAGAATGAGGAATATAGTTAGTAAAAAACTAAAAGGAGCGGTTCCAAAAGTTAAAGACTTACAGCAAGCTTGGGTGTTATTTAAAAATACTATCCTTGAAGCCCAGACCAGCTGTATTCCACGCATTAAGAAAAATGGAAGAAAGTCCAAAAAACTGCCAGCATGGTTTAAAGGTGAGGTCAGAGAGGCTGTTGCTGCCAAAAAAGCAACCTTCAGGAAATGGAAAAAAGAGCCAAATGATGAAAACTGGAAACAGCACAAGCACTGGCAAGTTAAATGCAAAGCATTGATAAGGCAGGCAAAGCGGGAATTGGAGAAGAAAATTGCTACGGAAGCAAAAACACGAAACAAAGACTTTTTTAAGTACATTCGTAGCAAAAGGCCTGTGAGAGAGTCAATTGGACCATTAGATGATAGAGGGGTAAAAGGGGCAGTAAGAGGAGACAAGGCTATAGCAGAGAGACTGAATGAATTCTTTGCTTCGGTCTTTACTGAGGAAGATGTAGGGATGTTACCCAAGACTGAAGTGGTATTTAAAGGTGATACTGCAGAGGAATTGAGAGAAATATCGCTACACCGGGAAGATATATTACAACTATTTGATAAACTGAATAGTAGCAAATCACCTGGACCGGATGGTATACATCCCAGAGTGTTGAAAGAACTGAAATATGAGATTGCAGACCTGCTATTGGTAATCTGTGAACTTTTATTAAAATCATCTGTAATACCTGAAGATTGTAGGGTCGCCAACGTAACACCAATTTTTAAAAAGGGTTCCAGGGGTGACCCGGGAAATTACAGACCAGTGAGCCTGACGTCAGTACCAGGGAAAATGGTAGAAACCATCATAAAGAGCAAAATTACACAGCATGTAGATAGCCATGGCCTAATGGGAGACAGCCAACATGGCTTTAGACAAGGAAGATCTTGTCTTACTAATCTGATATGTTTTTTTGAAGGTGTGCATAAACAGGTAGACAAAGGTGAGTCGGTTGATATAGTGTATCTGGACTTTCAGAAAGCTTTTGACAAAGTCCCCCATCAGAGACTTTTGGCGAAGCTAAAATGTCATGGGATAGGAGGCAGTGTACTATTGTGGATCGGGAACTGGTTAAAAGATAGAAAGCAGAGGGTAGGGCTAAATGGCCAATATTCCCAATGGAAAAAGGTGAATAGTGGAGTACCCCAGGGATCTGTACTGGGTCCGCTACTTTTTGACATATTCATAAATGACCTGGAAAAGGGAATAACTAGTGAGGTTATCAAATTTGCAGATGACACAAAACTGTTTAAAGTTGTTAAAACCCAAGAGGATTGTGGAAAACTGCAGGAGGATCTGGATAAATTGGAAGACTGGGCATCCAAATGGCAGATGAAATTTAATGTGGACAAGTGCAAAGTTATGCACCTAGGAAAGAACAACCCACACTATAGTTACACGATGCAAGGCTCCACATTAGAAACCACCACCCAGTAAAAAGATTTAGGAGTCATCGTGGATAACATGTTAAAACCCTCCGCCCAGTGTGCAGCGGCGGCCAAGAAAGCAAATAGAATGCTAGGTATCATAAGGAAAGGGATGGAGAATAGAACAAAGGATATTATAATGCCTCTGTATCGCTCCATGGTACGACCGCACCTTGAATATTGTGTGCAATTCTGGTCACCGTATCTTAAAAAGGACATAGCGTTATTAGAAAAAGTACAGAGAAGAGCCACCAAATTGGTGAAGGGGATGGAAGGCTACTCCTATGAAGAGAGGCTAAAAAGGTTAGGGCTCTTTAACCTGGAAAAGAGACGGCTGAGGGGAGATATGATAGAGGTCTATAAATTAATGAACGGAGTGGAACGGGTAAATGTAGATCAATTGTTTACCTTATCAGAATATAGAAAGACTAGGGGACATGTAATGAAGCTACAGGGTAAACTATTTAAGACAAATAAGAGAAAATATTTTTTCACTCAACGTGTAATCAAACTCTGGAATCTGTTACCAGAGGATGTAGTAAGGGCTGTTAGTATAGCTGAGTTTAAAAAAGGTTTGGACAAGTTCCTGGAGGAAAGGTCCATAAACCACTATTAAAAAGGGACCCAGGATATCAATGCTTGACCCAGTACAAGCATTGTGGAACCTGTGTCTTTTGGGGATATTGCTATGTACGTATGACCTAGATTGGCCACTGTTGGAAACAGGATACTGGGCTTGATGGACCTCGGTCTGACCCAGTATGGCATGTCTTATGTTCTTATGTTCTTATGTTCTTAGAACAGATGTAGAAAGAGAATGGGAAAAACTAGAAGAGAGAAGAAAGGATAAAAGGTCAGCAGACAATGGAGAGTTAGCAGAAGACATGAAGAAAGTGACTGTGGCAAATGCGACTGAAAAATAAAATGCTCAAACAACAAAAGGTAGAAAAATACTATTTTATTTTAAATTTATTAACTGGAATATGTCAAATATCATTAACGTCTTTGCATTTTGTTTAGCACAAGAGGAAATTAATTTTATAGTTTTATTTCTACATTGTTGTTGTACATTCCAAGTTTGACTTTTGAGGTTCTCAGTTTAATTATTGTCTTCATATTTCTAATTTGTGATCCCTTGTTCTATGTTTGGTGATGGACTATGTTTTGCATGTGTAACCGAGCTGAGGTATTCTGTTCATGTAGTTTCTTTTTGACAGTGTCACTTGTTCTCTTTCCCCAATAGGAAATGCATTGGTATTCTCTGAGATGTATTGCTTTAATATTTGCAGTGTTGCCTTTTGATAGGTAGGGTTTGGTGCTGTGTGAGTCCTGGTAGTGCTGTTCTGATACAGCGGGTTTGCTTTGGGTTCTAAATGAGCAGAACTTATAAGGGTATGCTTACTAAATTGCAGTAATGTCATTCGTATTAGGTTCCGCGGTAAAAGTACAGATGCCCATATAAAGGCGTGGGCGGTGCATCGTTACAGCAAGCCGTATCAGCTAACGCATGTTACAAACTAACGCGTGCTACAAGGCGCCTCATAAGGCACCTTACAAAGCACCTTACAAGGCGCTTTGTAAGGTGCCTTGTAGGGTGCCTTGTAGGGCGCCTTGTAAGGTGCCTTGTAAGTAAGGTGCCTTATAAGGTGCCTTGTTAGGTACCTTATAAGGTGCCTTGATAGGTGCCCTATAAGTTGCCTTGTTAGGTGCCCTGTAAGGTGCCCTATATAGTAGGGCTCCTTAGGCTAAGTTCTGTATTAGGCACCCCTGGACAAGGCACCTTAGAAGGAACCCTGAGTTACGGAACCATAGGTTATGGTGGCTTAACAAGGTTATGGTACACTAGGTTAGTGTGGCCTAAGGGCTGCAAGGTGCTGCAGGATGACATGCATGACCTGTGAGGAACAGAGACAGATGTAGCCCTAACACTAGATAGAGCACTCAGGAAAGGCAATGAACAGGTGAGTGAAGGAGGGAGAGTTGGGAGCCGCTGGACCTGCCATATCTGCAGGCATCCCATGTGGCTGCCAGTACTGATGATAAACATGGTGGGGGCAACTGTACCACAGCACAGGGTGTTGGCAATGTAAAATACTGGAAAGACAGTTGGTGGCAGACGATGGGAATACATGTCCCCCACCGGAGGCGGAAGGATAGTTGCAATGATGGGTGGACAGAGGTGTGGTGGTGCCATGCAGATCAGGCACAGGCAAGGCAAGCATGAAGAGGCGCAATGCAGGAAAGGGTAGCAGTGCAGGACATGGGGTGACAGCCCGCACAGGCAGACAGAACATAAGAACATAAGATATGCCATACTGGGTCAGACCAAGGTCCATCAAGCCCAGCATTCTGTTTCCAAAAGTGGCCAATCTAGGTCATACGTACCTAGCAGTTTCCCCAAGGGACACAGGTTCCACAATGCTTGTACTGGTTCAAGCATTGATATCCTGGGTCCCTTCTTAATAATGGTTTATGGACCTTTCCTCCAGGAACTTGTCCAAACCTTTTTTAAACCCAGCTACACTAACAGCCTTTACTACATCCTCCGGTAAAAAATTCCAGAGTTTGATTACACGTTGAGTGAAAAAATATTTTCTTTTATTAGTCTTAAATAGTTTACCCTGTAGCTTCATTGCATGTCCCCTAGTCTTTCCATATTCTGATAAGGTAAACAATCGATCTACGTTTACCCGTTCCACTCCGTTCATTAATTTATAGACTTCTATCATATCTCCCCTCAGCCGTCTCTTCTCCAGGCTAAAGAGCCCCAACCTTTTTAGCCTTTCTTCATAGGAGTAGCCTTCCATCCCCTTTACCATTTTGGTGGCTCTTCTCTGAACCTTTTCTAAAATCGCTATATCCTTTTTAAGATACGGCGACCAGAATTGCACACAATATTCAAGGTGCGGTCTCACCATGGAACGATATAGAGGCATTATAATATCTTTTGTTTTATTTTCCATTCCTTTCCTTATCATACCTAGCATTCTATTTGCTCTCTTGGCCGCCGCTGCACACTGGGCCGAGGGTTTTTAACAAGGTATCCACAATGACGCCTAAATCTTTTTCCTGGGTGGTGGATCCTAATGTGGAGCCTTGCATCGTGTAACCATAGTTTGGGTTGTTCTTCCCTAGGTGCATAACCTTGCACTTCTCCACATTAAATTTCATCTGCCATTTTGATGCCCAGTCTTACAATTTATCAAGATCCTCTTGCAATTTTCCACAATCCTCCTGGGTTTTAACAAATTTAAATAGTTTTGTGTCATCTGCAAATTTGATAACCTCACTTGTTGTTCCACTTTCCAGGTCATTTCTGAATATGTCAAAAAGCAGCGGACCCAGCACAGATCCCTGGGGTACACCACTATTCACCTTTCTCCATTGGGAAAATTGGCCATTTAGCCCTACCCTCTGCTTTCTATCTTTTAACCAGTTCCTGATCCACAGTAGTACACTGCCTCCTATCCCATGACTCTTTAGTTTTGCCAAAAGTCTCTCATGAGGGACTTTGTCAAAGGCTTTCTGAAAGTCCAGATACACAATATCAACCGACTCACCTTTGTCCACCTGTTTATTCACTCCTTCAAAAAAACATAACAGATTAGTAAGACAAGATCTTCCTTGTCTAAAGCCATGTTGGCTGTCTCCCATTAGGTCGTGACTATCTACATGCTGAGTAATTTTATTCTTTATGATGGTTTCTACCATTTTTCCCGGTACTGATGTCAGGCTCACTGGTCTGTAGTTTCCCGGATCACCCCTCGAACCCTTTTTAAAAATTGGTGTTACATTGGCGATCCTCCAATCCTCAGGTATTAGAGATGATTTTAATGATAGTTCACAGATTACTGATAGCAGGTCTGCAATCTCAAATTTCAGTTCTTTCAACACCCTTGGATGTATACCATCCGGCCCAGGTGATTTGCTACTCTTCAGTTTATCTAATAGTTGTAAGACATCTTCCCGATGTATCGATATTTCCTTCAATTCTTCCACACCTTTAAATACCACTTCAGTCATGGGTAACATCCCTACATCTTCCTCAGTAAAGACCGAAGCAAAGAATTCATTCAGTCTCTCCGCTATCGCCTTGTCGCCTCTTAGTGCTCCTTTAACCCCTTTATCATCTAATGGACCAACTGACTCTCTCACAGGTTTTTTGCTACGAATGTACTTGAAATGGTCTTTATTTCGCGTTTTTGCTTCCGCAGCAAGCTTCTTCTCAAATTCTCTCTTTGCCTGCCTTATCAATGCCTTGCATTTGACTTGCCAGTGCTTGTGCTGTTTCCAGGTTTCATCGTTTGGCTCTTTTTTCCATTTCCTGAAAGATGTTTTTTTGGCAACAACAGCCTCTCTGACCTCACCTTTAAACCATGCTGGCAGTTTTTTGGACTTCCTTCCACTTTTCTTAAAGCGTGGAATACAGCTGGTCTGGGCTTCCAAGATAGTATTTTTCAACAACACCCAAGCTTGATGTACATCTTTAACCTTTGCAACTGCTCCTTTTAGTTTTTTCTTAACTGTTTCCTCATTTTATCATAGTCTCCCTTTCGAAAGTTAAAGGGTAGTACTGTGGATTTCCTTACTATCCCTCCTCCACTAATTAAATCAAAGGTGATCATGCTATGATCACTATTGCCAAGTGGCCCCAACACCCTTATCTCTTGCACTACATCTGGTGTTCCACTAAGGACTAGGTCTAATATTGCTTCCCCTCTGGTTGGTTCATGAACCAGCTGCTCCAAGAAGCAGTCATTTATTTCATCTAGGAACTTTATCTCCCTAGCATGTCCTGTTGTGACACTGACCCAGTCGATGCCGGGGTAATTGAAATCACCCATTATTATTACTGCACTGTAACTTTTGCTAGCTTCCTTGATTTCTTTGAGCATTTCATCATCCATTTGTTCATTCTGGCCAGGCGGACGATAATACACCCCCACTGCCATCGCCTTCCCCTTTTTACATGGAATTTCAATCCATAGAGATTCTACAGCAAATTTTGTTTCTTGCAAAACTTTAATCCTTTCTGACTCAATGCCCTCTCTAACATAGAGCGCAACCCCTCCACCAATTTGGTCAGCTCTATCATTATGATATAGTTTGTACCCAGGTATCACAGTGTCCCACTGGTTGTCCTCCTTCCACCATGTCTCTGATATTCCAATCGTATCTAACCTCTCGTTTAGTGCTATATATTCTAACTCTCCCATCTTGTTTTGTAGACTTCTAGCATTTGCATACAAGCATTTTAGAGACTGTATTTTATTCATATTAATTTGGCTATTGGTAGACATGGGTAATTTGGGATCTTTAAGTTCTGTCTGCTCCATACTCGAGGGCATTTGGGCTACTTTACTCTTTTTTGGAACCTCTCTGCTTTTTGTAGTATCCTTCAAGGATACATTCTTCCGAACCATGCGCTCTTGGGCGACTGTCGGCTTTCCCCTATTATCTAGTTTAAAAGCTGCCCTATCTCCTTTTTAAAGGTTAATGCCAGCAGCCTGGTTCCATCCCGGTTAAGGTGAAGCCCATCCCTTCGGAAGAGCCCCTCCTTTCCCCAGAATGTTCCCCAGTTCCTAACAAATCCGAACCCCTCATCTCTGCACCATTGTCTCATCCACGCATTGAGACTCCGGAGCTCTGCCTGCCTTTTGGGTCCTGCGCGTGGAACGGGAAGCATTTCGGAGAACGCTACCCTGGAAGTTCTGGATTTCAACTTCCTACCTAAAAGCCTAAATTTAGCTTCCAGAACCTCCCTACCACATTTTCCTATGTCATTGGTACCGACATGTACCAAGACAGGTCTCTACACAGCTGACAGACGCAGATAGACGGACCGAGGGAATGTTGGCAAATGTGGCGAGGATATTATGGGCTGACAGCACAAATCTGCCTGCTACAGGCATGCATAATATTTGAGTAGGACAGGTATGAGAGGAGGGAACAATGAGGAATTGAACCCATGAACACTACCAAGAATGGCATTGTATTAACTAGTAGGCTATACCTCCGTGGTGTATGTCACAGCAATGGCTGGGTACAGAAGGACTGCAGGTCACCGCACAAACTGTCTGCTCTGAGTGCCAGGATAGGGAAACCCCACCAGTACCCATGATGCAATGCACATGCTGAATAGTTGTCTATAGCTGATTAGCAAATGGGGTCTGCACCTCTCCGGTACCTCAGCTTGGAAAGACGAACTGACAGTGCGTGATACTGGCACAGAGTAGCTACAGACCATGCCATTGTGCAGGTTCTGTGTTCTCCCTTAGGGATAGGATGGGTGCCCAGCACTAGGTCCGCAGTACATGTGTTGCTAGAGATAGGCCCTACTGTACATCCCCATCACTACCAGTGTGTGACAGGTGTTCCTTGCAGTGCAGCTGAAGGTAATGTGGTGTCCATCTTTATCCTGCAGTCACATGTGGCCCTCTGGGACCAGACATCACCCAGATTAGTGTGTACCCCGTGTTAGGGTCTGGTTGACATGGGCACCTGTTATCAGGGCAGAGGGATTTCCAGACTTGCATGAGGTTTGTGTAGCAGTGCCTCTATAGTTCAAAATGGTATACACTACATACCCCAAAGGGCTCACATCACCCTTTTTGTAGGTAAGGAACAGGTGCCCCAGCCTCTGTGAAGCAACCTCAATCCTGCTGGCATGCAACAGCTCTCCAGGGTTGGTGGGCCAGAGCCATACCTGCAGCAATGATGGGGGTTAGCTATGGAAAACCCCAAATGCCTCACACCACTGTCTGCTGGTCACTAGCAGACAGCACAGCCAAACTGCACCATATAGGTGCTCTGACCATGCACAGTCTAACTGCAGACAGTCCACTAGCCAGTCCATAGTGCATGCTCACAGAGAAACTATGTGCACCAAGCAGGCATCTCAGTGATTGGAGCCCCAGCATTGGGAACACAAAAGGATCACTGGAGACAGATAATGTAGAGCTCTATGTGGGAACCTAGACATGCCATGGTCAATGCTGAGTCAAAGTGAGTGCCCTCCCAGCATGCCATGCTGTGGCCACCCTGTCCATGCAGGCGGTGGTCAGGCACTACGTATGACCTAGATTGGCCACTGTTGGAAACAGCATACTGGGCTTGATGGACCTTGGTCTGACCCAGTATGGAATATCTTATGTTCTTATGTTCTTATTGTGGAGCCTGTGTGAGTGGGTTTATGTGCCCCTGTTCGCCGCTGCTTTGGGCTTTGCACATGTTGCTGTTGTATCTGCATTGTAGGGTAAAACATAGGGACATGCTCTGCAGGAACCACAGCTGGGGCTTGAACCTGTGATTCTCTGCTTCTGAACACACTGGCTGGGTGTACTGCACCACACTGTTGAAACAGATGCATGGTGGTCCCTGGGGCTACCTGTACATTTCCTCAGCCAGACCTTTTATGTTGCACTTCACACCACGTACTGGTACAGGGAATGGCCTAGGTCCACAGCAGGCAGGTGCCACTGCCCCCTCCGGCACGGGCACACCCCCCCCTGCCATGCTGACATGACCATATGCTGTCGGTGCTGGTCGTGCGCAGCCCCAGGCCATCCACTGTGTAGGTAGGTGGTCGCCTAGGGAGCGGGGTCTGGGGCATACATGACCATCCCCCACCATCAACACCTACCAGTAGTATGTCCCTTTTTATTTATTTATTTATTTACATTCTCTTATATACCGCGCTATTCTGCATCAGTGCGGTTTACATTGAACAAACTGAAATTACATTGAACAGGGCATTATAACTTGGAGATAACTATTTTACAGGGAACATGGGCTATGGAGGGTTAAGTGGCTTGCCCAAGACCACAATGAGCACCTGTGGGACTAGAAACCCCAGTCCTTCCGGCCCAAGGTTGCTGTCCTCTAGTGGGATTTGAACCCCCGACCTTCCGGCCTGAAGTACCTTGCCCCAACCACTAGGCCACTCCACACCACTCCCTTCCGCTTGGGGGAGGGTTGGCTGGTGGGATGTCAGGTCAGTGCCCTGGCAACTGTTAGCTCGGGTGGACCAGGTAGATGTAGGTGGATTGTGTTTGGCCTTTGTCAGCTGCTGTCATGCTGATTTCCAGTTTCTATGTTCCTATGTGCCACCTAGGCGCCCGCCTAGTCCACCCTGTGCCCCAGCTGCCCCCGCTACATGTCCCGACTGCAGCCCCCTATTCCCCACTTGCACCATCGCCATAGTGGCCTTTCATACTTGGGCACTATGCTGTTGCTGGAAATGGAGCACTACTATCACGTTTCTTGGGCTCCCTGTCTATGCTGTACATTGCTGACACTAAAATGGTTTCTCTCTCCTGCAAATGTGCATCTAATGGCAGGTTTTCATTCGCGGTAGGATTCAGCCCTTCAGTTCAGCGCGTTAGTGTGCAGGGAGCCTTTCCTCGCCCACTTCCCGCCCACTCCCCGCCCATTTACCCCTTCCCCCTGCCCTTTCTCCACCCCCTGCGGTGTTTACCGCAGCCGGGAACGTTAACGATCGTTAGATAAGGTTAACGCATGTTAACGTTACATACCGCACGTTAACGTAACCTAACGATCGTTAACATTACATAATGCGTGCTCTGTAATGTTACCGAAGTTTAGTAAACATGCCCCATAGTTCTTCTAATGTGCCTGGCAGTTGGCACTGGAGTATAGTAATGTAGAAATCTAGTAGTCTTTCTTTATCCTCACTGTCCATGCAAATGGTATTCAGACACTCATTAAGAGATGTGTTTACTAAATGTTAATGCACATTCAGAAATGTTAATATGTGCCCAGTGCAGGAACACCCATTTATTTCTATTGGCACAGTGGCACTTAAGAATATAAGAACATAAGATATGCCATACTGGGTCAGACCAAGGTCCATCAAGCCCAGTATCCTGTTTCCAACAGTGGCCAATCCAGGTAATATGTACCTAACAGTTTCCCCAAAAGACACAGGTTCCACAATGCTTGTATTGGGTCAAGCATTGATATCCTGGGTCCCTTTTTAATAATGGTTTATGGACCTTTGCTCCAGGAACTTGTCCAAATCTTTTTTAAATCCAGCTACAATAACAGCCTTTACTACATCCTCTGGTAACAAATTCCAGAGTTTGACTACATGTTGAGTGAAAAAATATTTTCTCTTATTTGTTTTAAATAGTTTACCCTGTAGCTTCATTGCATGTCCCCTAGTCTTTTTATATTCTGATAACATAAACAATCAATCTACGTTTATCCGTTCCACTCCATTCATTAATTTATAGACTTCTATCATATCTCTCCACAGCCGTCTCTTTTCCAGGTTGAAGAGCCCCAACCTTTTTAGCCTTTCCTCATAGGAGTAGCCTTCCATCCCCTTTACCATTTTGGTGGCTCTTCTCTGTACCTTTTCCAATAACGCTATATCCTTTTTAAGATAAGGCGACCAGAATTGCACACAATGTTCAAGGTGCGGTTGCACCATGGAACAATACAGAGGCATTATAATATCCTTTGTTTTATTTTCCATTCCTTTCCTTATGATACCTAGCATTCTATTTGCTCTCTTGGCCGCCACGGCATACTGGGCGGAGGGTTTTAACATGTTATCCACGATGATGCCTAAATATTTTTCCTGGGTGGTGGTTCCTAATGTGAAACCTTGCATCGTGTAGCCATTGTTTGGGTTATTTTTCCTAGGTGCATAACTTTGCACTTGTGCACATTAAATTTCATCTGCAATTTGGATGCCCAGTCTTCCAATTTATCAAGATCCTCTTGCAATTTTCCACAATCCTCTTGGGTTTTAACAACTTTAAATAGTTTTGTGTCATCTGCAAATTTGATAACCTCGCTCGTTATTCCCATTTCCAGGTCATTTATGAATATGTCAAAAAGCAGCGGACCCAGCACAGATCCCTGGGGTACACCACTATTCACCTTTTTCCATTGGGAAAATTGGCCATTTAGCCCTACCCTCTGCTTTCTATCTTTTAGCCAGTTCCTGATCCACAATAGTACACTGCCTCCTATCCCATGACATTTTAGTTTTGCCAAAGGTCTCTGATGAGGGACCTTGTCAAAGGCCTTCTGAAAATCCAGATACACTATATCAACAGACTTACCTTTGTCTACCTGTTTATTCACACCTTCAAAAAAACTTAACAGATTAGTAAGACAAGATCTTCCTTGTCTATAGCCATGTTGACTGTCTTCCATTAGGCCATGACTATCTACATGCTGAGTAATTTTGTTCTTTATGATTTTTTTTACCATTTTTCCCGGTACTGACGTCAGGCTCACCGGTCTGTAGTTTCCCGGATCACCCCTGGAACCCTTTTTAAAAATTGGCATTACATTGGCGATCCTCCAGTCTTCAGGTATTAGAGATGATTTTAATGATAGTTCACAGATTACTAATAGCAGGTCTGCAATCTCATATTTTAGTTCTTTCAACACCCTGGGATGTATACCATCCAGTCCAGGTGATTTGCTACTCTTCATTTTATCAAATAGTTGTAATACATCTTCCCGGTGTAGCGATATTTCTTTAAATTCTTCTGCAGTATCACCTTTAAATACCACTTCAGTCATGGGTAATATCCCTACATCTTCCTCAGTAAAGACCGAAGCAAAGAATTCATTCTGACTCTCTGCTATAGCACACATTAATATTTAGTAAACATGCCTCTAAGTCATTGCTGGGAGTAAAAGAGGCTTGTGAAGGGCTCCTTTGAAAGCCGTCTAAAATTTTAGATGGGTAACATATACATTTTAAAATAAAATATATTATATTTATGCAAATGAGGTCCAGTGGATATGAAAATTAGGTCCCGCAATGAGTCTCAACACAATGGCCCCGCATCCTGCTCTGGTCCCCTTGTTATCATTCTCAGTCACACGTGGTCCTTCTTCAGGATATTTTTTTAAAAACACAGATTAGATTTCTACTTTTCCCTTATTACTTTCCCCAAATCAGTCCTCAGCATCTTTGACTCTTATAGGGGTATGTTTACCTAGCAGTCTTAACATGCGCCCAGCAATAGTGTGCAGGATGCCATAAAAGGAGTAGGCGTTCCGGTCTAAACGTAGCAAACCGGGATTATCGCGCAATAACTTGTGCTGTGCACATTAGCGTGCGATGGATTGAGCTATGCACGTCAACGTGCGTTAATCTTAAGTAGACGCGCTGACATGCAAGCAGAGTAGCAGAGGTGCAGCACAATGGTTAATACACAAACTGATGGTACAGGGGTCGTGAGTTTGATTCCCCAGTGTGCCCAATGAATAAGGTCAACCATCGCAAATCTTTTTTCTGTCTGCAACTGTACAACAATCTGTGTTGCCAGCCAAAAATCCCTGCACCCCAGTGCCCTAAACAAATGCACCTTCTAGGGTACACCAGAAGGCACATCCTAAACAACCATGTCAGCAAAGGTGGGTCATAATGTGCCCCAGAGGCCATGTTGAATGGTGGCCAACTCCCAAGGCACCATAGTAGGCACCCCAGAAGCTGCCTGAATCTAAGGTGTAGCGTACGATGCCCCAAGGTTGCATAGGTGAACCCAAAAACGTTGGCCAAGAGCAGTAGGGTCCCCAATCTGAAGAGCAAGAGAGATAGGGGCCAAACACAGATGTAACCCTAACACCGCTCAGAGCAGCAAGGAAAGACAATGCATAAGTAATGGAAGGAAGCAGACCTGAGCCAATGGACCAGACAAATCTGCGTCCAGCCCATGTGGCACCTGGAAAAATGGAGAAACATATCGGGTGCAGCTGTAGCGATGCACAGAGTGATGGTAATGTACCATGCAAAAATGACAGTGTGTGGCAGAGGATGGGAAGACGTGTCCAGCAGAGGAGGTAGAAGTGGCAGGATAGGTGGAATGTCAGGATGACAGTGGAGTAGCAGTGCTATGCAGAGCACACATAGGAGAGGCAACCAAGGAGAGCTGCAATGCAGAAATGTGTAGCAGTGTAGGACGTGGGGTATCAGTATGCACATCAGGGTAGGACGGCACACAGCTGGCAGACACACGTAGATGGACAGAAGGATGGTTCGCATCTGTGATAAGGGTACAATGTACTCACAGCACAGATCTGCACAAATATGACTGTCACAGGAATGAACAGTAGTTGTGCAGGACAGGCATACAAATGAAAGAGAACAGAGAGGAATCAAACCTATGATCATTAGCACAAATGGCAATGCACAAACCAGTAGGCCACACCACCAATGTGAGCCCATTAGCGAAGGCTGCATACAAAAATACTGCAGGGCATCACACAAGAAGCCTGCTGGCTGTCAGAATAGGCAAACCCCCAACAGTAACCATGATGAAATGCACATGCAGATCTGGTGTGTACAGATCAGGTCACAGTCTGTAATTGGGACCAGAGCCACATATAACTATATGCACACACACAATGAAATGTTAGGCAGTGGATACAGCATGCAAAAGATGAAAGAACCTAAACCCCAAGGGCAGCAGAGGATGCTCTGTGGAACAGGTGCAAAATCTTGAACATGATGGGGGAGAATTGAATCTGCAAACAGGTGTGCCACAGACCAGATGAACCACAGCAATGCCAAACCCCCAAGCAGACTGCCATTTAAACACCATATAGAAAGAGACATATGTAACAGCTAATAGGTGATGGATAGGCAACACAGAGGTACACCTTGGTGTACAGTGAAGAGATGGAGGGGAGTGTACAGAGGTGAGGAACCTGCAGGTACCTAATGGTCATGTTAGTGCAACATAAAAAAAAGAAAACCCCATGTGGGGATCAAACCTGCAACCTATGGTGTTATAACACATGTCTGTAACCACTACCCCAAACAACCACAGTGAGTACTCTGAGCACAATGCAAAAATAGTACCCCAAAGGGAGGGCGTGTATGGGAACCTGTAACACCCTGTGATATGGCGAATGGCTGGCAGATAGACAGCTGCCACCGTACAAGGATGTGAGCACAGGTGGCCCATGTACATTACCAGGAAATCAGTAAATACATGTGTCAGTGAGTTCAAGGAGTGGGGGAGTAGCCTAGTGGTGAGAACACTGGTTTGGTCACCAAGCAACCAGAGTTCACTTCCCACTAGCACCCATTGTGGCCCTGGGCAAGTCACCTAACCCTCCATTGCTCTGGAATAAAGGCCTGGCAATCTACCTCCAGTGACACTGCCAAGGAAACCATGGAGTTCCTGGGTCACAAGGCGTCCAGACTGAATCAAAGGCACACATTGCATTGCACTTCTGTCAGCTTGATCAAGCATCAGCAGAGACAAATGTATTTCAAACACATATGTTTATTTTGGTTAATCAGCACAGATAGGGTAGATACCGCCATCATAATATCAAGGTGAGTGCATCCCAGGTGAAAGTCGGAAAACACATTTAGCAGGGCAGCAACCCACATCCTACAGAAAGGTCACTGGCCCGTCTACAAATGATGGGCAGGAGAGATAATGTGCATCAGGTGCATGGTGTGCAGTATGCATTAGGCCCTCAACCCCCACGTGCTGCTGCACGCCTCAAATGTGTTACCTACATATGAGTGCATGTAGACAGTAGGCAGTGCATGATGAGGGACCAACACACATCAATCATGATCTGCTCCTCCAAACATATCTATCTGGCAACACAGGAGGCACACAAATGAAAACAGCATATGTCGTGAAAAAGTTGAACGTGTAAACTCACATTTTGAAAGTTATGTGTCAGCTGGCACATAATGCATGATATAGGAATTAAAGCTGCAACAATGAAACCCTAAACAATCGTCGAATGCACAATGAGGATATGCTAACAGGTAGCAGAGGCACATGAACACAGAGAGAATTCAAAAGGAACTACCTGCAGAAACATGCAGAGATAACACTATGCAGAAGGTCCCCCTGCACTGGTTGGTGTGGATACAGTGTCTGTACACATATATCACAGTACATGGAATGCACAATTGAAGGAAGACAATGGACACTCACACTGCGACAGTCCAAATATAACGGGGCAATGTGCATGTCATTACCTCAAGGGATAAATAGGACTGTGCAGACATGCAATGCAAGGTTTGTAAATCAATGTGGAGCGTCATATCTGTACAGTAAACAAGCACATTAACCAGTATAGAGATGGAAAGTAAGGGCAAACATTTTACAGTAAACCACACAGAAGCCATATTGCCACATGCTGTGAATCCCCAACATAGTCAGTCATATGCACATGCACCGTGTGCATTTCAACATGATACAGTGATGCAACACATGCACAGAAACACCCTTGGTGAGGGAAAACATCAATCCAAGCTGTTGGTGTGCAGTAAAGTGGTGTTGTGGCAAAAACTGTATCATGTCCAAGTGGAGAGTAGGTGGACATAGACAACAGGACCTCTCCATTGCTTCCCCTATGCCACACAAATGGCTGTATGCTTGTGTTGAACAGATGAGCGTATCCTGTGTTCCATGTCACACACATGGCCAAAACACAACAACACAACGTTGGAGGGATGTACAACATACAGCGACAATGTCAGTCCCTGCTGCATATGTGGGGACCAGTACACAGTGTCCAAAGTGCAAAGTGTGTCTGCAATCCAACAAGTCAGGTGAAGACTGTCCTTGAAACCCTGGGCAGGCATAGTCAAGTGTCACATCCCAATATGCCGCCGTACCGGAAGGGTCATGTGTGTCTCCTCCGATGAACACGACCTCCAGCCAGAGCACGGCAGCTACAGTGTGTTAGACAGGTCTGTCATGGCCACAGTAGCACTCCAACAAGAATACTGTCCATCCTAGTCATGTGTCCCACTCGCAGAGGTCAAACATCCTATGGCACCATTTCCCAGGGATAGTTCCATGGTGTTGTGTCCCCCAACAGGTGGATGATGGCGACGCCGGATGCACTGTAGTAGATGCGGTTGGTTTGTTCCCTGCCCTGTGTCAGAGGAGGATAAATAATGTATTGGCATGCTCCATGCAACATCAGCACAAATTGCAGAGAGTCAAACATTAATATGCACATAATAAAAGGACACACAGCCAAACATAACATGATCACAGCACAAAACATGCTGCATGTTGGGGACATTCCGAATTGGAACCGCAGACGGGGGTGTCACATGGATATGGTCATGTCCATGCCCATCTTACACAGGCATCTCACAGCTCCACCCCATGTGCATCAGCGCTTGTGAACAGAGAGCCAACAGGAAATGTATATGATACAAATAGTAAATCATTAGCATGTAAAGGCTGATGTCATTCACAAAAGAACAAAGGCGAAACCTACTGTGTGTTTGCATCAAGTGTATGTCTTGGATCCCCTGAGGCACCCAAAGGACACAACAGGTCACTGTGAAGGGAGATGATGTCATCAAAATGTGTAGAACCACCATGTCACCATGTCAGGCCACTGTTGATGCATGTCCACATTACGGCGATATCTGTGATACAAAACTGTTGTTCAACAGTGGTCTGTCAGAACACAATACACAGTTCTGCTTATATCACACAACACATGTCCAGAATGCTCACACGGTAAACAGCAGTAAGGTAGAGATAGCACAGTTACCATCGCCCCCCAGGTGTACAGTCCCCTCACACCACATGATAATGGCAAATGCCCACACACTGTTCCATCACACAGCCAACCCAAAAACACACACCCACACAGTATGCTAAGGTGAGCATGCCAGCAGTAGCACATGGCTTGGATGTGCACAATTGGAGATTAGTGGACAGAAAGGCTGTTTGAAATGCAAGGATACATTGGTGTTGGCTGATGGTACAATGTCAGGAAAGAGTGCACGTGTAGCCCACCACCCAAACTTCTAGGACCACTACACACATGCAGCTCTGTCGGACGTGTCCCAGAGACAGTGTTGCAGAAGACAAAGTGGACAGGAACACATGGGGATATGTGTGCCAACAGCAAGATGTTGGGTATGGAGATGCAGGGAAAAGAGGCAACAACATATGTACAATATGACAGATCACTGATGACATGTGTTCCCCCTGACTGTCGTCACTGACAATGTAGCTGTAGATCCACCTACCCCAGACCGCTGCATGTTGGATGACGTACAGTCACCTGCCAATGCACTACAGCACCATGAGCGTCACCAAGTAAGTCCTGTGGATGAGAAACACAAGGGAAACATACATATGTCATGTTCTAGCTGTGCAACACACACTGCACCGTCCTGTCCTCAGCTCCCAGACCCCCCAGGATCCGTTACCGACTGATTGTTCCCCATCACACTGTACAGATCTCATCCATGTGAGAGTTATCACTGAGGTTGTTTGAAAAACTACAAGGTCCCATACTCGGTCTGTCCCCTCAGACACGTCTCTGTTGCCGTACAAAATGGTGAACAGAGGTGTTCGCTCCCTACCGTGTCCCTGCTTCGCTCCAAGGCTGCAGTAATAACCTGTGTCCCCCATATCGCTCCCAATGGCCCCTCACTGTGTGTACTTGTGTCTCGATGGTGGCTGATACCCCGCTGCCAATTCCTGCAACACACGGACATATGCAGGGGCACCTCCCTTATCCCCTGTCCATATACATCACCTTGTTGTGTATATCTCACACCTCTACTCAAAGCAACAGCTGTGTGCTGATGAGTTGCAAATACATATCTCAATGGCTGAGTTATGTCTGCTAAGCCACACCCCGATGTCTATTTGTGACCTGACCGTGATGGCTGCATGTCATCCCACTGTGTGTAAGTGATAATGGCAAAGCATGGATAGCCTATATGTGCACCTGAACCCTCCCCTCCCATCAGAGTCTCTATGTGTGTGTGGACATAACTGTCCTTCTCTAGGGTCTGCAATGTAGTTGTTGTCATGGACTGCACTCACCCCCTCCCCCCCCACTTACCCAGCTTGTAGTTGAGTCGTGTGGTTATGTCTAGATGTCATCAGCTAGATTTGCCCTGTCCTTCCTGATAACACCACCTAAACCCAAGTCAAAGCCCATATTCAGCTCTCGGATTGCCCACTGTAACCTACACCATGTTGATCTGGCCTGAATCATCTCTGCCTGCATGTAACTATGCAACACAGCACTGCATGGCTAGTCGACAGCCAAAAAAGGGCAATGACAGTCCCCTGGCTGGACACCTCACAGGTTCCCTATCCCTCCATGCATCCATGTCAGGCACCTGAAGTGACTCTTTAATACACCAAAGGTGCGCTCTATGACTGAGTGGCTGGAGGCATGGGCCTCATTGTACCTCCTCTCTGCACGTGTCTGTGGCTGACGCACAGGGGTCAGCAACCAGGGCCGACACCAATATCCTGCATCACCTGCAGAAAGAAATGTGGAATGTCAAAGCAGGAGCCCATGTCCACCCAAGTGGACACAGGTAGATACGTGCAAAACAAATGCCTAACACATCCTGACAGAGACATATGGCAGCACATGATGGAACACCTCAACCATGCATCAGCGTGTAAAGTTCGGATACCCAAAACAAGGGGCAGGTGTACGGATTGCAATTAACATGATCTGCAACCTCGACACAAATACTAGCATCCAGCCAACCATCATCACACAGCACCATAGCAAGGTGGAGTTGGAGGGCACCAACCCCACCCCCACGTCATATCACACACAGACTGATGACACACACACACAACGAGGGATACACCACTAAGATAGATATGTGCACATACAGTTAGTCACATGAGCACCATGTGCACGTCAGAAATGAGAGATATACACCTAGCAATACACAGTTCCCGAATCGTCCAGCCTCAAATTGTCGGAATAGTGCTTAGTGATGCAGGATATAGGAGTCATGGGTGGACCCTGCAAACCTCGGGACCACATTCAGAATATGCATATCTGCATCACATACAACCTGAACATTCAGGGAATGATAGTGTTTGTGGTTGCGGAACACTACCTCCCTGTCTCTAGGCGGGACCAGGGCAACATGTGTGCAATCGATAGCTCCCATCACGTGTGGTATCCCGGCTACCGCCTCAAAGGCCCAGTTCAGGGTCCCCCACTGTTGCCCAGTGTGGGGAATGGCAATGTAATTCCCCACCCAGCTGACCATGGCACGCAGTACCTGGTGGAGACAGCGTGAGAAGGTGGGGCGACTCATGCCACCCACTGTGGCCACAGATGACTGGAAACAGCCAGAGGCAAAGAAATGTAGGGCACCAAGGAGCTTGACCAAACCCGGTATGGCATGTGACCGACCAGTCAGGGGCTCGAAGTCAGGTCTTAGATCCTCATAGAGCTCCCTAATAGCCCCTGTGCTCAGGCGGTAGAGGGAGATGGCCTGGTCCTCACGCATGCCCTGGAGTTGGGCCCTGGGCCTGTAGAGGCGAGGCTGGCGAGCCTTCACCTCTGCACGCCTCCTGCACCGTGCCTGAACAGCCCTGCCTGGCCTGCCCCCACAGCTGCAGGCCTGTTTTGCAGCGATACCAAACCCATGCCCTGTGCCCCAGCCCTGTGGACACCATCTCCCCCATCAGGCAACCACAGCCCCTGCCCACCTCCCACTGCAAATGCAGCAAAGGCAAACGCTGCCATGATCTCCACCCTTCCAACTTCGCTACCTACCTCCGACACAGACACACAGCTCACTAACACAGACACACACAAACACAGACACAAAGACGCAGACACACAGACACACAGCTCACTAACACAGACACACAGACACACAGCTCACTAACACAGACACACACAGACACAAAGACACAGAGACACAGACACACAGCTCACTAACACACACCTTTCCCACCACACACAAACCCAGCCGCACAATACAACCGCCACACACAAATGCAGCCACTCCACACGATACACCTGCTTCTGACTCTCTCCGTCCTTGTCTGAGAACACACGCCTTCTCTCCCTCGCCTACACAAACCCCTCAGCATCATCCAGATGTGCAGCGTATTTATACCTCATATCTACGCAGCACGTGTTACACATGTGCAGCGGCGCCTGCGCATGTTGTGCATGCACCACAAAGACGTGGATGCTGCGTACGTGCGGGACATGCAGTGTGCCCTGTTATGTGCATGCTGCGCATCACGCATGCACACAGAGCGCATGTGTAAGATGGTGTCCCACACACTCACCTCTGGCATTTCCGCTGCACATGTGCAACACGCCCAGGCGCCGCTGCACATGTGCATGGCGCGATACGTACAAAACACTATAAATACACCTGCACATTAGGATCATGCTGATGGGTTTGTGTAGGCGCAAGAGAGGCGTGATCTGTCAGACAGGGAAGGAGAGAGTCAAAAGACGGTATGTAACAGAGAGGTGCCGGGCCTGTGAGTGGCGGGGGTGAGGTGCTTTGCAAGGCAGCAAAAAGAGTGAGGGGGGGAGGTGAGGAGCAGGCGGAAGGGCAGGGGCTGGCCAGAGGTGTAGGCAGAGGAGGAGGAGGAGGAGGGAGGCCCAAGGCAGGTGTGAGGTGCAGGTGAGGGGCAAACTAGCACCAATGTGTGACAGGGAGGGAGAGGGCACAGAGGGCAGGGGGACTGAGGGTCATGACAGGCCACCAGCAGTGGAGGGGGGGCACATGTGCATCCAGAGCCAGCAGGGGTTCCAAGGCCTGTGGGGGGGGGGGCTGCAGGACCATCAGGTGTGTCCCTGCCCACACAGGGGCCGCCGAGCGCAAAACGACGGCGCATACCTGTGTCTGCTATGGAGAGGAGGAGGGCAGTAAGGTTCAGACAGCAGGAGAACCACATCCTGCTGGCCAGTGTCCTGGACAGATACGATCTGTTGTATGGCCACCTGAGTGCAACCACCACTGTGGGCACATGGCTCCAGGTGTGGGGAGAGATACAGGAGGCTGTGGTCCAGGCAGGAGGTCCATCACGGGACATAGACTGCCTCCGCAGGAGATTTAATGACATCAAAACATCTAAGCCCACACACAGAAAAGGACAATTGAACAGATTAAAGATCCCGAAAGATTATACAAGAGCCCATAAATCAACAAATAACAGAGCCTTTTCCCACATAGCCCCAACGACCTGGAATTCCCTCCCAGAGGAGCTATGAACACTAACGGAGATCATGGAACTCCGTAAAAAATTGAAAACTTATCTGTTCAACAAACACTATAACATAGATAACTCATCACCTGCTTTAGACAAAGGTTAAACAGGCATCTGTCTGCATCAAGCAAAAACCCTTTAACCCACACAGATAACACACACTCATGATGACCTTACAGCTTATGTCCTTTCACTTCCATGTATATATATACATATACAAAATTGTATATAGTTTATTCTGTTCTGTATTATCTCACATTGTTTAGACTGTATATTCTATATATAATATGATGTTCATTGTAAAAATGTTCTGTTATAATATGACATTCCCTGTAAAACAAACTTGCTTTGTTAATTATTGTTCACTGTGAACCGCAACTGAACTTTGGAAGATGCGGTATATAAATGTGTATAAAATAAAATAAATAAATAAATAAATCAAGAGGGGTGTCCATGCCCACATGGTTGCGGAGCAGCGACATGCGATGGGCACCGGAGGGGGTGGCCCCTTGCCAACATCCCTGACACCCCTGGAGCAGGAACTAGTTGAACGTTTGGGCCCCGTGTACCTGCATGGACTGCCGGAGGAGCTGGACACTGCCTATCCGCAGGCAGGTAGGTCTGTGACGTGCCACACATGTGATCCACATGGCCCAGAACATGCCTTCCATGGACAGGGAGGTGGGGGGGGCCAATGTCCTGTGGAGAGGTGTGCCGTGGCACAGGCAAATGGGGTACACATGTCGTGGAAACATGGCTGTGTGGGTACAGGGTGGGTGTGATTGGGTCCTGGGGCAGCTTGCACCACAGCCACAGTCCTGAACATGGTACAACACTGCACAGGTGTGCAAACCGGTTGGGGCCAGTCCCCCACCCAGACCGCGTGCCAACCTCCACCATGACGTGTGTCAGCCCCACCCCACCCCCGTCGGCTAACACACACTGTATGCACATGTGCCCACACCATTGCACTTGGGGTAACAGCCGCTACAGGTGCACACCGCATTGATGATGATGTGTACATAATACACAGGTGTGGGTATGTGACCTGCAATAACACTTCTTTGCTGTGTATCTTGTTCAAGCCCGCAGGTGACATCCAGGCCTTGGAGGCGTATGCAGAGGGGGATGTGGTGGCGCTAGGAGATCTGGAGGGGCCAGAGGCCCCTGAGTCTGGGGATGCAATGAAAGCTCAGCACCAATGAAAGCTCAGCACCAATTACCGAGACCTCACAAATCTCCTCTGTCTGAAACCATAAGAACACATGACCAGCCTGTAAATTGTATATATTGTTATTGTATATAGTTACCCTGTTAGCCAAGTTGATTCTCCTGTTCATATGTAAACACAAAGTACTATTGGAAATGTGTATGTTCGTTGTTTATTGTAAACCGCACTGATGCTGAATAGCGCGGTATAAAAGAGACTTTAAATAAATAAATAAATAAATAAATGCAGACAGCACTGGCGGAACAACACCACAGCTCATTGTGCTGCCCGAGGCTGAGTGGGATGGAGGAGGACAACCCACAGCTGGGGGCCAGCCAACACGACCCACGGGCTGTGGAGGAGCCCGAGCCAGAGGGCAGTCCCCAGACAGAACATCCACCAGGAACAGCACGTGGTGACTGCACAGGCATGGACCCCATCCTGGCGGAGCTGAGGGCCCATACAGCCGCTGCACAGCGTGATGTAGAAGGTGGGTAACCTAGTAACCAACCAGCCCCCTGGGGGCTGGCTGTACATTCACAGCATGATCCCATGTGCCCCCCAACCCTAGGGCGCCATATCACATACTGCCATATAGGTATTGGGGGTGGGTGCACGGTACACTCACCCCCATGTACCAAGTGCCATCTGGTGTCCTGTTGCTAATGGGCCTGTACAGCTGCCCACAGTTCACTGCAATAGCCACCTTTGAGATGTACAGTGGTACATACCTACCCCAGATCACCTAGACAGGTTACCCGTAGGACCACTCTCCCAGGGCATGGGTGGTCTGCAGACTGGTTGTGGGTGTTACACAGGGCATTTTCAGGATTCACGGTGGAGAGGGGGCACAACACATGTCTCACACATCACCTTGTGTCTCACCCACAGACACTTGTCAGGTCCTTATGGGGATCCAGGAGTCCATGGACCGGATGCAAGCCACAGCAGAGATGATGGCAGGGGCACTAATCCGCATTGCCAATGCCCAGGAGGCCATGGCTGGCCGTTTCCAGCAGCCAGCGCCAGACCCAGAGGCACATCCAGCGGACCCAGGATGCCAGGGTTGCATGGGCCGTGGACGACGTGGGCGTGGTCAGCCCCACAGGTCATGAGTGGGGGTTGTGGACCACTGTGTCCCAATAAAGGTGGCGATGTTGATCATACCTATGTGCCTGTCTCCGAAGTGTGTCACTGGGATTCCCTGGGTAGCTGGTACCCCATTTTGTGTGTATGGTCACATGTGCCTCCCCAGCTCCCTCAGGGTAGTGGCGTATGCCGTAACACCATTCAACACACAGACCGTATGCCATGCCCTGTGTGGCGATAACCATGCCATGTGTGCACCCCTCCACCTATGCGTGGGGGTATGTATATCCATCCTCCCCAGGTCAGCAGTACTAGGTATCTGCTGCTACATGTCCATTTCTATGGTGCAGTCATTCTCTCCCACACCATTATCCTCTCCAGGTCCCCACCCACATATGTGTCATTCCCTCTGACCCACACCAGGACCTATGTGCCTGACTAGCTGTAAATGTCAGTGTGAGACACAGGCAAACAGAGGTAGTGTGCTACAGGTGTCTCATGACCTCTCCCTGCCCCTGTAGTGGGACCCTGCCCCCATACAGGGTATGTAAAATAGTTATCTCCAAGTTATAAAGCCCTGTTCAATGTAATTTCAGTTTGTTCAATGTAAACCGCATTGATGCAGAATAGCGCGGTATATAAGAGAATGTAAATAAAATAAAAATACAGACCAATAGCCAACCGTTCTGACCTCACCAGCTATCCCCCTGGGCAGCCCCTGGGTACAGTGGTACATCCCGTCCTTCTAGCCACATACCTGCTGCTGCCCATCCCCACTATTCCTGTACATGCGTGGTGCAGCAGATATGGAGCCCAGAAATCACAGGCAGCATGCATGTGCCCATAGTTCATGGGACACCCTACACCTTGGGACATCATAGGGTCGACATAGGACTCAGAAGCCTACGCACATGGCCAGCCCCCGCAACTGCATGTTGAGATGTGCCATGTATGATGCCCATGTCAACCTTGCATACACATACTGATCTACACACATGTCCCATGCTTACGTCCAAATTCTGTCTGGAAGGGAAACACATGATCATCGTGATGTACCATAACATATGTGTATACATTTATTTACAGGGGGTATATATACATGGGGACAAAGGGACATCAGAGATGCCATACAGATCAATCCAGGGTCCATCAAGCCCAGTGTCCTAGTTCCAACAGTGGACAATCCAGCTCCTGTGTGCCCAGCTGTTGTGGGCGGTGCTGTCCCACGAGCCACTATACCCATGTTGGGTTGCTGGAGACAGGGCAGCACAGGGCACATGTGTGGGCGCCACAGGGGCCATCACGTGCTCCTGGGATGCCCATTAGTGGATGGCTGTCGGGATGCAGCGCCCCTACCCACCACATTCTGCATCTCAGCAGCCATCCACTGAATGGACCCTGCCAGCCATTGGATGGTGCGGTCCTGGGCCCGTATGCGTTGCACCACACCATCCAGTGCCACATACAGGTCTCGTACGCACCTGTCACCACATACACACATGGTGCCAGGTGTCTGCGTGGTGGCATGTGCGTGGGCCCTGTGTGTGGCACTGGATGGCGTAGCTCCACCCAGACGGGCACATTTACCACCTACATGCAGTGGCTGGCTGGGACCCACACTGCCCTATGCTGTCCCATCATCCAGTCTACCCTCCCCCCTCTCAGCACTCCCACCTCCCCTCCCCCACCCCCTCCTCCCCTGGCACCTCCCACCAGCCCCCGCCACCCTCCATGCTCCCTCCGTCCTCCTCACCCCCCGAGAGTATCACCACACACTCATCCTCCCCTCCCCCCTCTGCCCCCTCAACACCTCCCACCTCCCCCTCCCCCGCCCCCTCCCCTCCTGGCACCTCCCATGCACCCTCACCAACCCCCACCCCCTCCATCTCCCCATTGTCCTCCCTCTGCCGCCTCCTCCTCTGCTGCATCGTCCTCCTCCTCATCTGCCTGCAGCACCTCCACGGCCGAATCCTCCTCCTCCTCCTCCTCCTGCCCCTCCGTCATGTGTCTGACAGTGGGTCCTGGCATTGCTTAGGCAAGCGTGGACAGGCCCTCAACGGCAGGATCCTCCTCTGTGGGGGATAACGGTAATTATATATTCTGCGAGTCACATACCAAATGCATATAGTTTGGCCGCGCAAAGGCTGGTGGGCCACTGAGACAGTCTCCACAGAGCTGCAGAGGCCGCAGCACTCACCTTGACGTTGAGATACTGCCCGCCTCTGTAGGCAGGCAAGGACCTTCAGGCAGTGCAGCCTCAACTCTCTCCCCTTTTTGCATAGGTCCTCTACCTAGGGGGGTAAGACAATGGGAGGGTACATTATTGACCATATATCTCTGGTGGGTGGCACACACATATCACACATCTCTGTGCGCAGCATTGTGCTTCTCCTGTGCCTCTGCTCAGTGTTTCTTCTACTAACGGTTGCCTGTGCCACCTGCATGGGTGGCTGTGGGTCTGTGCATGTGTGTACAGAACATATAACCAACATGAAGTCCACAATCCACTGGCTGTTTGCCTTGCTAACTTTGAATAGGGGTGAGTACGGGGCCTGAGTTGGGTGTGCTGGCTTGTGCTGTTGTTCTTCATTGCTTGTGTATTTCCTGTTGGTTATATGTTTTGTTGGACAGGTGCTTTTTCCCTGATGGGGCAAGGATGCGTGCAGAATGCCTATGGGGCTCTGGGTGGCTGCATCGGGGGCGGGGGGGGGAGAGGCAGGACGGCCACCCTTTGGGACACAAAGAATGTTTCTGACAGTTATTTGCTGTCTCATAGATTGGGTTTGGGTGGCTTGTCAGGCTCTGCACGGAACGTCATTGATGTTATCAGGGCTTGTGCATTATGACTGTTTAGTCTGTTGTATGCGTGTTGTAGGCCCATGGTTTGTGAGACCTTATGTGCAGTGATGTGTGTTTAGCAACATATAAGGAACATTGATATGTATACGTGGATGTTGAGAGATAATGAGTATGGGACGGATTTGGACCGGTACATGTTGTTTTGGTGGTGTGGGCATTGTGAGGTGTTGTACCCTTACACCAGCATCTATGATATTCCTCTGCAATCAGTTGCGGGGCTCCTGGGGATTGGACAGATGTGTGACCTGAAACTGCATGCACATCACTGATATATGGATTTGTCTCAGACCTTCGTGAGCAGGTCTCATGGCTCCTGGGGGTGGGATGGTTTACAGCACATACACAGCTGCACCTACCATACGTTCGCGATCCATAACAGATATTTGTACTGGGGTCTGGGCCGCCGTGGCACACGGCACATGTGTATCCCAACCCAGCATCACCTACCCCAATATCTAGATGCAATACCCACCTTTGCACTCAGGTCTCATGCCTTCTGGGGGTAGGGTGCCTTAGCACACATCAGCAGCTTCACCATACCACCAGGGTGACTGACAGCCCACTTTGATGGGCTCTCTGGACTCCTGGGGGTGGGGCAAAGTCGTAAACAGCAAAAGCAGCTTCACCATACCACCAGGGTGACTGACAGCCCACCTTGATGGGCTCTCTGGACTCCTGGGGGTAGGGGGAAGTAGTAAACAGCAAAGGCAGCTTCAACATACCACCAGGGTAACTGACAGCCCACTTTTATGGGCCCTCTGGACTCCTGGGGTGGGGGGAAGTAGTAAACAGCAAAAGCAGCTTCACCATACCACCAGGGTGACTGACAGCCCACTTTGATGGGCCCTCTGGACTCCTGGGGGTGGGGGGAAGTAGTAAACAGCAAACGCAGCTTCACCATACCACCAGGGTGACTGACAGCCCACTTTGATGGGCCCTCTGGACTCCTGGGGGGGGGGGGAAGTAGTAAACAGCAAAAGCAGCTTCACCATACCACCAGGGTGACTGACAGCCCACTTTGATGGGCCCTCTGGACTCCTGGGGGTGGGGAGAAGTAGTAAACAGCAAAGGTCGCTTGAACATCCCACCAGAGTGGCTGACAGCCCACTTTGATGGGCTCTCTGGACTGGGGTTGGGGGGAGGTAGTAAACAGCAAAAGCAGCTTCACCATACCACTAGGGTGACTGACAGCCCACTTTGATGGACCCTCTGGACTCCTGGGGGTGGGGGGACATAGTAACCAGCAAAAGCAGCTTCCCCATACCACTAGAGTGACTGACAGCCCATTTTGATGGGCCCTCTGGACTCCTGGGGGTGAGGGGACATAGTAACCAGCAAAAGCAGCTTCACCATACCACCAGGGTGACTGACAGCCCACTTTGAACATAAGAACATAAGAACATAAGATATGCCATACTGGGTCAGACCAAGGTCCATCAAGCCCAGTATTCTGTTTCCAACAGTGGCCAATCTAGGTCATATGTACCTAGAAGTTTCCCCAAGAGACACAAGTTCCACAATGCTTGTACTGGGTCAAGCATTGATATCTTCGGTCACTTCTTAATAATGGTTTATGGACCTTTCCTCCAGGAACTTGTCCAAACCTTTTTTAAATCCAGCTACACTAACAGCCTTTACTACATCCTCCGGTAACAAATTCCAGAGTTTGATTACACGTTGAGTGAAAAAATAGTTTCTTTTATTAGTCTTAAATAGTTTACCCTGTAGCTTCATTGCATGTCCCCTAGTCTTTCTATATTCTGATAAGGTAAACAATCGATCTACGTTTACCCGTTCCACTCCGTTCATTAATTTATAGACTTCTATCATATCTCCCCTCAGCCGTCTCTTTTCCAGGTTAAAGAGCCCTAACCTTTTTAGCCTTTCTTCATAGGAGTATCCTTCCATCCCCTTTACCATTTTGGTGGCTCTTCTCTGTACCTTTTCTAAAATCGCTATATCCTTTTTAAGATACGGCGACCAGAATTGCACACAATATTCAAGGGGCCCTCTGGACTCCTGGGGGTGGGGGAACGTAGTAACCAGCAAAAGCAGCTTCACCATACCACCAGGTTGACTGACAGCCCACTTTGATGGGCCCTCTGGACTCCTGGGGGTGGGGGGACGTAGTAACTAGCAAAAGCAGCTTCCCCATACCACCAGGGTGACTGACAGCCCAATTTGATGGACTCTTGGGCGTTCAGCAGATGTTTCAACCTGCAAAAGCACCCACAACCGTATCACCTGTGTGCGTGACTGAGCATTTGGATCAGCTCTCAGGACCACTAGGGGTAAGGCAGAGGTGTGACCAATGCAACTGCAGAAACTACCATATCAGCATGATGTTTACAAAACCAATGTAGGCAGATGTTGGGGGTCCTCGTGTTACGGTGTACCTTCACACAGCGACAGCAGCAGCTGCCATAACACCAGGCTGCCATCTGTGAGCAGTTCCTTGGCCTCCTGGGGCCAGGGCAAACCACTTTGATATGATACCTGGGCTGTATATCACGTGTGTTACACTAATGAGGGAAATGAGATAAACTGCCTACACACAGCAGCATGCACACCTGCAATCCACACTGGGTACGTATACACAGACCTGTCCCCATACACTTACCTCTCGTGGATAGTTCACAAGACGGTTAAAGCGCCTTGTGACGCAGTCCCAGACCCTTCTCACACGCCCCAGGTCCTGCCTCTTTGAGGATCCAGGAAAAAGCTTCTCTTGCCTCTTGCAAATGAGCCCCGCGAGATGCCTGAGTTCCCTCCTGGTGAATGCAGGCTTTCTTGACCGGGTAGCCATTATCTGCACTGCCTTGCTCATGCACGCATGCCTCAGCGTGCACAGCAGCGCCGCCTCAATACGTGCAGCGCGGATCATTATGGCGCGCTAGCAACGTGCCTGTGGCAATGGCTGGTACATAGGAGATGGTGGTGCAATCAATGTATATAAAGATCTAAGCTGCAGACACACATTGCAGTGATGTGTCTTAACACAGTTTGTTTATCATGAATTTATCTTGGTGTTGGCACACTGGGCTCTCGAACACGTCCTCACTGACTGTGAGGGCATTATACTAACCGGTGTGCTATGCCTTTTCACATATAGATTGCTAGCTAAACGGTTACACCAGGGGGTATGTCTCATAGACTGTGCTAATGTGCGCCCAGAGAAAATGTGCAGGATGCAATAGGAAGGGTGGGTGTTACGGTCTGAACGAAGGAATCTCATGTTATCACGTGATGAAGTGCGCTGCGCACATTAAGGCGCTATTGAGGGAGACGTGCCAGGTTAGCGCGCGTTAGTCTTAAGTAGGCGCGCAGACGTGCAAACATAGAAACAGAGCTGTAGCAAAATGGATAATACACTGATTGATGG
This sequence comes from Ichthyophis bannanicus, assembly GCA_033557465.1. Taxonomy (NCBI): domain Eukaryota; kingdom Metazoa; phylum Chordata; class Amphibia; order Gymnophiona; family Ichthyophiidae; genus Ichthyophis; species Ichthyophis bannanicus. Next base: position 955,892,165 of record CM066032.1, read on the forward strand.
TACAGGGGTCATGAGTTTGATCCCCCAGTGTGCCTAATGCATATGGCTGGCTGAGGCATGTTATTTATAGTTTAATTAGTGTTGCCAGAAAACACACCCTCACATGCCGTAACCTAAGGTGCCACATAAGGCACTCTATAGGGCACATTATAAAGTGCACTGTCCGCCAAGGCACCTGTAATATCCCCTATGGGGCACCCTATAAGGTGCTTAATGGGACGCCTTATAAGGCGCTTTATAGGACACCTTATGAGGTGCTTTATAGGACACTTAATAAGGCACCTTAGAAGACGCTTTATAGGGCGCCTTATAAGGTGCCTTCTGGGGCGCACTATGAAGCACCTTATGGCAACAGTACTCTGAGGGTGTTTTTGCTGGCAGCACTAATGTACATTAAAAACAGACAATGCCTCAGACAGCCCTATCAAATAACCCCACTGTGGGTCTGAACCCATGACCTCTGGCTTCACAGGCAGTGAAGTAACCAGTACGCTACAGCTGCTAACAAGCCCCTGGCTGGCTGCAGTAGTACTGCATGTCACCCACAAATTGTCTGCTGTGGTTACCAGGATAGGGCCGACCCACCCGTACCCATGATGCACTGCACATGCAAATCAGTAGTCTACAGATGATCACAAGATGGGGTATGCACCTCCATAGCACCTCGGCAAGGTAGGGGGAACTGACCGTGTGCACCCCCACAGCACCTCAGCCTGGTAGGGGGTACTGAACGTGTGTTACTGGCACAGAGTAGCTACAGACCGTCACATTGTGCGGGTACTGTGCTCACCATGAGGTTGTGGTGGGGCGCCCAGCAGCAGGTCCACAGCACCTTTCATGGCTAACATACACCATTTATATCAGTGCTACTGTGTGTGATAGGTAGTTCCTGCAGACACACTTAGGATACATCTGTGTCCATTTGTATTTCTCAGTCATGTCTAGCCCTTATGGGCTATGATGCACCCAGAATAGTACATATCCTCTGTTGGTGCCATGGTTACATGATGTAGATATGAAGGAGGGGGAGAGAGGGAGAGGGGGAGAGGGGGGGGGGGGAGGGGGTAGAGGGGGAGAGGGGGAGGGGGAGAGGGGGGGAGGGGGGGGAGAGGGGGGGGGGAGGGGGGAGGGTGGGAGAGGGGGAGAGGGGAGAGGGGGAGGGGGGAGAGGGGGAGGGGGGGAGGGGGGGAGGGGGAGGGGGGGAGGGGGGAGGGGGAGGGGGGGAGGGGGAGGGGGAGGGGGGGGGGGGAGGGGGGAGGGGGGAGGGGAGAGGGGGAGGGGAGGGGGGGGAGGGGGGAGGGGGAGGGGGGAGGGGGAGAGGGGGGGGAGGGGGGAGAGGGGGGAGAGGGGAGGGGGAGGGGAGGGAGGGGGAGGAAGGGGAGAGGGGGAGGGGAGAGGGGGGAGGAGGGGGGGGAGGAGGGGGAGGGGGGAAGGGGGAAGGGGAGTGGGGGAGGAGGGGGGCAAGGAAGGGGAGGAGGAGGGGGAGGAAAGGGGGAGGAGGAAGGAGGGAGGGAGGGGTGGTGTTTGGACCCATAGGCAGATTATGTACCACCACCCAACCCACCCTCTGGGGCTGAGGGTGGGAAACAGGATCTCCCACCAACAGATCCACATTCTATCTCCCTGCAATGGTGGCAGTAGAGGGGACCATCAACCCCAGTCCTGCTGGGGAATAGACACCCTACAGGGCAGTCAATGCAGATCTGTACACATCCATAACGCAATAGCAAACAGACATTAAGCCTGGAAATGCTCAGCTGCCCCCCACCACTATCTGACATTCTCCAGCAGCAAGCCTCCAGCCGCTGCACCCTGCAAGGTGTTCCAGCAAGACACATACTAGCTGCAGACAGTCTGCTAGCTAGTCCATAGTGCATGTTCCTGGAGAAAATACATGTACCCAGAACTAGGATGTCAGCATACACACCAAGCAGATAAGTCAGTGATTGCACCCCCAAAAGAGAACCCATACATATCACATAAGAGAAATACTATACAGCACTTTGGGGGAACCTAGCCATGCCATGGTCACTGCCCAGTCAGGGAGAGAGTGACCTCCCAGCAGGACATGCTGTGGCCACCCTGTCCGTGCAGGTGGTGGCTGGGCACTACAATGTCCGAGCCATTGCCCTATGCCCTGTCCAGATGCATCCAGACCAGGCCACCCTATCCAGGCTATTCCCACAGTACCTTGCACCTCATTATGCACATTGGCAGGCCAATACTGGCAACAGTGCTAGCAGTGTGGGCTGTGGAGGGTGTTGGCAGCCACCACACACTGGACAGACAGACACACACTCCCCACACCTATGCCAGCATTGTGCAACTATAGAGGTGTTTGGCAGCCCTGGCCACCGCACCAGTCCTGGGCACAGTGCAGGCATGGCTATGGTACGCAATACATTTGGGGTCACTCCCCAGGGTGGTAAACACTGTCGGACACAGGACCTGTAGCACACTCCACAGACATCAGAAAGGTTGCTATGATGAAGCTCTAACAGAAAATTGTACTTAACTTTGGAATTGCTATCTGGCAGTAATCACAGCAACCTTTTGATAGCTGTGTACCGTATTCCCAGGTTTAGGGTGGCATTGCTAAGGTATGCAAGTGCTAGTATTGGGAGATGCACGCAGGGCCCAACATCCTGCCTCTCCAGGAGGCATTGGATAATGGAGCCTGTGGGTGCGGGTGTGTCTGCCCCTGTTGGCCGCTGCTTTGGGGCAGAGGTTCCCAACTCCAGTCCTGGTGGGCCAAACACTGTTCGGGTTTTCATGCTGTCCCTCATGAATATACATGAGATACATCTGCATACCATGGGGGTGGCGCATAGACATGCAGCACAGGCTTCTTTATTAGGGGCAGCATGGAATCTGATTGATGTTTGGCCCTCCAGGACTGCATTTGGGAGACTCTGCTCTAGGTAATGCGCATGTCTATGGTGTCTGTGCTTTGTAGGGTAAAATGAAGGTGTTTTGGGCATGTTTACGTCATCTGCAATAAAGGTTCTGTCTGTATTACCACGTTTTAGTAGTGGGTAAAATATGGGGACTGGGCTTGCAGGAAGTACAGCTGGGACTTGAACCCGCAGCCTTGTGCTCCTGCACACACTGACTGTATGCACTGCACCACTGTGTTGCTGCAGAGTGTGGGCATTCCCTGGTGATACATGACTGTTTGTCAGACAGAGCCTGTCTGTTGCAGTGCATAGAAACATAGAAATATGACGACAGAAAAAGACCACATGGCCTATCTAGTCTGTCCTTCCATAACAACTACAACAGTCCCCTTTTTACCTTCAGAGATCCTCTGTGTTTGTACCATGCTTTTTTAAATTCAATTACTGTCCTCACTCTACCACCTCCACTGGGAGACTATTCCACGGATCCACTACTCTTTCCGTAAAGAAATATTTCCGCATATCACTCCTGAATCTATCTCCTTTCACCCTCATCCCATCTCCCCTTGTAGCAGAACTTCTACCAACCTTCACACATCAGTTGTCTTCATAAAGTCCTGCTTCTTTGATGATTTGTTCTGCATATAAATTAAACAGGTAGGGGGAAAGTATGCAGTCTTGTCATACACCTTTGCTGATTTTAAACCATTCTGTTTCTCCTTCTTCTGTTTGAACTGTTGCTTCTTCATCAATGTAAAGGTCGTACAAGAGAACTGTCAGGTGTTCTGGTATACCCATGCTTCTTAATGTGGCCCAGAGTTTCTCATGGTTTACACAGTCAAAAGCCTTGCTCTAGTCAATAAAACACATATAGATATACTTTTGATATTCTTAAGTCTTTTCAAGGATCCATTTCACGTCTTGGATGATGTCTCTCGTTCCTTTCCCTTTCCTGAGCCCTGCTTGCACTTCAGGCAGTTCTCGTATCAGCTATGGTTGTAGTATCTGGTGAATAATCTTGAGTAGAATCTTGCTGGCATGTGGGATAAATGTAAAGTTCATTGTTATGTATATGTAAACCGCCACTGATCTCTGGAAGAGGCAGTATATAAAAGCTTTTAAATAAATAGAAAAATAAAAATCAGAGTACTTGTGCAATAATTTCCACAGCCATGATGTTGTCTTCCAAACTTTCTGACAGAACCTTGTAAGTATGGTAACAGCTCCATCTGATTACTTCAATGGGAATGCCATCAATGTCAGGTGCTTTGTTCTTTGATAAGGCTTTCAATGTTGCTTTGACTTCTTCTTTCCTGATCATAAGGTACAGGTTGAAATGGCTGTGGGTCTTCTTGATCTTTATCGTATAATGACTCTGTATATTCTTTCCACCTTTTCTTGATCTTCTCAGCATCATTCAACCTGGATCCTTGAGCATATTGTAACATTCCATTTCGAGGTTGGAATTTTTTCTTTAACTCTCGTAGCTTTAGGAAGCCGATCTTGTTCCTCCTCTAATAGTTTCTGCTTCTATTCCCTTTTATGCATCACTGTAGTACTTCTCCTTGTCTTGTCTTGCTGCATGTTGGAAATCTCTGTTGAGTTCTGCGACTGCCTCCTTTAGCTTCTCTGTATTTCTGGGCAATTTTCAGTTTTTCCGTCATCCATTTTGGATGTTTTTGCTTTTTATCTTTTGTAGAGATTTCTCACTTTCTTCTGACACAACCTTCATGAGGTCATCCAATAGCTCTTCTGGAGCTCTGTCATTTGTATCTAAAGCAGCAAATCAATTTTACAGGCAGTCTTTAATTTCCAGTGGTATATTCTCAAGGTCATATTTTGCTACATTCATGATTGGCTTACTCTTTCTTATTTTTAGATTGAGTTTGCATACTAGTAGCTGCTGTTCTGTACCACAGTCAGCTCCATGTTTTGTCTTTGTTGATATTATAGAGCTTTTCCATTCTTGACATCCACAGATGTAGTCAATTTGATTTTTGTACAATCCATTGGGTGAAGTCCATGTGTATAGTTGCCATTTGTGTTACTGGAAGAAGGTGTTTGAGATGAATAGATGACTTTCATACTTTGGACACATCATGCGGAGAGAGAGATCATTAGAGAAAGACATCATGCTTGGCAAGATAGAAGGTCAACGCAAAAGAGGAAGGCCAGCAATGAGATGGATCGATACAATAACAGCAGCTACGGGTACCAGTCTGTCAACAATGAGCCGCCTGACTGAAGACCGAACACAATTTAGGATAGCTATCCAGAGGGTCGCCATGAGTCGACTCCGACTCGACGGCACTTAACAACAACAGATCATTGGTCTTTCAGAATTCTATCAGTCTTTCTCCAGCTTCATTTCTGTTTCCAAGTCCATATTTTCCAAACACTTTGCCTTCTTCTTTGTTGCCCATCTTTTACGTTCCAGTCACCCATGACTATCAGGATATCCTATATGCATGTTCTGTCAATTTCAGCTTGCACTTGTTCATAGAACTCATCAACTTTGTCCTCTTCTGCAGCTGTTGTTGGGGCATATACTTGAATTATAGTTGTGTTGATAGGCATTCCTCGTAGACGAATAGAAATTAAGGGGTATGTTTACTAAACCAAAGTAATGTCACCCGCGTTAAGTTCCACATTAGTGTTACGGATGCCCATATAAAGGCGTGGGCAGTGCATCGTTACAGCAAGCCATGTAAGCTATCGTGCGTTACAAGGCGCCTTATAAGGCACCTTACTTATTAAGGAACCTTACAAGGCACCTTACAAGGCGCCTATAAGGCACCTTACAAGGTACCTTACAAGGCGCCTTATAAGGCACCTTACTTATAAGGCACCTTAAAAGGCACCTTACTTATAAGGCACCTTACAAGGCACCTTACATGGCACCTTATAAAGCACCTTATTAGGCACCTTACAAGGCGCCTTGTAAGGTGCCTTGTAAGGTGCCCTATAAGGTGCCTTGTTAGGTGCCTTATATGGTGCGTTGGTAGGTGCCTTGTAATGTGCCTTATAAGGTGCCTTGAAAGGTGCCTTATTAGGTGCCTTATAACTTTTGTCACTTTGCTTCATATCTTTAGCCATTTTTATTTCTATGTTTGCTTTTGCCATCCTGGTTTCTTTTTTTGTCTCTTTTAGCTTTTCTGGCATTCTTTTCTGTGTCCCTCTTCCTGTGATCTATATTTTTGTGAACGCTGCTTTTTTTTTTCTTTATTTTTGTCTCCACTTCTTTGGAAACATAGGGGTATGTTTACTAAACCGTGCTAATGTTACCGGTGCTAGGTGCAGCGTTAACGTGAGCAATGCCATATGAGGAAATAGTCGTACAGGCGTTGAAGTAGCAATGGCCGATTAACGCGCGATAGAGGGCGCCTTGGCTCGATAATGCGTGGTAACCTTAATTTCATGCCAGCGCTATGTTAGAAGCTATAGAGGTGTAGCCCATTGGTTAATACACTGACTGCCAAGCCAGACATCATGGGTTTGATCCCTCAGAGGTCTCATCTAATAAGGCTGTTCAAGGCAATCCCTTTTCCTGCCTGTAACACTCAGACACATCTCTACAATCTGTGCTGCCAGCAAAAACACTCTCACCTCAGTGCCGTAACCTAAGGCACCCCATAGGGCACAGTATAAAGTGCCCTGTGCACCAAGGCACCTTATAATGTGCCCTATAGGGCGCCTTATACAGCACCTTGGCAGATAGGGCACTTTATAATGTGTCTTATAGGTTACGGAACTGAGGTGAGGGTGTTTTTGGCTGAAAACACAGATTGTAGAAATGTGTCTGACTGTTACAGAAATTAAAAGGAAATGCCTCAGACAGCCTTATTAAATGACACCACTGCAGGATCAAACTCATGACCTCTGCCATCATTTATTAACCAGTGGGCTACACCTCTTATCACACATGGCACTGGCAGACAGGCAGTAGGTCTGGCAAAGCTCAGCTGCCTCCCACCACAATCTGACATTCACTAGCAGAGGGCACAGTCAATCTGCACCCTGCAAAGTGTTCCAGCCATATACATGCTAATTACAAACAGTCAGCTAGCTAGTACATGTTCCCAAAGAAACTACGTGCACCAAGATGTAAGGACAAACACCAAGCAGGCATGTCAGTGATTGGGCCCCAGAAAAGGAAACTCACAGAAATCACTGAAAGGAAATACTGCATAGCACTATGTGGGAACCTAGCCATGCCATGGTCACTGCTCAGTCAGAGTGAGAGTGACCTCCCAGCATGACATGCTGTGGCCACCCTGTCCGTGCAGGTGGTGGTCGGGCACTACAATGTCCCAGCCATTGCCCTATGCCCTGTGCAGATGCATCCTGCCCAGGCTGCCCTGTCCGGGCCATACCCACAGTACCTTGCTCCTCATTATGCACATTGACAGGCTAACACTGGAAACAGTGCAAGCATTGTGGGCTCAGTAAGGTGTAGGCAGCCACAGAACACTGGATAGACATACACACACTCCCACACCTATTTCAGCATTGTGCAAAGATAGAGGTGGTTGGCAGCCCTGGCCGCCACACCAGTCCTGGACACAGTGCAGGCATTGCTATGGTAGTCAATACTGTTAGGGTCACTCCCCGGGGTGGTAAACACTGTTAGAAACAAATACTTTAACACACTCCACAGATATCAGATGAATCTCTGTCAACAAATTGTGTTTAACTTAGGATTTGTTATCTGACATTAATCATAGCAACCTTTTGATATATGTAGAACGTGTTTCCAAGTTTAAGATGGCATTGCTAAGGTATGCAGGTGCTAGTATTGGTAGATGCCGCTCCGCGCTGGGCCCAACAGCCTGATTCTCCATGAGCCGTTGGATAGTGGAGCCTGTGGGTGTGGGTGTTTGTGCCCCTGTTGGCCACTGCTCTAGGGCAGAGGTTCCCAACCCCGGTCCTGGTGGGCCAAACACGGTTCAGGTTTTCATGCTGTCCCTAATGAATATGCATGGTACATTTGCATACAAAGGGGTGGTGCATACAAATGCATCACAGGCATATTTATTAGGGACAGCATGAAACCTGAATGGTGTTTGGCCCTCCAGGACTGCAGTTGGGAAATTCTGCTCTAGGGTTTGCACATCTTTATGGTGTATGTGCTCTGTAGGGTAAAATATAGGCATTTATGCCGTGTTTATTTTATCTGCAATAAAGGTTCCATCTTTGTTATCACAGTTTAGTACTGGGTAAAATATAGGGACATGGTCTGCAGGAGCCACAGCTGGGACTTGAACCTGTGATCTTCTGCCCCTGAATATACTTGCTGTGTGTACTGCACCAAACTGTTGTCACAGAGACATATCATTCCCTGGGGATACCATGACTGTTCATCAGACAGACCTTCTCTGTTGCAGTGCATGGCACCCACATAAAAAGGGCTTGGCCTTGGTCTGCTGTGGGCAGATGCCACTGCCCCATCCACCACCAGCACCCCTCCACCACCATGTTGTCATGCCCTTGTGCCGGTGGTGATGGTGGTGCGCAGTCCCAGGCCATCCAGTGTGCCGGTAGGCGGCTGCGTATGGTGCGTGATATGTGGTAGGGGTTCCTGCATAAACATCCACACTTCCCCCCGGCACCGCCTGCCAATGTTATGTGCCCTTTGGGGTACTTGCTTCGTACTGTCCCCTGGGACACTGTGGGACACACACTCGTGAACATGTTTGCCCTTGGTCAGTTGCTGTCTTGCTGGTTTTCCATTTCTACATTCCTATGTGTCACCTAGGCATCTGCCTAGTCCACCCTGTGTCCCAGCTGCCCCACTGCATGTCCTGCCTGCAGCCCCCTGTACCCTATTTGCAGCCTCATCGTAGTGCCCTTACATACTTGGGCACTATGCTGTTGCTGCACATGTGAAAGCCACATAAGTAAGCTGCCCAATATATACCACAGCAAACCCTCATCAACACTATCAATGTTGGAACATTCACTTTGTAGGGGGAATCAGAATTGACCCTTACAAAAGTGACATCTTTCATTTTATTCTTTATGGGTAGTGTTGATTACCGTTTAACATTATTTTTTCTATTGGACAGCTCGGTGTTTTGTATTTCTATTTTGGTTCTGGTCATTATCTCTATGGTTTTTGCATATTTTGTTACTGCACATGTATCACTACTATCACTTATCTGGGTCTCCCTGCCTTTGCTGTACATTGCTGACTGAACTTGTTTCTCTCTCCTTCAAATGTGCCTCTAATGTGAGATTTTCATTGACGTTAATTTTCAGACCCTGATTTCACAGCGTTAGTGTGCCTGGGGCCTCTCCCCGCCACTCTCCGCCTATTAGAAACATAGAAATATAGAAACATGATGACAGAAAAAGACCACATGGCCTATTTAGTCTGTCCTTCCATAACAACTACAACAGTCCCCTTTTTACCTTTAGAGATCCTCTGTGTTTGTCCCACTACTCTTTTGGTAAAGAAATATTTCCGCATATCGCTCCTGAATCTATCTCCCTTCACCCTCATCCCATGTCCCCTCGTAGCAGAACTTGCTTTCAATTGAAAGAGGCTCTCTCCCTGAACATTTATGCCATGGAGGAATTTAAACATCTCAATCATATCACCTCTATCCCGCCATTCCTCTATGGTGTACATATTAAGATCCTTCAGTCTGTCCTCATATGCTTTATGATGAAGACCACTAATCATTTTAGTCAAGAAATCAGACGACGCATTGCTCTTGGCAGAATGGCTATGAAAGACCTAGATGAGATTCTCAAGAGCAGAGATGTCTCTCTCCATACAAAGATTTGACTTGTTCAAGCCATGGTATTTCAATAACATCATATGGATGTGAAAGCTGGACAGTGAAAAAGATAGACAGGAAGAAAATTGATGCCTTTGAATTATGGTGCTGGCAGCGAATACTGTGTATACCATGGACTGCCCCAAGAACAAACCAGTCTGTACTAGAGGAGATCAAACCTAAGCTTTCTTTAGAAGCTCAGATGACAAGACTTCGACTTTCATACTTTGGACACATCATGCGGAGAGAGAGATCATTAGAGAAAGACATCATGCTTGGCAAGATAGAAGGTCAACACAAAAGAGGAAGGCCAGCAATTAGATAGATCGATACAATAACAGCAGCTACGGGTACCAGTCTGTCAACAATGAGCCGCCTGACTGCAGACTGAACACAATTTAGGATAGCTATCCAGAGGGTCGCCATGAGTCGACTCCGACTCGACGGCACTTAACAACAACAACAACAATCATTTTAGTAGCCACCCTCTGCACTGACTCCATCCTGTTCACATCCTTTTGAAGGTGCAGTCTCCAGAATTGCACACAATACTCCAAATGAGGTCGCACCAAAGACTTACACAGAGGCATTATCACTTCCTTTTTTCTGCTAGCCATTCCTCTCCGTATGCACCCAAGCATCCTTCTAGCTTTTGCCATTGCCTTTTCTACCTGTTCAGCTACTTTAAGATCATCAGACACAACCACGCCTAGGTCCCGCTCTTCTTTAGTGGAGAAAAGTACTTCACCCCCTATACTATATTGCTCCCTTGGATTGCTGCAGCCCAAATGCATGACCTTACATTTCTTAACATTAAATCCCAGCTGCCAAATTCTAGACCATTCTTCAAGCTTAGCTAGATCCCTCCTCATGTTATCTACCCCTTCCTGGGTGTCTACTCTATTGCAGATTTTGGTATCATCCGCAAAGGGGCAAACCTTACCTGAAAGCCTTTCCACTATATCACTAACAAAGATGTTAAAAAGAATCGGACCAAGGACAGATCCCTGGGGCACACCACTGATAATATCCTTCTCCTCAGAGTGAGCTCCATTTACTTGTACTCTTTGTCGCCTCCCACCCAACCAGTTTCTAACCCAAGCAGTAACTTTAGGGTCCGTCCCTAGGGTGCTCAGTTTGTTTATAACTCGCCTGTGAGGAACAGTGTCAAAGGCTTTACTGAAATCTAAATACTGTGATAAGGAAGCTTATCATAGCTCAGGAAGGAGCTATAGAAAAGGTGAAGTGACTCTGAACAAGCAACCTGTCAGTTCTGGTAGAAATATGAAAACAGAATTTTGCCACAAAAGACTACCAGTCCCAGAATGCACCAGGTTTCCAGCAGCCATTAGAGGAGCTGAAGTGGGGAAACGTGTGTTCAATCAGGAGGGCTATTAGGTAATCCCTAAGCACTCATCTCAAAGGGCAGGGCCTGATTCAGCACAGCTGCGCTGTATTAGGGAGGAGCACTCATCAAGGCAGAATAAGAATAGAGTTTGTTCTACAGATGACAAGCATCAGCTTCTCCATGATCAGCTTCATGATCACCTTGGATATTCAGAGAATTGTCCTCAGTATCCTGAGAATCAGCTTGAGTTTGATCATCAGTTTCATCTGAAGGATCAGCAGAAGCAGAAGCCAAACCGGACGGATAGAGAAGGAAAGAAACCCTCTGGAAGGAAGAGGAGAAAAGCCTTTGAGAGGTCTAGAAGAGTCCAAGGCAGTACGTATACTGGGAGGTATTCCAAGGGCCAGCATAGACCATTGGACTGGGGAAAGCCAGAGGAATGGTGCTGCAGAACAAGGAATCACCAGAGGCTACCTGTGAGGGAGACGGCTGCACGTGGAAGGGACTCTAAGACCTATGCCAGAAGGTATGTGAAGAGAGATCCAGTGTCCAGGGATCAGGACTGGAAGGCTGGACATAAGAACTGGACTACATACTGGCCAGGCTATATAGAGAGGAACTATAGCAACAATGGAAGCTCAGGTATGAACATTGATCTGTGCCCTAGCTATAACCTTGAAAGACAGCAGGGAAATAAGTGTTCTCCTGAAAGTGCTCCATTGAAAGATTCATCTGTGCCAATTCATGATAGTGACCCTATGCTTGTTGATGAAGGGGAAATAATAGCAGATCAAGATATTGTTTATATGGACTGCTCTCTATCCAAACTCCGTTGGTAACTTTCTGTGATAATGCACAGCAGCCATCACAAAGAAAATATAAATTTGTTCTTTATTCCACTAAGAAAAGCTCCTGAAGCAGGATTTGACTCACACAGTAGAAAGCCAGCCTGCTAAAGGGTTTCAGCTGGATAACTGATAGCAATTGAGCTGCACCTAATTGCTTGTGAGCTAGGAGAGAATTACTTCTGGATCTGTGTGGAAAGTAATCAGAAGTTAACCTCACAAGAACAGTTTATTTCTTTCTTTGTGGCTTTTCGTTTGTTAGAGATATGCTAAGAAAACATTAGCTAATTGCCTGACAAGTTTGAAGGTTGTTTTCCTGATTTTGAGTTTTTGACTTTGTTTTACCAAGTTAAACACTGCAAGCAAGTAACCTAATTTATGTGCTACCAGGCATATCTGTGCTGGGAGAAATAACCCCATAAATAAAGAAGTATCTTATTGGCTTTAACACTTGTGCACAACTAAATTATTGTCAGCAGCTGTGTCTGGTGTGAATGAACTACATTACCCACAATACCTTGCAAAAATCATATAAATATATGCATTGTCAAGACTGTGAAGATTCTCACCCAGGCAGCCGTCTGACAATACACCACATCTAGGGCTCTCCCTGGGTCCAACTCCCTGGTCACCCAGTCAAAGAAATCAATCAGATTTGTCTGACAAGACCTGCCTCTGGTGAATCCATGCTGCCTCGGATCCTGTAATCTGCTGGACTCCAGAAACCTCACTATTTTCTCTTTCAGCAGCGTTTCCAATAATTTACTCACCACCGAAGTTAAACTAACCAGCCTGTAGTTTTCAACCACATCCTTACTTCCGCTTTTGTGTAAAGGCACCACATGAGCCTCTCTCCAGTCCTTTGGCACCACTCCCGACTCCAACGAGGCATTGAAAAGGTCAGTCAGTGGAGTTGCTAGAACGTCCCCAAGTTCCCTCAGTATTCTCGGGTGTATCCCATCCGGTCCCATCGCTTTGTCTACTTTAAGTTGAGATAGTTTCTCACGAACACAGTCTTTTGAAAATTGTTCAAGATGTCCTTTGCTTCTGTTCCTATTTGTGGGTGTTTTCTGAGGTCCTGCTCCTGGTTCTTCATCTGTGAACACAGAACAAAAAATATTTGTTAAGCAATTCCGCTTTATCCTTTTCAGCTTCTACATATTCCTCCCCTGCACCCTTGAGTCTGACAATACCACTCTTGCCCTTCCTCTTCTCACTAATATATCTGAAAAATGTCTTATCCCCCCATTTTATTGCATTGGATATTTCCTCCTCCTTTTGAATCTTTGCCTTCTTGACTACTTTGCTAGCTTCTCTAAGTTTTTCCAAATATAGATGCCTGTCTTCCTCTCTCTGTGATCACTTGTATTTCATGAAGGCCTCCCTCTTTTTCTTCACTTTTTCAGCTACTTCTTTCGAAAACCATAGCGGTCTCCTTTTCCTTTTACCTTTATTTACCATTTTAACAAAAATGTTGGTTGCCCTTAAAATATCCCCTTTCAGTTTTTCCCACTGTTTTTCTACATCCCTCAGCTTTTCCCATCCAACTAACGACTCCCTGAGGTATTGGCCCATCTTCGCAAAGTTAGTCTTCCTAAAGTCTAAGATCTTCGCCTTTGAATGGATTCTAACAGCCCTAGTCCTAATACTGAACCACACCATCTGGTGATCACTGGATGCAAAATGATCCCCCACTACAACATCAGAAACACTTTCACCATTGGTAAGCACCAAGTCCAGTATGGCCCCTTCACGTGTGGGGTCTGTTACCAATTGCCTGAATAGTTCTCCCTGTAGAGAATCCAGGATCTCCTTACTTCTAGATGATACTGTAGCAGGAATGTGCCAATCAACATCTGGCATATTGAAATCTCCTATCAGTATCACTTCCCCTTTCCTAGCAATGCTGCACATGTCTTCAATTAACTCTCTTTCCACCTCTTCCTCTTGTGAGGGAGGTCTGTATATCACACCAATGTAACTAGATTTCTCTTTCCCTCTTTCTAGTTTAACCTACAATGCCTCCCCTCTCCCTTTTAAGCTCTGTAATTCCAAAGCTTTAATAGTAGTTTTTACATATAGTGCCACTCATACGGTAGGAGCAGATGCCACTGGCAGGGAGGACAACTGTATGGTATCACATCTACACATGGCATAGGCCACAGGGTTTTCTTACTAGCTGCATTGGCATTGGGTCCCATGTCCAAGAAAACCTTGATTGGGTATGATTAGGTGACCAGCTATTCTCGCCATGTGTTGGTATCTTTATGGCTATCTTGTTCCCAGTTTTTTGGCCCTTTATTCCCCTCCTATCAATGATTGGCTGAGGATAGTTGCAGTGGGTCTCTTACCTCATGCATGTGTAGAGTAGTAGTGGGATTTGCACTTGCCTCCTCTGGTATACAGCCCATCACTTCTTCACTGCAACTACACTTACACTCCACTCAGGTGACATTGTGCCTTGTGCTCTTGATACATATGCAGCTCTACATTGTGCTTTGATATCAGGATGTCTCCTTTTGTATTCTGTGACATCTGTGACATGTTTGCAGTGGTTGCTTATTGAGGAACCAATCTGCAGTGATTCCTCTGCTGCTGAAACATTCATATATGTCTGAATGCGTTAGCATGTAAGCATCGTGGCATGACCCTGGGGAAAAACATTTCTTATTTTGTTATGAACCACCTGCATATTCATAGAGTGAATGGTCTTTCTATTTCGGCACATGGCTTCCCTCACCCTTGGGGGCCAGAAGGCCACATGTATGCAGTCTATTACATCCAGCATTGCAGGGAATAGTGCAACCTTGTGAAGCTGGTCTGATGCATCTGCTGTACTGTGGTGGGGAAGCCTACTGTATATACTCTGCTGTCTTGATGAGAAAGGCTGCCAGAAATTGGGATATGCACTGGTATACCACTCACTGGCTGAGTCCTGAAGTGGCTGCCAGCACAGATTGGAAGCTACCAGTGGCCAGGAATGCTATGACAGTTGTTATCTTGAGGTGCACTGGAATGGGCTGATCTCTGTGTGCCTGAGTGGAGGACAGGCTCTAGCTCCAGACATAGCTGGTATATTGAAGACTTAGCAAATCTATAGTGTGGTACACCCTGTTCATCAGTGATGTCCAGATATTGGACTCTGGCAGGTACACCCTATGATAGGGGTGCCCCCTTCTCTCTCTCCTGAGCTCCCTGTGGACCTTTTTCCTGCAGACCCACCACAAACCATCCTGTCACAGCATCCAAGCTAGCTTACCACCACCAACACCTTTTTATACTCACCACAATACCCTTTTAAACTCACCATCTACACTCTTGTGCCATCTCAACCAACATGCATTGCACTGTGATCAGTAACATATAGACAAACTGAGAGACAGTTGGACTGACTGAGACAAACAGACACAGATACTCAGACCCATACAACTGCATCCTCATACATGCTAATGAACACATGAACACACATGCACTCACACTGTCATGGCTCAGAAAGACACATGTAAGGACAATGATTCAACAGGATGTGGGAGGCCGGGGGATGCACAGCTGCTGGGCTGAGAGGGGGGAGGCATGTGGGTCAGGACAGGAATGGAGGTGCATGAGACTAGCAACAGGAGCCACAATGGGATACAGAGGGCACTGCTTGAGGAATTGGTTAGCACAAGGAGACACACTGGGAGTTTGCACACACATTACTCAGTAGACACAGGCAACATGCAGACTAATCTCTCTCTAGTTCACACTCCTCCAGAAACAATCACAATCATCATCAGCATGGATAGGGAAGTCCCTTACCTGTTCATGATTTATAACTAGTGTAGAGTGGGATGTATGGATACTGCACACGGTACATCCCAAACACTATACAAAATATTTCTTGGACATGCTGCCATTTGCTCTGCTTCAACCATGACTCAACTCGCTTCCAAACATACCCATCCTATGAAGTCCAGACTTAGACATGGCATCCGCAGGAACATTCAGATCTGCCCAGTTCTGAAATTGTGTTCTGTGCATCCCTGCCTTTCTGATGTTCAGGTCAGCTTCTTGGAACATCCATCTCATGTTTATCTCTTCTAAAATTAGTTAGTGTTCTACAGCAAGAATTTGGGCTGCCAGCCAATCAGTATTTTAAATGGCTCTAGATAAAACATTGCCTTCAAATGATGGGTTCTTATCAGAGCGGACACATACTCCTCCAAACATTGTTGGCTGCTGTACCTATTTGGCTGCCTTGGGGAAAGTAGCCTCCCACTGTTAAAAATTGCTGTTTTCTTTTACAATCTCATGAACACTAGTCTTAAAAAGGTGTAGATTGAGGAACCAGACCAAGAGCTTGAGGATGACTCTTGATAGCGTATTTGGGCCAAAGTGAAAAGGGTATATGCAGCAGCTAATATTTTGCAATTTAATTTTCTGATTTCATGGTGCCCTCTGGAAACCTGAAAAGTTAAATAGGATTAATCTGGTATCTGGCAAATTATTTTTGCTGTGCAAATTGGAAACTGGTTTTTCATCACACATGCTTTTTCACTGTAATCTGTTGCAAGAGTTTTGGGGGATGATTTGGCGAAAAATCTCCCAACTTCTATCCCTCCAGCACAAGCTCTCTTATGCTGTTGTAGTATACAAATCTGCCTTATTAGGCAACATTTTGCCCATACACGTGCATCGGTTTCTGGATTTGCTATTAGGGGTGGCCCTACACACTACAGTTTCTAACTGGAAGAAATGTACTTTAGTGGACTTTTATTATTGATGGAATACCATCTATCTGATACAAAAGTCTGAAACAGTATAAGCCAACAAGATGACAAAGAGCTTTCAATAAAGAGAACGCAGCCAATTGACAATTCTGTTGCCAAAATGCATATCTATTTGCACTTTTTCTTCATTTTGCCTTGTTCTTGTCTATTTTAGCATGTATAGTTATTTTGTCTAAGACACTGCAATAAAGAGATCTGACCTGAAAAAAGCCAATGACTTTTATTGTTCATTTATTTAAAAGATTTGGTATACCACCATTCGAAATTGTCATCATGGTGGTTAACATTACTTAAAAGGGACAATGCTCAATACAGTAACCAATTAAAATACAAGTTAACAAAACAAAAACAGACAAACAAGACTCAGACATGGTATGGGGGACTTTATACTTGAGTGCGTAAATAATTTTGAATATTGACCTCTAAGATTCCAATACTGATAGAAATTCTGTTCATTAAGAAGCTTTTTAAGTTACATCAGAAACTGTTTAATTGCTGTATTTATTAGAATTTCTCAGAGTGCAATTTAGTTTTTGGCTATTGTGTGATAACTAAAGAAAATAATGCACAGTTTTAATAAACTCTCAACTGTTTTTGACATCATTTTCCACAAAATGTTTTCTTCACAGTGCATTGCGCCTGACCTACCTCCAGAATGGAGGAAATGATCAAATGATCTTGATGCAACTACAGGACTTTCTTACAGAAGCCCAACAGCTTGAACAGCAAGCAAGATGCACAAGATCACTACAAAAAAAGAAACGTATGGTTGAACAGATATCTTATTATTTCCTTTTACATAGTTTTAGAAACATCAGCATTTTGTCCATACAGGTAGTTTGTATTTAATCCTCTTCTTGTTTTGTGCTCCTAGTACCAGACATGCTCTATATTATTCCAGTCAGAGGCCTCAGCATTTGCATTGAACTTTAACCTTAATATCACCCATTATTAAATTGTCCCAGTGTAACGCCTTGGAGTAACCTTGCAATTTTCTGCCTAGAATAACCATTGGATTTTCTTCCATAGTAAGAAATATGTCTCATCTGAAGATACTGTACTTTAGAGCAGTGGTTCTCAACCCAGTCCTCTGGGACCCCTAGTCCAGTTGGGTTTTCAGGGTATCCACAATGAATATGCATGAGATAGATCTGCATATAATGGAAGCTGTGCATGCAGATCTATCTCACGCATCTTCTTGAGAATATCTTGAAAATCTGACTAGCCTGGAGGTCCCTGAAGACTGGGTTGAGAACCACTGCTTTAGAGTGTCAGCAGCAGTAAGTCCCATTTTGCATAGTGCCTTCACATGGGAAATAGGACATCCAGGTCAGGGCATTCATAATTCCCCTAATATTCTACAAAAGACTCTGCTGAATGAAAAACTTGTTGTAAAATATGCATTAGGATGCACATGTATTTATGGGCATCTACATCAGTAACACTGATTTTATGAAGAAACATTTTCAAAAAGAGTAGCATCACTCAGAGCTTTATGCAATGCAATGTGGGCCTTCAAGTCAATGCTGACTCAGAAGCTCCTGGGTTTTCTTGGCAGTAGATTGCCAGGCCTTTCTTCCAATGCAATGGAGGGTTGAGTGACTTGCCCAAAGCCACAAGGAGTGCTAGTAGGAATTGAACCCTAGTTGCTTGGTTATGAAGTCAGTGTTCTAACTACTAGGCTACTTCTCCATTCCAGGGCTTTACAAGTGCTGCTGATCTTGCAACATACAGGTGTATTTGCTGCCATCTACACATGAGTGCTGAATTTCAGAAAAATATGCATTGTCATAGAGCGGAAGCTAATGAAAGTGAAGACTTAGAAAAAAAACGCTGTCTTTCACAAAACAAATGATGTGCAGAAGATGCAATTGCCCTGCAGCACAGCTAGAGGGAGCAGGAGAAAACATACTGTCAGAGCTCCCCCCTGTGGCCTGGCAGTAGCCTAGGGGTAAGAGGGTGCCCCGATCGTCCTTTGTATTAGAATTAGCCCATTCGCATGTAGTTGTGTCTGGATAGATTAGAGCCAAGATCAAAGGTCGCAGGAAATTTCTTTTTATTTAGGAAATAAGGTTCTACTTGACCAAATCAAATTCTTTGGTAAGGAATTTGAATATTACAAACAAAAATAATCAGGATGCTTCTCCATTCATAAACATAAGCCTTATCACACAGTCCTTGGCTTGGCCTTGCTTCTGCGGCTTAGTTTAAACACATATTCACAACAGGTAATCCTCTACAAACAGCAATCTGTTCTCCGGTCCCCAGGAGGCAGTACAGTACTTCACTGTTATTTTCACAGCTTTGTATAGCACTAATACCCTGGTCCACCAACAGGTTTTAAAACTCAGTACATTTCTCTCCAAGATACTTTCAAACTTTTAGCTTACTCATGGCTCCATTAATCTTACAGCTTTATCAGACCAACGTTCATTAATTTGCCTGGCTAAAAGTTATGGGCTTTAGCAAAGAATATTCTCATTCAGAACTTCTGGGTTTTTCTCCAATTACTTTAAAAACCCTTTCAACTTCTTATTCCTCTCTGGCACAAAGGGAACATTCACACTCCATATCAGAAACCTCACTTTCATTATAAGTGTCTCCCAGTTCCATTTCCTCTCCACTGGACTCTTTCAGAGACTTGTTCTCCACAGCGTCTGCCTGAGGAGCCTTTACATCAGGGGTCTCAAACTCAAATTGCTTTGAGGGCCAAATGAGGACTTGTAAAGTAACCCGGGGGCCGCACAAGAGGCGGGCCTAATTTGCATAAGGGACCTCATTTGCATAAATATTTGCATAATGTTACCATAAACTAACTTTTAGTAAACATGCCTCTTAATGAGTGTATGGATAAAGAAAGACTAAAAGATTTCTACATTACTATAATCCAGTGCCAACCGCCAGACACATTAGGAACTACTACAAACACTACCCATTTAGAACCCATAGCAAACCCACCGTATCGTAACAGCACTACCAGGACTCACAAAGCACCATACCCTATCAAAAGGCAACACTGCAAATATTAAACCAATACATTTCAGAGAATAACAATACATGACCTACTGGGGAAAGAGAACAAGTGGCAATGTCAAATAGGAATTACATAAACAGAATACCTCAGCTCAGTTACACATGCAGAACATACACCATCACCAAACAAGGAATCACAATTTAGAAACAGGAAGACAATAATTAAACTGGGAACCCCAAAAGCCAAACTTGGAATGTACAACAACACTGTAGAAATAAAACTATAAATTAATTTCCTCTTGTATTAAATAAAGCACAGACGTTAATGATGCACATTTCCCAGAGCTGACATATTCCAGTTAATAAATTCAAAATAAAGAGATATTTTTCTACCTTTTGTGCATTTTTTTTCAGTTGCAATTGTGCCAGCCACTTTCTTCTGGTTTCTTGGTGTCTTCTGCTAACTCTCCATGGTCTGCTGTCCATTTGTCCTTTCTTCTCTCTTCTAGTTTTTTTTCCTTTCTCTCTCTACATCTGTTTTAACATACTAATCTTTTTCCTTTTGCTCTTTCCTCATTCCTATTTCATCCACTCAAATTTTACCCCTCCATCCTCAATCCACACTTACTCACCCAATACCTGGCCAATTGTAGATTTTTCTTCCCTCCCACACAAAATATTTTTCCCCTCTCCATTTTACTCTCCCAGCCCTATCCCATTCTAATCCTCCCCCAACATCAGCTCCCTTGTAGTTTCAGCCCCACCCAGCATCCGCTCCCTTCTAGTCCCCGCATCATCAGCCCATTCCAGTCCTATCCTAGCCCCACCATCAGCCCATTTCCTGTCCTTGCTCCCCCCAACTAAGCCCATTTCCAGTCCTAGCTCCCTCCCCTCACAGCCCATTTCCTTTCCAAGCCCCCTCCTTTCCAAGCCCCCTCCCCATCAGCCCATTTCCATTCCAAGCCCCCCTCCCCATCAGCCCATTTCTATTCCAAGCCCCCTTCCACTCAGCCCATTTCCATTCCAAAACCCTGTCCCCATCAGTTATTTGAAGTTCAAGCCCCCCCTCTACTCAGCCCATTTCCAGTCCTAGCAACCCCCCCCAGTCCATTACCAGTTCTAGCCCCCCCATAGCCCATTACCAGTCCTAAGCCCCCAACAGCCCAATTCATTTCCTAATCGTTCAATCACCCCTTTTTAATTATTAGCCCCCCCCCCATAACCCAATTTTCATTCTTATCCCCCCCCCCCAATCAGACCACCTCCAGTCCTAACCCCCATCTGCCCATTTCCAGTCCTAGCCCCCCGCCCCCGCCCGCTCGGTGCAAGAGAAAGCATGGCATATCCGACACAGCCCCCCCAAACCGCCGTGGCAGCGGCAGAATCAGCTGTCCCGCGGCCCCTTACCGTGTGCCCGGCAGAGCCCTCAGCTTCAGCAACATCAGCGGCGGGCTTTTCAAGCTGCGAAGAGAAGAGTAATTTCCCTCTCGCGGCCTGTTAAGCCCGCCGGGGCTGATGGGAATTCCCATCAGCCCCGGCAGGCTTAACAGAGCCGCGAGAGGGAAATACTACTCTCTTCGCGGCCCTGAAAGCTGCCGCTGATGTTGCTGAAGCTGAGGGCTCTGCCGGACACACGGTAAGGGGCCGCGGGACAGCTGATTCTGGCGCTGCCACGGCGGCAGCGGCAGAAGCCAGGGCTTTGGGGGGGTTTTTTGTTTCCTCTCCATCGCGGGCCGCAGAAACCTCTCTCGCGGGCCGCATGCGGCCCGCGGGCCGCGTGTTTGAGATCCCTGCTTTACATGCTGCAAACCTTTTATCAGCTGCTCCCAATTAGACTTCTCACTACGGGAGGTTGTGGGGGAAGGGCAGGAAAAGGCTTCCCTATTCAAAAGCTTTTTAAGGGCTTGTAAAGGGCTCACCTTGCTAGCAGTGTGGTGTCCCCTTGTAGGCTCAGCTAGAGACGCACCCTTGCTTCCAGGTTCTCTCAGGAATACTCTACTCCTCTGCTTCCCAACAGTAGCTTGGTTAAAACCAACTTTTCCAGGCCTCACATCAGCTGCAGGTTTCCTGTCAGCTGAGCTGTGCTCCAGGCTGTAACCGTCCCTATACTGTCTGCAGGAGGTATTTCCTCTAAACCTTCCAGTAAGGTCTCTGCCCCTCAGCTCTGTCCTCAGAGGTTCCTTACACTGTGAATGGCCAGTCCTCCAGCTTTTAGAAAATATCTCTTCCTCAGAAGAATCCTCCCCTGGGCTTTGCTCTGACCTTCTCTCCTCTCTGTTCCTGTCTCTGTTCAGCTTCCTCCGTCCCACCGGCGCTGCAACAACTCCTGAGGTTGAGTCTGAATCTCTGTCTGTGTCTGCTCCTTCTCTGTCTCTCCTTGAATGTGGAGCTGCGTGTCTCTCCTTGAATGTGAAACTGTGCCTGGGTCTCCGTTCCTCCTTGAGTGTGAAGCTGTGCCTGGGTCTCCGTTTTTTCTGTGAGTGAAACATCCCTGCTTAAATGTTTGGGGCTGTCCTATGGCTCTTAACTCCGTCCCCAAACCTCTCCCATCACCTCCCTCGGTTTCCATGGGAACTGGGTGTGTCTTTGGCTCTACACTCTTGTGCAGGGAATGTTTGGCTTTGTTTAGAGTGTTAACCCTTGCTGTGCCTGCCGTTCTTTTGGGTTCAGTAAAAAAGGACTGTTTTTCCTCTCTTTTTCTCCACTCTAAACCTGCTTCTCCACCACATAACCCCCCCCCCCCTTAAGATATTCCGGGCTGGCGTCTTTTCTACCGCACAGCACGGACTCCTCGAAAGGGCATCAGCGTTGGTGTGTAACCTTCCCGCCCTGTGCTCAACCTGGAAATCGTATGCCTGTAGGGCCATGTACCATCTTGTGAGGAGAGGGTTGTGGTCTTTCATGCTGGTCAACCATTTTAATGGCGCATGGTCGGTCACTAAAAGGTACCTATGGCCAGTTAGGTAAAAGCGAAGTGCCTCTACGGCCCAACGTATGGCGAGGCATTCCCTTTCGACCGTGGAATA
Source organism: Ichthyophis bannanicus (assembly GCA_033557465.1). Lineage (NCBI taxonomy): Eukaryota > Metazoa > Chordata > Amphibia > Gymnophiona > Ichthyophiidae > Ichthyophis > Ichthyophis bannanicus. Next base: position 955,914,805 of record CM066032.1, read on the forward strand.
TTTTTGTTCTGCGGGTGCCAGTTTCCTACTTAAAAACATTACCGGGTCATCTACCCCTCCCTGTTTTTGTGTTAGGACAGCGCCCAACCCTGTTTCTGATGCATCAGTCTGTAATATGAAGGACTTGTTAAAGTCTACCCCTCTTAGGACTGGTGCTAAACATAGCTGTTCCTTCAGTTGTACAAATGCCTGCTCTGCCATCGGTGACCATTTTACTTGAGTTGGCGCATTCTTTTTAAGCATGTCAGTGAGAGGGGCACTTTCCGTCGCGAAATGGGGCAAGAATCTTCGATAATAGCCGATTAAGCCTAGAAAGCTACATACCTGCTTCTTGTTTACCGGCTTCAGAAAGTCCCTCACACTCTTCACTTTATCAATTAGGGGCTTCACTACCCCCCGTCCCACTATGTGCCCGAGATACTTCACCTCCCTTCCCCCGAACATGCACTTAGCAGGGTTTAAGGTGATACCAGCTCCCTTCATTGCCTCTAATACCACAGCAATATGAACCAAATGTTGGTCCCAACTGTTACTGTGAATTACCACATCGTCTATGTAAGCTGTGGCATACTGGCGATGAGGGCGTAGGACAATGTCTACTAGCCTTTGACACGTGGCTGCAGCTCCGTGTAACCCAAAGGGCATGCGACGGAACTGATACAGTCCTATAGGGGTACTGAAGGCGGTTTTCTGGCGAGATTCCCGTGTAAGGGGAATCTGCCAATACCCCTTAGACATGTCAAGTGTGGTGAGGTAAGCGGCGTGCCCCAGCTGGTCTAACAGTTCTTCAATCCTAGGCATAGGATAGGTATCGAACCTAGAAATGGTGTTAACTTTCTGGAAGTCGATACAAAACCGTATCGTTCCGTCAGGCTTTGGGACCATCACTATTGGGTATTCCATGGGCTAACCGACTCTTCTATTATGCCCATGTCCAACATTTCCCGTACCTGCCTGATGACCTCTCGCTGTTTTGCTTCTGGGAGCCTGTATGGCCTTTGCCGTATCACCTCACCCCGCGGGGTTATCACCTCGTGGGCCACGAGTCTTGTCTCTCCCGGTACAGGGATTAAGACATCTGGGAATCTCCGCAACAACCTGAACAGGTCCTGTTGCTGATTCCAGGCCAGTTCATCCCCCATCCTCGGAATGGGTTTTGTTTTACAATCGGCTAACTGAGGACCAAGGTCCACGTCGGCCTTTTCCTCTTCACTAGTTGCGGCTAAACCTTTTATTTCTGCCCGTCCAGTAGAACCAAATCCCGCTGACCCCCGTACCGTAGGGTGTAACTCCATCACTTCTTCCCCGGTAGGAAACCCAACTCTCTCAAGAATTAGCTGGGCTATTCGGTCCCCGGTATTTACCCTAAAGTCTGTTTTCGCAAAGTTAAGTAACAAAACTTTGAGGGGTCCCCGGTAGTCAGGGTCCACTACCCCTGCCCCTACATCGATACAGTTCTTTACAGCTAGGCCGGAGCGTGGAGCAATCCGGCCATAGCATCCGGGCAGTATCTCTACCTGCAACCCCGTCTCCACCAAAGCCCTCCCTTGCCTAGGGATACTGATATCCTCGGCACTATGGAGATCGAACCCTGCAGCGTGCTTTGTCGCTCGTTTGGGTATTCGTGCATTCGGAGTAGTACAACAACATTTTAGTACAAACTTGGGCTTACCATCTTGGTCCTGTTTTTGAGCTACCCTCCTATCCTGCTTCTTGTGAGAATTCTCAAACAATGGAGCAGGCATTACCTTGGACCTTGCCTTGGGCTCCCGAGAGGATGTGAAGCCTCTCCCCTGTCCAATCTTATTCCTTTCTCTAGAGGGTGTTATCAGCTCTTCGTGTGTGGGCAGGCTACACATAGGGTCGCCGCTCGAATCCTCTTCTTCCTCCCTAGCCTTGGTTTTGGCCCTAGTGGACACTAACCCTGTCTTGGACCCCAAACCCTTAGCTAGCCCTCGCTTAAACTGTGGCCAGTCTCTCCCTAAAACTAATGAATGTGGCAGTTTTGGGACTATGGCTACAGTGATGTTTCTTTTCAAGCCTAGGCCTTTCACCTTTACTGTATGTAAGGGGTAAGATGACGCTGCGCCATGCACGCATCTAATTTTTATATTCCCCTCTGAATGTTTTCTCGTGTGACCTCCCCAGGCTTGTATCTTTGCCCACAGCTGCTGGGAAACCATCGATTGGTCAGCGCTTGAATCTAAAAGCGCTTCTACTGGGATGTCGTCCACCTCTACGGACAGTAAAAACCCCTCTCCTCTCTCTTGGGATGGGTTGGTCATTAATACTGTCTTGGCTTGACAATCCTTCCTTAGATGTCCCTTAGTACCGCAACTAAAGCATTTTCGTTGCTCATGCTCTGACCTTCCTAGGGATTTACCTCGGGTATTTCTCCTAGCATGGTCTTGCTCATCCTTTCTGATCCTCTTACAATTGCCTGGCTCAAACCCGCACCCTTCATTTGGCCAACCACCCGAGCTTCTAAAAACCGCTCTGCCAAAGAAGTTGCATCTTTTGTGCTTTTGCAATCCTGTAAAACCAGGAAAGATCGCATTTCCTGTGGCACAGCCTCTATAAACTGTTCAAGGGCAATAATATCCAAAATGGTTTCAATGGTTTTCCCTTCTGGCATTAACATTTATACATTAGCGCTTTGATACGCTGACACAAAGCGCAAGGGGTTTCATCTGGCCTTAGCTTACATGCCCGAAAAAGACGGCGGTAGACCATTGGAGTCAATCCCAACCGGTCTCTCACGGCCTTTTTTACTTCGTCATAAGTGGAGGCAAGCTCAACGGGCACGGCCCTATAAGCTGCGAGAGCTTCCCCTGTAAGGGAGGCCGCTATGCGTATGGCCCATTGCTTATCTGGCCATCCACTTAGGACTGCCACTCGTTCAAACACATCAAAATAGTCATCGATGTCATCATCTTGGGTCAAAGGCCCAAAGGAAAAAATCCCTTTACCCTCATGTCCCAGTCCTGGTAAAGTTCCTAAGGAACCAGACATTGTCCTTATCTCCTCTGATGTCTTCTTCTGTTCCCCCATCCATGCAGCCATCATATCCAGGAGTGGCTGTTGTTGTTCCCTCATCATGGCAGCCATCCGTTCTTGAGTCTTCACAGCGATCTCCTGCTGTTGCCGAAAGCTGTCTGCCATCCAATTGAGGAACTCTGCTCGCTCCATCTCCCGATGCTGGAAAGAAACAAAAAGAAAAAGACACACCAAGTGCGGCCCTTATAGAAGCAGCACCCCCTCTCCTCTAACTGCAGAACCTCCCCCTTGCAGCAATATCCTGGATCAACCCCTCTAGATACGGGTTTACCTGCTGCAAGCGGTGAATCAGGCCTCTCAGCACCATCGGTACCAGCTGGACTCTCCAACTCCGCTCCACTCTGCTGACTCTCTGGTTCAGGTTTTTTCTTCTCTGCAGGAACTTTGAGGAAGCCTTCAGGATGTCTTCTCTAGCCACTTGTATCTCCTGATGTTCTTGTAGCTTAGGTTAGTAGATTTGTTTTTCCTTTTTCCTAATCCAATAACTACGCCACCTGTCGGAGCTCCCCCCTGTGGCCTGGCAGTAGCCTAGGGGTAAGAGGGCGCCCCGATCGTCCTTTGTATTAGAATTAGCCCATTCGCATGTAGTTGTGTCTGGATAGATTAGAGCCAAGATCAAAGGTCACAGGAAATTTCTTTTTATTTAGGAAATAAGGTTCTACTTGACCAAATCAAATTCTTTGGTAAGGAATTTGAATATTACAAACAAAAATAATCAGGATGCTTCTCCATTCATAAACATAAGCCTTATCACACAGTCCTTGGCTTGGCCTTGCTTCTGCGGCTTAGTTTAAACACATATTCACAACAGGTAATCCTCTACAAACAGCAATCTGTTCTCCGGTCCCCAGGAGGCAGTACAGTACTTCACTGTTATTTTCACAGCTTTGTATAACACTAATACCCTGGTCCACCAACAGGTTTTAAAACTCAGTACATTTCTCTCCAAGATACTTTCAAACTTTTAGCTTACTCATGGCTCCATTAATCTTACAGCATTATCAGACCAGCATTCATTAATTTGCCTGGCTAAAGGTTATGGGCTTTAGCAAAGAATATTCTCATTCAGAACTTCTGGAATTTTCTCCAATTACTTTAAAAACCCTTTCAACTTCTTATTCCTCTCTGGCACAAAGGGAACATTCACACTCCATATCAGAAACCTCACTTTCATTATAAGTGTCTCCCAGTTCCATTTCCTCTCCACTGGACTCTTTCAGAGACTTGTTCTCCACAGCGTCTGCCTGAGGAGCCTTTACATGCTGCAAACCTTTTATCAGCTGCTCCCAATTAGACTTCTCACTACGGGAGGTTGTGGGGGAAGGGCAGGAAAAGGCTTCCCTATTCAAAAGCTTTTTAAGGGCTTGTAAAGGGCTCACCTTGCTAGCAGTGTGGTGTCCCCTTGTAGGCTCAGCTAGAGACGCACCCTTGCTTCCAGGTTCTCTCAGGAATACTCTACTCCTCTGCTTCCCAACAGTAGCTTGGTTAAAACCAACTTTTCCAGGCCTCACATCAGCTGCAGGTTTCCTGTCAGCTGAGCTGTGCTCCAGGCTGGAACCGTCCCTGTACTGTCTGCAGGAGGTATTTCCTCTAAACCTTCCAGTAAGGTCTCTGCCCCTCAGCTCTGTCCTCAGAGGTTCCTTACACTGTGAATGGCCAGTCCTCCAGCTTTTAGAAAATATCTCTTCCTCAGAAGAGTCCTCCCCTGGGCTTTGCTCTGACCTTCTCTCCTCTCTGTTCCTGTCTCTGTTCAGCTTCCTCCGTCCCACCGGCGCTGCAACAACTCCTGAGGTTGAATCTGAATCTCTGTCTGTGTCTGCTCCTTCTCCGTCTCTCCTTGAATGTGGAGATGCGTTTCTCTCTCCGTCTCTCCTTGAATGTGAAACTGTGCCTGGGTCTCCGTTCCTCCTTGAGTGTGAAGCTGTGCCTGGGTCTCCGTTTTTTCTGTGAGTGAAACTTCCCTGCTTAAATGTTTGGGGCTGTCCTATGGCTCTTGACTCCACCCCCAAACCTCTCCCATCACCTCCCTCGGTTTCCATGGGAACTGGGTGTGTCTTTGGCTCTACACTCTTGTGCAGGGAATCTTTGGCTTTGTTTAGAGTGTTAACCCTTGCTGTGCCTGCCGTTCTTTTGGGTTCAGGAAAAAAGGACTGTTTTTCCTCTCTTTTTCTCCACTCTAAACCTGCTTCTCCACCACATTACAGAGGCTGAGTTAACACACCCGGCTGATGATTCTGCAGAAGTTAATCAGCTGCACCTGAAAAGTAGCCCGGGGAACTCAAACGTGGAATGCCTTTATAAGCAGAAAGCTAGTGCAGGAGAGGGGAGAAGGAGGAGAAGGGGAGCTGAGACAGCCAGGAACAGCAGTCTAGCCAGGTCAAGCAGTGCAGCCAAGACAAGCAGCACGACAAGGACAGCAGGAGCTGGAAGAGGAGCAGAAAGAGCCAGAGAGAAAGACGGGCCGTGGAGAGTCAGTCCGGAGAAAGATTTGGTAGCAGGAGACCTCAGAGGTAAAGAGCTCAGAAGGAGAGAGCCATACCTGGAGAGAGGCCTACGCTCACCAGAAGACCCTGAGACAGGATTGAAAGGCTCCAGAAGGAAAGGTACTGATAGCAGAGTTACCTATACCAGGAAGCAAGGAAGTCTGGATTCCTCATCAGGTTTTCCTAGGCTACAGAAAGGTCAAGCAGTGCCTAGAAGCTTCCAAGAGAAAGTCTGCCAAAGAGACTGTGTCCTGAGAGAAGTGCCTGAGAAGGAAAACTCCAGTTATACCGGCTACAGGAAGCCAAGGTATGGTGACACTTTATTCATAAAGAGAAGCTCAGCTCCTAGAAACTCTTGTAAAGCAGATATCCAGTTTGAAAGGAAAAGAAGCAGGCCAGAGTTTTATAAGCCAGGACGTAAGGGCATAGGAACAAGCCATGCTTATTTGAGAGCCCTAGAACAACCTTACTGGAAACAAGGGAACAGAAACAGTGACTGGCAAACTATAGCGGCCAGGGAAAGCTCCAATTCAGAGGGAGATAACAATGACCCAGAGCCCATGCAGATAGCGCTTGAGGATCCTATTCCCTTATCTCAAGACGAATTAATGGATTTCTCCATTTGTATTGCGGGCAGTTTTGAATCACTCCCTGAACTGTGAGTTATACATACATTGCTTTGAGAATACTCATGTTTGTGCTGAATGAAAGAGGAATGTTCACTCCTTTGTTTTGCTCTAAAGTTTGAAAGAATCCTGGGTTAAATCCTACAAGCAACTGTGAAGTTTGTAACAGTCTACCTCTTTACTTATGTTGTGGTGGAAGCCTGAAAAGAAGGACTTTCTGTATTTCTGTATCTCAGCGAACCTTTTGCGTTAAAAGGGAAATAAAAGCCTTATTTACCCTCTACTTGGCATACACAATTTATTCACATAAGGAGCAGGACTACAAAGACCAAGATACCCTTGACCTTAAAAGAGCCCTCTACTCCCAGAAAATAATAATATGCTCAACCTACCCTTACAGCCACTGGCCACCAGGGGGGTTTGATGACAGCATACAATAGGCGTCAGTTAGGGAGATGAGTGAAATAACACTTTTTTTGTGAAATATTGAGTTGGTGTTAGAGATAAACAACATTAGTTTTGACCATTCAACCATTAGTTGATCAAGGAGAAAAAAGGGTACACAGGGAGAGCAAGGCCATAGCAGAAAGTCTAAATGGATTCTTTTGTTCATTCTTTACTGAGGAAGATGTGAAGAAGCTACCCATACCAGAAAAGATATTTAACAGTGATGAGTCAGAAGGGCTGAATCAAATCTCAGTGAACCTAGAAGAAGAAGTAGAACAAATTGACAAGCTAAAGAGTAGCAAATCACCTGAATGAGATAGTAAACACCTAAAAGTGCTGAAAGAACTAACAAATTAAATTGCAGAGCTACTATTAATGATTTAGACTTTCAAACAGCATTTTAGAGTCCCACATGATAAACGTCATTGCATAGGAGGCATTGTCCTATTCTGGATTGGGAATTGGCTAAACAGATAATAGGGCTAAATGGTCAATTGAGGAAGGTGAATAGTAGAGTACCCCAGGGATGTGTACTGAACTAATGCGTTTTAACATTTATAAATTATCTGTAATTGGGAACAATTATTCACAGTTGTTAAATCACATGTGGATTGTGAGAAATTGTAGAAGGACCTTGCGTGGTCCTCTTCGCACCCAAGGGTGCCATCTTGCTCGGTCTCCCTTTTTCCACGGAGCCCTTCGTATGCATGTCCTCATCCCTCGGAAAAAGTATTTGTTTTTGGCCTACTGGCCTTCTATTTTCCAGTTGTACCAGTCCTCTACCTGACCCTCCCCTGCTCTACCTTCTAAGAGCTGTTCGGGGACAGTTTTTTTCGTCACCTTTTTTGCCAACGGGCTTTGCGCCCTTTTTCTTATCCTAACCGCTGGCCGCGTGGGTCTTCGACCTCGCGGGGGCCATTGATAGTGTATTTGGGCCATTTTTGCCCCTATGGCCACCAGCTTCAAAAAATGCAATAGATTCTCTAAGAACATGTTACTTACGGACACCCACGACTGTTGTCGCGGTGCCTCGGAGCTGATCATGATCCAGATCTCTGTTTGATCTGTAAGAAAATGTCCTCTAAGACCCTGCTCAGTTGTAAGCAGAAGTCCAAAGACATTTTTCGAAAGGCCGCCTCGGAATCCCCGATGACGCCCTTGGTCGTCTCTCCCCCAGTGTGGTCCCCCTCTTCGGCCCCATGCTCTCGGCAGCACTCCAACCAGGGATCCCCTGAAGTGGAGCGACGTAAGAAGAAGAAGGCCTCAAAGTCAATGTTGGGGGCTCCTGACAAGCGCGAGTGCTCCTGCACTCGGTCGCTTAGCCCCCTTCGGCGTTCCCAAGAGTCAGACAAGGAGCGGCCCAGCAAGGTAACCCGCACGGATATAGAGGCCTCTGGTGAAGGCACCCGGTCTCCTGAGGGCCGCCTCGGTGAGGACCTCCTCAACGCCTGACCCGGTGACTCTGGGGTCAGCATCGCAGGGCCCAATGCCCATGTGGGAGTCCCTTATGCTGGCGCTAGAATGCAGCGTTTCTGCTTTCATCACTTCCCAGCAGGCGCTCACAGCCAGCTTCGCGAGGTAGCCAGAGACCATGGGTACCTCGCGTGGTACACCAAAATCCATCCAGGAAACCCCCGAGAGCCACAGGCCGTGTGAGGGTCCTTGACGTCGATCTCGCTCACCCTCCCATTCCTCGGAGGCAAGATCTTCCAGGGCCTCCAGTTCCAAATGGGCTCCGACCACTGCACAGGGCAATCTGCCCAGCTCAGACTCCTCGACTGAGTTCTCGGATTGGGAATCTGATGGGGATACCTCCCCAGAAACCCGTATTCACTGGAACCTTCTGTCGAACCCCTCCCCGCCCGCATTCCAGCAGCGCTCGCCACCCAAGGACACCTCTTTCCTGGTGTTCGTCCGGGATATGGCACGGGCTCTTAGCCTGGCCATTCAAGACAAGGAGGACCCTCGAGCTGAAGAACTAGATATTTTTCAGTAGAAGTCGCCACCTAGGGAATCTCTCACTGTTCCGGTCCCTCCCATTCTGTCTTGGCTGCTGCTCCGCATGTGGGAGGCACCCGCCTCGGTCCCCATTGTGAGCAAGTGCCTTAATAAGATGTACAAGGTATAGCGTGGCCCGGGGTTTAGAAAGACCCAACTTCCCCACACCTTTATGGTGGTGGAGTCGGCCATGAGGAAGCAGAAGAGCTCAAAATCACACTTTTCGGTCTCTCCGGGCTGAGAGTCGAGAGCCCTTAATGCCCTGGGTCGCAAGGCCTACCAAGGCTCCATGCTATCTTGTCTCATCCAAGCATACCAACTATACATTGGCATGTTCTTATGCGACTTAACCAAGGAACTCGGAGGTTTCTCCATGGGCCTTGAGGGCGAGCCCCTCAATAGGTTCAGCACTCTCTTGAAGTCCATCGCAGACTGCTCAAAATACCTCTCCCGAGCCGCCTACGATGGATTTGAGTCATTGGCTCAGGTGGCGTCCGCAGGCATGGCTCCAATCGTCGGATTTGGAGCAGTGGGTTCAGGAGAAGCTCCTAGACGTCCCCTGCTTTGACGAACAGCTCTTCGACAAGCCGATGGAGGATAAGGCCATGGAGATAGAGACAGAGTTTGTCACCAGAACCAGTCTCTTGTGCAAGACCTCCACTGCCCCAGAAAAAGCAACAGGCCAAGAATCCTTTCTTTTCGAGGAAGAGTCTTCAGTACCATGGCTACCCACCATACCCAAATACCGCTACGCTGACCACTCCGGCACAGGGTAAGTCCAGCCAAGGGCATCGCAAGCCGAAGGGGCCAAAGGCCCAAACTCCGTCTCTGACATAACCAACACAGGGGTTTTGATGCCAATGGCATAGCCTCTCACCCTCCAGCGACGCAGCAGCTAGTAGGGGAACACCTGTCTTCTTTCTCCCCTTTGTGGGCTTCCATCACCATGGACACCTGGGTTCTCCAGGTCATCTGAGACGGCTATTGCCTTTGCTTCAACAAGCTTCCACCCCCCTTCTCCCCAGCGCAGCCTCCTAGACTCCCCTACTGCAGCGGGAACTACTCTCTCTCCTTGCCCAATGGACAGTCGAGAAGGTCCCCCCGCACCTTCGGAATCAGGGCTTCTATTCATGGTACTTCCTAGTCCCAAAGAAGATGGTTGGGGGTCTGCGGCCCATCCTCGACCTCTGAAAGCTGAACAAGTTCTCAGTGCAGGAGAAGTTCAAGATGTTATCTTTTGGTATTCTGCTGCCCTTCCTCTGCCAGGGCAACTGGCTATGCTCCTTGGATCTAAAGGATGCTTACAACCACATCTTAATCCACCCCCAGCACAGGCAGTACCTGCGCTTCAGGGTACAGGGACAGCACTTCCAGTACCGGGTGCTCCCTTTCAGTCTTGTGTCCGCCCCACGAGTCTTCACGAAGTGCCTCTCCGTGGTGGCTGCCCATCTCAGGCGTCAGGGCGTCCCAGTCTTTCCCTACCTTGATGACTGGCTTTGTTGGAAGACTTGGGGTTCCTGGTCAACTATCCAGAGTCTCACCTCGAGCTTGTGCAGACACTCGGGTTTATTGGGGCACACCTCAATACTCAGCAGGTGACCGCATTCTTACCAGCGGATCATGCTGACCACCTCTGAGGCATGGCGGCTTTGGTCCAAAGCACTCCCTTGGTCACAGCTTGGACGATGCTGCGCCTCCTGGGCTACATGGCCTCTACCGTGCGTGCTGTCTCCCATGCCTGCCTGTATATGCGTCTGAGTCCTTCCCAATCTTTGCTTGTCCCTGAACTGGTGGCAAAACCCCCGCAACCTCCTCCAGGGGTTGCCTTTCCAGGCCACACAGCACGATGCAGTGCTGACTACAGATGCTTCCCTGTTAGGGTGGGGAGCCCCCTGTGGACTACTGTGCACACAGGGGCAGTAGTCACCCGAGGAGTCTCAGCAACAGATAAACTTGCTCGAACTCCAGGCGACTCGGTGGACCCTGAGGGCCTTCGAAGAACACCTCTGTTTCTCAGAAATCAAGAAACGGCTAGAGAATCACAATCTACATATCAACATTTCTAAAACAGAAGCTATGTTTGTGACCAGAAACCAACATTTCACCCCACCCACATCAATCGTGGTCAATGATATAAATATTGTAGTCAAGAATCAATGAAATACCTTGGCGTAATCATTGACCGCACTCTCAGCATGACACACCAATAAGCCAAACAATCACAAAGATCTATTATAAGCTCAAACTCCTAAAACAGCTCCGCCCACTGCAATACCAACATGATCTCAAATCAGTAATCCACGCAATGATCACTCTGCACATTGACTTCGCCAACTCCATTCTACAAGGCATTACAAAACAGGAACTAAGACGACTCCAACTCACCCAAAACCTAGCTGTAAGAATAATAATGAACATCAAATCAATAGAACACATTACACCCACTCTGTTTCAGCTCCACTGGCTTCCTGTCCAAAGCCGTATAATCTACAAACCTCTGGTAACCACCTTCAAACTCATTAATAACATAGCTCCCTCCCACTTATCCACTCTCATTTCAAGCGCACACAGAATAAAAACAAACTTACCACTCCAACAGACTTCAGAAAATCTAAAAAAATTACAAACAACAGATTATTCTCCCACTCAGTCCCCCACCTCTGAAACGCCCTCCATGACAATATTAGAGAACTTACAGATCTTCAAACTTTCCAAAAGCACCTGAAAACCCACTTGTTTACCCTCCACTTTGGTAATCAAGACCCACATAATACATTGAACTTAAGATCCCCCCCCCCCCAAACATACTAAGCAGCTCCTATCCCCTCCCCCAAGAATGTTATTTAGACACTCCCCTGAACGATCACTACCTTGTTTGATGTATATATTTACTGCATATTATACCACTGTAAATAGTTCTACATCGTTTTATTGTAAATGAGAATATAACTGTTTTGCATTACTTGTATTGTTGTTACCTGTAAACCGCAATTGATCTACTGGAAATCGAGGTATAGAAATGTTAATAAAATAAAAAATAAACACCTCAAGAGGAAGTCGGTACTTGTGCAGACCGACAACTGTGTGGTGATGTTCTATGTCAACAAGGAGGGAGGCACTGGATCACACTCCCTTTGCCAGGAAGCAGTCCTCCTCTGCTCCTTTGCCATCCAATGGAAGATGTCCCTCAGGGCGACCTACCTTCTGGGTCAGGAGAACGTCCTGGCAGACAGGCTCAGTAGGATCCTTCACCCCCACAAATGGCGGCTGGATTCAGGGGTGGCGGGCTGGCTGTTTCTTCGCTGGGTTATGCCGGCGATAGACCTCTTTGCCAGTCCCCAGAATGCACAGCTTCCCCATTTTTGCAGCCCGGTACTGCACCCAAGCAGAAAGAGTCCAAATACATTCCTTCTGGACTGGTCATCCTGCCCTCTCTATGCATTCCCTCCCTTCCCTCTCATTGCGAGAACCCTATTCAAGGCTCAGCAGGATCAGGCATCGTTGATCCTTGTAGCCCCCTCATGGCCTCGGCAACCTTGGTTCCCGCTTCTGCTCCGGTTGTAGATGGAGCCTCCTGTTCCCCTGGGCTCTGCCCCGGGTCTGCTAACACAGGAAGAGGGGTGGGTGCAGCACCCAAACCTACCCTCCTTATTCCTCACGGCCTCGTGGCTGAAAGGATCTCCCTAGCCTCTCTGGCTCTTCTAGAGGAAGTCAAGGAGGTCCTCCTCACCTCAAGGAAGGACTCCACTAGATGAGCCTATGCCTTCAAGTGGCGACGCTTCTTGGTCTGGTGCTCGGGGCTCCAGATCGACCCGTTCTCATGTCCCATTCAATGGATCCTTCAGTACCTCCTCCGTCTCTCAAAGGAAGGTCTGAAGTCAAACTCTGTCAGGGTTCACTTGAGCACCATCTCGGCAAATCACCTCCCCATCGAGGCAAAGCCCCTCTTGGGACAGTTGTTAGTCTCCCGCTTTATGCGGGGTCTTTTACTTTCCAGGCCGCTCATCCGACCTCTGCTGGCGGAATGGGACCTGAACGTGGTGCTCATGCAGCTCACCCATCCACCCTTTGAGCCAATGGCAACATGCTCGCTCCAATACCTGTCCTGGAAGGTGGCCTTCTTGTTGGCACTGACCTCAGCCTGCCGAGTCAGTGAGCTCCAGGCTGTCATGGCTGGTGCTTCTTACACCAGGTTCTATTAGAATAGGATGGTTCTCGGTACCCACCCTAAATTCCTGCCTAAAGTTGTCTTGGATTTCCATCTTAACCAGGAGACAGTCCTGCCGACTTTCTTCCCAAGACCCCACGCTGACCAGGAATCAGCGGCTCTTCACACCCTCGACTGCAGAAGGGCTCTTGCCTTCTACTTGCAGCGCACCCAGACTCATTGCAAGTCTGACCGGCTCTTTGTGACCTATGATCCCAATCAATCGGGGCAGACAGTTATCAAACACACCCTTTCGGTTTGGGTGGATGACTGCATCGCTTTTGCTCATACGAAGGTGGGTGCCCCATTAGATCGCCGAGTCACCATGCACGAGGTTCAGACCAAAGCAGCCTCGGTGGCCTCGCTACGCTTCGTGCCCTGATGGACATCTGACGGGCGGTGACCTGGTCTTCCACGAATACCTTCACTGCTCACTACTGCCTGGAGAGGGAGTCCCGCCAGGACAGCACCTTTGGCCAGGCTGTACTCCATAATCTGTTCAGAGTATAAGCAACTCCTGCCCTCTGATCCTTCTTCACGGCTACCAAAGGCTTCACCCCGAAGACCCGAGGACTCGGGCTCCTTTGGGCATCGGCTTCTGCTCATGGCCTTGTGGAGGTGTTTTTTGGTTACAGGTTCGGTAGCCTGTAGTTGGGGAGTCCCATAAGTGAGGACTGACTTCCTGCTTGTTCCTGGAGAAAGCATAGTTACTCATCTCTAACAGGTGTTCTCCAGGGACAGCAGAAATCAGTCCTCACTACCCTCCCGCCTCCCCTGATGAGTTGCTGGATTTTTATCCTTCCCTTGCCATCTGCTTGGTAGGGCTTGAGCGGGCTTGAGCTAAGGGACCTGACTGAGCAAGATGGCACCCTTGGGCACCCTTGGCACATGTGTGGCAGCAATCCCAAAGGCTTTCTTTGAAAGCTGGGGAATTGCTCCGCGCAGGCTCCGTCAGTGTCAACGTCACCCATAAGGGAGGACTGATCCCTGGAGAACACCTAACTATGCTTTCTCTGATTTGTCTTAAATGTGCTACATTGTAGCTCATTGACATTTATTGGGCTGCATATTAGTTGTGCAAAATCCTTAGCCATCAGGTCCTTAACTCCACTCTCTGAAGTCACATCTGAATGTATATTAATTTCACATAATATTCAACCTTGAATATTCTGAAGAAACATTACAGATCCTCTGTATTAAAATACAGCAAAAATCCAAATCTTCTAGCTGATCAACCCTACCCCAGAGGTGCCTGATTTTTCACCAACAAAACAAGGGAGGAGTGGCCTAGTGGTTGGGGCAAGTTACCTCAGGCCAGAGGTTTGGGGGTTCAAATCCCACTAGAGGACAGCAACCTTGGACCAGAAGGACTGGGGTTTCTGGTCCCACAGGTGCTCCTTGTGGTCTTGGGCAAGTCACTTAACCCTCCATTGCCCATGTTCCCTGTAAAATAGTTATCTCCAAGTTATAATGCCCTATTTGATGTAATTTCAGTTTGGTCAATGTAAACTGCCTTGATATCATGAAAGGTGGTATATAAGAAATGTTAAATTAAAAAAGAATTCATAGTAACATAGCATATGATGGCAGATAAAAACCATCATGGTCCATCTAGTCTACCCAGCAAGGCTGAAAGAGTATGTGCACCTGCCAATCTGTGCAGGTCACACATCCCCATGCCTTTGTTTAGGGGTGTACCCACCGCTGTGTGCAGGTCACCCCCATTTGCAGAGATAGTTAAAGTTATTTTGATTTTAGCCTGTTGTTATAAAAAGGGATCTACTGTGTCTGTCCCATGCCATTTTGAATTCTGTCACTGTATTTGCCCCTACCACTTCCATTGGGAAGGCATTCCAAGCATCCACCACCTTTTCAGTGAAAAAGTATTTCTTGACATTTATTTAGCTGTGCTTATATGCTGCTTTTCACACCAGGTCAAAGCAGTTTACAGATATATGCGAACAGGCACTTTTTATTCGCTTGTTCCAGAAGGGCTCATAATCTAAGCGCACCTGAGGCAATAGAGGGCCAAGTGGCTTGCCCAAGGCCATAAGGAGTTGCCATGGTACTAGAGACCCCAGTCCTTCTGGCATGAGGTTACTTGTCTCTACATGGAAAATGAACCCCTGGCCCTCCAGCTTGAGGTAACCTGTCCCAACCACTGAGTCACACTGCTTTTGAGTTTACCTCCTTGCAGCTTCATGTTATGACCTCTAGTTTTGCAGCTTTCCCATCTTTGAAAAAGATTTGATTGTTCGTTAATACTCTTTAAGTATTTAAAGGTCTGAATCATATCTCCCCTATCCCTCCTCTCCTCCAGAGTGTACATATTTAGGTCTTCAAGTCTCTTCTCATATGTCTTCTGACGCAGGCTCCAAATCATTTTCGTCACTTCCCCTGAACCGTTTCAATCTTTTTATATCCTTTGTGAAATACAGTCTCCAAAAATGAACACAATATTCCAAGTGAGGCCTCACCAGTGACTTGTACAGTGACATTAGTACCTCCTCCTTTCTGCTTGTAATTCCTCTCTGTATGAAACCCAGCATCCTTCTGGCTTTGGCCATCACCTTGTCACACTGTTTCGCCAACTTGAGATCCTCAGAAACAATCACTCTGAGGTCTTTCTCCTGGTCCATGCACACCAACCTCTCGCCCCCTATCGCATACAATTCTCTTGGATTTTGGCATCCCTAGTGCATGACACTGCACTTCTTCGCATTAAATCTTACGTAACTGACAAGCATTAGATCATTCTTCCAGCTTTTGTAATCTTTCTTCATGTTATCCACTCCCTCAGGAGAGTCCTCTCTGTTGCAAATTTTGTGTCATCTGCAAAAAGACAGAATTTTCCATTCAGTCTTTCAGTAATATTGCTCACAAATACATTTTACAGTACCAATCCCAGGACCGATCCCTAGGGCACGCCACTAATCACCTTCCTTTCATCTGAGTGATATCCATTTACCATCACCTTCTGTTGTCTGTCAGTCAACCAATTTCTGATCCAGTTCACCACCTTGGGACTGATCTTTAGGCTGTTCAGTTTATTGATATGCCTCCTATGAGGAATGGTATCAAAGGCTTTGCTGAAATCTAAGCAGATCACATCCATCTCATGCCCTTGATTTAGTTCTCTCGTCACCCAGTCAAAGATCTCAATTAGATTTGTTTGGCATGATCGTCCTTTGGTAAAACCATGTTGCCTCAGATCATGCAACCTATTAGTTTCGAGAAAGTTCACTATTCTCTCTTTTAGGAGCACCTCCATTACTTTTTCCGCCACTGAGGTGAGGCTTACTGGCCTGTAGTTTGCCACTTCTTCCCTATTACTACTTTTGTGAAGAGGTACCACATCATCCCTTCTCTAGTTCTGTGGAGCTTATCCTGTCTCCAAGGATCTATTAAAAACATTCTTTATAGAACCTCTCTGAGCTCTTTCAGTATCCTAGGATGTATCCCATCTGGTCCCATTGCCTCCTTTAGTCCATTGCAGTTCCCTTACCTCCTCCCATCCTGCCAACTCCTCCTTCAGGCACTTTGCCATTTTACTGAAGTCAGTGTTTTTGATGTCTAGGACTTTGAGCTTGCTGTGATTGGACTCTGCCTTGGCTTTTATCTCATACTACACCGTGTGATGATCGCTGCTGCTCACATGGGCACCCACCCGGACATTCAACATGCTATCTCTGTTGGTAAGTACTAAATCCAGAATTAAATTTTCCCTGGTCGGTTCCATCACCATTTGTCTAAGCAATGCATTTTGGAAGACATCCACAATTTTTTTTTACTTCTTTCCAGATTTGCAGAAAGAATACTCCAATCCACATCGGGTAAATTAAAGTCACCCAATATGATCACTTCCCCCTTCATGGCTACCTCTATGTTGAAAAAGTTTTGATAAGCAATAAAAAGCGCAGGACAAAAGCATTAACAAGCAACAAAGTACACGTAACAACAGTAACCACATTGGTACCTGACATAATATCAGGTCAGAGGAGCAATATCTGGAGCAATACACCCCAGACAATGTACACCTAAAAGTACTTCTACAGTACTACACAGCAACGAAATTGTTAAGACTGTGATAAATCTACCCCGCCCTCCCCCCTACTTACCCAGCTTAAAGTTACAGAAATTCTGAGATTCTGACCTTAAAGGCCATTTCTTAGGCACACACCTCGTCTCCCCCAGATCATCAACCACCTATAGGCCCAACTTTCCCCAACACCCTACCCTCCTTCCCCCTGCCCCTCCCCCCCGAACCCTGCCTCTCCCCCCACTCACTAGCCTGAAAAACAGACATTACAAAACAATGCCATATAATACAGCACAATACAAGGGTGTAGCAAGGCAAAGACCGATACTAGATACAATGAGATGCAGGTATTTCAAAGAAAAAGAAGAGGGAATAGAGACAGATTCTAACAAACCGGGATTGCCAAAGATCACACACACCAAACCCCCCCCCCCCCCCCAGCGCTCTCTACCCCTTGCTTCCTGAAAATCCCAATTCCATATCTCTTCCCCACCAAATGGTTGACCCCTATCTGCAGCAGTTAATTTCTCTAAGTGATATATCTCCCAAACCTTGACCAACCATTCTTCAAAGGTAGGCACTCTAGATCTTTTCCAAAAGTGTGCAATGACTGAGCAAGCTGCCAACAGGAAAGATGCAGAAACATAAGACGCATGACTTAAAGACACTTCTGGGGGCAAAAAAAACAGCAGACAAGATTCAGTATTAAAGTCAAATTGAACGCCTGTTGTCTGAATGGTAAATGTGTAGACTAATGACCAAAACCGCTGCAGAGGCGGACAAGCCTACCACATATGTTCAAAATCTCCTTTCCATCCATGAAGCCTCCAACACAATGGATCATCTGTCTGATGGTACCAGAAGAGGCCAATCAGTAGAAATGACATGTGGAATAATATCCGTAGTTGCATGTTCACCAAAGTGAGGGAAATAGAGCATGAATGTGAGTACTGGTAAAACTCGGTCCAAATGTCCTCGGGTTTGAACAGTAAGATTGATGCCCAGAGCTCCCATGGGGTACGAGCCCCAGAAGGGCAAGGGAGATCAGAAGCAATTGCCTGATAAGTCAAAAAGAATCCGCTCCCACAGGCAAGGTGGACGAGCTATCGCACTCCGGATAAGTGACACGCCAAAGCAATGAAAGAACTGTAAGTATTGAAAGTTCAACAAAGTAGTCCCCCACACCTGTTCGACATGGGATTTTGCAAGCAAAATAGATTTATCAAAAAGAGCCAAGATACTCCAAGTCGATACATGACCCAAGGTCTTTTTCCCAAAACCCCTAACAAAAGCAAAGGAAGAAATCAAATTGAAGGGGAAGAGTTGTGAAGAAACTCTTAATCTAGAGCAAATATGTATCCATGTGTGCCAGAGCGAGTTCAAAAAGGGATGCATTAAAACAACATGCACTTCAGCAGGGCAGTAAAGAAAAGGGATCACAGCCAAAGGAATCGGATCAATCCATACCCCTTGCAATCTAACCCAGTCAATATCCTGTACAGACACCCACAGAGGTATAATCCTCAAGCAGGTGCACCTATAGTATAACTCAGGATCAGGGAGCCTGCCACCACCTGAAAGTTTAAATTGAGTCAAGACTACCCAGCTGATACGCAGTCTGTGGTCCTGCCAGAGGAAATGCATAATAAGCTGTTGAATAGTCCGGAAAAATGATCTCAGGATGGCAGTTGGGAGCTGTATGAAGAGGAATAGGAGCTTGGGCAGAAGCAACATTTTAATGATGTTAATTCGCCCCAGCCAGGAAACTGAAGAGGCATGCATGAGGTTAAGTCGCGACAAATAGTCGTAAGAAGGGAGCCATAATTAAGAGAATATAGTTGGGATGGATCACGGGGGACAATGATCCACCAAATATCTAAATTGATGAACTAACTGGAAACCTCCATAAGGAGCCACAGTAGCAGACGTAGTTCTCAATAAGCATGGCAGGGTCAAACAGTCAACCAGCACTTCTACCAGCAGGTCCTCAATTGCCACCATGACTGGGTTTGGGGCAGAAGGCGGGCTCTGTGTAGAGACAAGTCATGGCTGCTTCACCACGACAACATGCCCGCACACACCGCACTCAGTGTGAGGCAGTTCATGGCCAAACAGATCACAGCTCTCGACCACCCTCCTTATTCCCCAGATCTCGCACCGTGTGACTTCTGGCTCTTCCCCAGGCTGAAGCCTGTGCTCAAAGGAACTCATTTAACCTCTGTAGAAGAGATCAATGCCACTGTGACAAGGGAGATGAGGGACCTCAAGGAGGACTTTACCGAATGCTTCCGAACGTGGCAAAAGCGAATGCAGAAGTGCATTAACTCTGTGGAGGATTACTTTGAAGGGGATAATGTGTAATTTCTCTGTAGATTTGGCAATAAAACATTTATGGTGCAGTCTCGCTTCTTTTTTGTCACACCTCGTATGATGCTGCTGTCTGTCTTTTCAGCTGCCATAGTAACAGCTTGCCTGCCTTGTTTCCCTATTCATAGAACCATCTCCTAGTTTGGAGAAGCAGTGATTCACCATGATCAGATACCAAGGCCGCCAGTTCACCAAAGAAGGTGAACCAGCTGGCGCCAAATGCGGATACCTCTTCCCTGTCTATGGCAGCACTCCAGATTAAGAATATCTCTTCTCAACTCCTCCTGTCTACCCGCTGCCTTCTTCTTAAATGCACTACTAAGGGAAATCAGCTGCCCACACAACACCGCTTTACCATCCTTCCAAAGCGAGAAGGATGAGATTTCAGTTGAGTCACTGAAGGCTAGATATTCTTTATTCTGCAACAAACCACGAGAGAATGACCAAGTTCGGGGATGTAGCGCCGCATCCGCAATGGTAAGGTCCAGATTGATAATAGCATAGTCCAAAGGACCCATAGTCCCAATAGAAGCCTGAAGTACCCAAGGAAGAAGAGATTGAGACAAGAGCCAGAAATCTATGTGGGATTGGCTATCATGTACATGTAATCTCATTCCACCCCCTTCCCCCCCCCCCCCACAGTGCAGAGTCTGCCAAACATAACATAGATCAAGGGTCCTTACTAGCTCCACCAGCTGAGGCAGCAGCTTGGAAGTCAAACTTCCCTTTCCTGTATGATCAAGAGGGGACATCACACAATTGAAATCACCTCCCAGGAGAAGCTCTTATTAATGCACAGACTGCTCCAGAATCTCCCTCAAGTATCCCCCCTTCTGTGAGGGGGGAATGTATACATTTATAAAAGTGAAGACAGTCATGAATTGAGCCAACGAGAATGAGGAATCGGCCCTCTGGGTCCTGAATTTGCTCAATCAACTGACAAGGGGAGGATGGCGAAAAAAGAATCATTACACCCTGCTGGTGAGAGGAGAAGTTAGCAAGAAAACATTAAGGGAACTTGCAAGAGGCAAACCCCAAGTGCTCTGATCGCTTTAAGTGCGTCTCCTGCAGGAAACAATATCTGCTCTCTCTCTAAAAAGTTGCTCGAGGACTCAATACCATTTTACCACATTATTAAGACCATGCACATTCCAAGAAAGCACTTTAACCATAGCTGGAAGAGTAGGAAAGCAGAAGAAAAACCCAGTCCCATAAGAAAAGGAAAGTCCTACCAAAGGAAGCTATAGTGTCCCTTTACCCTAGAAGCATTCCTCTGGATTGTCTAGTCTGATACCTCCCTAAAGCCAAATGAGCACCCCCCTCCACCCACTCCCCCTTCCCATCCCTCCACTTACCCCTTCTTCCTCCCCCTATACCTCCCCCGTCCCATTAGTAGAAGACAGAATCAGAAAGAAAGAAGAAGCAAGCAAGAACCAAGACACAAACAATGTCAAAAAGTGGAGCATTGAGTGCAAAGGCAAACAGCATCCCCCAATCTCACTCAAATGAGAAAAATGTAAGTCCTCACACCCCTAACCATTTATTTATTTAATACACACTTATATACCGCTACTTCCAGCGATCAGCAGCGGTTCGATTCATCTTTGGGGGATGTCAAATCAGGACAGGGAGGGAATAGTAAGTACATAGATCTGAGGGGAGGTCACTGCACACAGGGTTAGTGTCTTTGGGAATGGATTATACTTTTTACATTTATACATACATATTTACATATTTATACATAACGCGGTTTCAAAGCATATAATTATCTGATTGTTTTGTTACAATTCCATCGAAATTGAGAGTCATAGCTGATTGTAGTAACATTTGAATAGGTGGGTTTTTAGCTCTTTCCTGAATACTGTAATGTCCTTGATTAAACGCAGTTCAAAAGGGAGTTGATTCCAGATAGTTGGCGCAGAGAATGAGAAAGCTCTGCGACATGTACTTGTTTTCACAGTTCTGATGTTGGTGGGGACCTGCAGGGTGCCTGAGTTGGAGGTTCTTCTGTCCCTATTTGCAGGTTGCGTGCTGATAAGTGAGGACAGGAATGAGGGGGCTAAGTTATTGATAAGTTTGAACGTGGTTACTAACATCTTGTATTGTATCCTAGCTGCAATTGGAAGCCAATGTAGCTCGATTAAAATGGGGGTGATGTGTTCAGAAATGCTTGTTCCCATTATGATCCTGGCTGTCACATTTTGGGCCATCTGAAGGATATTTAGTGATTTTTTAGGCAGACCTTGTAAGATGGCATTACAGTAGTCTAGGTGTGGCATAATGAGTGCTTGAGCCACAGACCGGAAGTCACAGGGTGCTATTATTTTCCTTAGAGGTTGTATCACCCTAAGTTTATGGAAGATGGTTTTGTTAGTTTTACGTAGGTGTGTTTCCATTTTTAGGTTGCAGTCGAGTGTGACTCCTAGATATTTGATTTCATCTTTCGTGTTGTACGTGTTGTTGCACAGGGTGATTGTAGAAGGAGGCTTGAAGTTTGGTTTACTGGATATATACATGACCTCTGTTTTCTTGTGGTTAATTGTCATGTTGTTTTTCTGAAGCCATCTTAACATCTCGTCCAGGCAGGTTTCGAGCTGTGTATATTTCGGGTCGGCGGCGTCCAATTGTGCGTAGAGCATAATATCATCTGCATAGATGTGGTAGTTGATGTTATGCCTTTTAAAAATGTCACAGAGGGGTTGCATGTAAACGTTGAACAGTAGTGCCGAGAGAGCCGAACCCTGGGGTATGCCCTGTGTTTGAGAGAACGGTTCGGCTTGTTCCCCATTGAATTGTACTTGAGGCCTTCTGTTCGATATGTAGGAGGAGAACCATTTGAGGGGGGTTCCCAAAATTCCTATGGATTCCAGTTTGCTCAGGAGGATCCCATGATGTACAGTGTCAAAGGCGGCAGAGATGTCAATGAAAATGAGTATAAACATTTTCTTTCTGTCTTCTAGTCCTTTGAGGAGGTTGTTCATTAGCGCTATCAACAGTGTTTCAACTCCATGGTTTCTTCTGAACCCGTACTGTTGTTTGTCTAGGGTGTCACGGTCATCCAGGTGATCTTGAAGCTGTAGGAGCACTGCCTTTTCAATGATTTTTGCCAGGAACGAAATGCTGGAGATGGGGCGGCATGAGGTCGGGTCTTCCTTGTTGAGGGAGTTGTTCTTTAGGATTGGCCTTATTATAGATTGCTTTAGTTGTTCAGGCATTATTCCTTGACTTAGTGACTGATTTACAATGTGGGCTATTTGCTGGTTGATCTCATTTTTTGCTGCTTTGATCCATGCAGTTGGGCAGGGGTCGAGTGGTGAGGTGGTGGTATTTATGGAGGTTAGAATATTGGTGGTTTGTTGTTCGTCAATGTTGTGGAACGTGCTCCATGTCGGTTCTTGGTCCATTTTTGTTCGTTGGTATGGTGTGTCTACATAGAGGGTGGGGGTAGTGGTAGTCAGTTTGCTTGCGTAGTGATTTGCCAGCGTTTATGGATGGATGGGGCTATCTTGATGATCTGGTAGGACTGTCTTAGTTAGCGATTTTACTAGTGCAAAAAGTTCTCGTGGTTTGTTGATGGCTTTGTTTAGAATGTTTGTATGGTGTATCCTTTTTGCTGTGTTTACTTCTTCTTTGTATCTTGAGAGGAGATTGAGGTACACATCTCTGAGTTCGACGGACTTGGTATGTCTCCACCTTCTTTCGTGTTTTCTGAGGTCTCTCTTCATTTTGGTCAGTGTTATGGTGTACCAAGGTTCTGATTGGTGTTTGGATGTGTTTGGTGTCTGGTTCCCTTTAGGGATCGCTATGGTCTGAATACCGGAATACCAGCTGCTTGTTAATTCATCTAGGTCAGTTTTTCCCAGGTCTGTGTGGGATTTGATGGTATTGATGAGACCTTCCATGTTTGGTTTGTTAAATCTTCTTTGTTGGTTTGTTACTCTTTTTGCTTTTGTGTCTTTAGGCAAGATAGGAAGTTTTATCCGTATATTGATTTGGTGGTGGTCTGACCAGGGTAGTGGGTTGATCTCTATCCGGGGCTTCTCAACATTGGCCTGCTCTCCTTTGAGTGTGAAGACCATGTCCAGTGTGTGTCCTTTTTCATGGGTGGGTTCTGTTATTAGTTGTTGGTACCCTAGCTGGGTCATAGCTTCTAGGAAGGTGTTTGCATGCGTGGATGTCGTCGATGCTAGATTTAGGTCCCCTAGTATGATCTGGAATTTTCTTGGTTGCGTCGATGAAATGTTTTCTAATGCTGAGGAAAATATCTCATGATGCGGCGTGGGGGGTCTGTATATCAAGCAGATGGATACTGCTGTGTTTTCTACCTTGAGTAGGTCTATGTCAGTGTTTGAGTTCTGATACGTGCTTGCGAGTTTCAGGTTGTCTTTAGCTACTATGAGGACCCCTCCCCCCTTCTTGTGGGATCGGGGGCAGTTATACAGGTTGTATCCAGGTTTGCTGATCTGGTTTAATATGGCTGCATCAGTGTCTGTGACCCATGTTTCAGTTATACATAGGATGTCCGGTTGCTCGTCTGTGATGATGTCGTGGATTATGTGAGTTTTGTTCCTGATTGAGCGAGCATTGATGAGGGTGATATTACAGGTTTCATGCAGGGCCTGTGTAGCCTGGTTGTTAGTGGTTTGTGACGGAGTTTGGTTGTGTGTTTGAGGCAATGATGCTTTGGGCTTGCGGTGTCTCCGATTTCTCGTAGACCTGTTAGTGGAGGCCCTGTGTTGGGGTGTGTGTGTTACTATCTTTCTGGTGAAGTAGTATGGTGCGAGTAGGATTGGTTGTGGCGTTTGTATGGTGTAGAGGAGGTAGAATGGAGTGTAAAGGTGCGGGTGTGATTGGTATAGGTTTTGATTGAATGCGTAGGCAGGGATTAGTGTGCACAGATATATCCCAAAGTACAAGATTAGCGCCTTCATTTTTTTTTTGCTGGGTGATGTAACTCTGCAATGCCCTTTACTCTGACAGTTATATTTTTAACCCTGGTAATTATGGTTGCAGCAATAACAAGAGTGGATATCAACAATATATGTTGTAACAGTTAGTACTAGCAAGTGTCAACAGTATCCAATACACAAGTCAGGGATATGTATTAATAGCAGTAAAACAGTAGCAACATTAGCAATAGTAGAAATTTCAGTAAAAAGTAGTGATAGCAACATTTGTAATTATAAGTAAACAAAACTAGTAGAGGTAGAGGTAGGTGTGCCTGTTATGATCAGTAATTGGCAACACTAGCATGTAACTGTAGCATTGATGGTGGTGGAGTTGGTGGCAGTCAACAATATCATCCCCCCCTTACTCTAGTACTACATCCATTATATTGCAATCATACTCCTCACTCTCCCAAGCAATCAACCAAACCAACCAGCCTCCTCTCCCCAAGAACAGCCTCCTAGAAAACCTACTCTTGTGAACCTTAAACACTTAACAAGAACAAGAGGCAAAAGTGTAGGACACAGCACCCCTATTTAAATACATTGAGCAGAAAGTATGTCCAGGACACAACCACAGGCAGCACGTCAGGGTGGAGCTGTTGTGTTGATTTCTCGGTGCCGCAGCTCATCTTAGTCAGTATCGGAGGAGCGACGGGAACCAGGCACTTTCCTTCTGTTAGGCGTAGATACTTCCTAGTCTCCTTGGATACCCCGCACATGTGGAGAGCGACCATCACCATTCAGGAGAGAGTCCAAAAAGTCCATAAATCCGCTAGCTCTGAAATTCCATGAGATACAGATTCCACTCGAAGATGAGGGTGAACGGGAAACCCCAACACAGCCTTCTTCTGCAGTATTAAAGGCTTAAAACTCTCCCAACGCTCCATAGTATACTGCAAAAGATTGTGAAAGATCTGAATTTCGTGATCTCGGAAGAAAAGGGTGCATTTACCATGTAGCCTCCGCATGAATGCCACTTTGTCCTTAAAGAAACTTAAATAAGCGATTATAGGCCGAGGACGAGAGTGTGGCCCTGCTTTTGCACCCATACTCCAGTGTGCGTGCTTAAATTTGACTGGAGCTGGTACTGCTGGAATACATAAGGTGTAAAGATCTTGTAGGAGAGCCACGGTGTTTTCCCTATCTCTTCGTTGTTCTGGGATCCCCATCACCTGGATATTGCATCTCCTCTGGCAGTTTTCAAAGTTGTCATGTTTTTCACATAAATCTTTGGTTAGGTGGTCAATTTTTTGTAGCTTAGACTGAAAGATGGCTGTAGCATCGATCTATTCGCCTATATGGATCTCATTTTGGGTAACTCAGTCATAAAGGGACATTAGTTCTGTCCTTAAATCACTCACAGTGTTTGAGAAATCCATTCAGAAGAAACATAACTCCTGAAGAATTTCCACGAGATCCTCTTTTGTTGCTGGTGGAGACGAACCAGAGGGCAGCTCTTGTGATGAAGCAAGAGCACCGCTTGGTTCCTAGACAGGGGGGGGGGGGGGAGGGGGTAGAAGAGGCAGAGTCCTGAGCGCGGGCATACTTTGATAAAGCCACTGCATAAGACTTAGCGGTAGGCATGTTGCACCATTACCATAGAAACTGATATGGAACAGATATCAGGCTCTGACTTGTTTGGAGAGCACTATCTGAAAGAGCTACACGAGGGAGCTCCAACACAAGAAAAAGCTGTGGTCTGCAGAAAGCAGCACCTTACTGAAGAAAGCTGCTTTTTCAAAGAACAGTATTGTGAAAAAAATCGTTCAGAACCCAGATACTAATCTTTTCTGCCTTTGTGATATGCTAAGTGGAATAGAGCCACTGTTGGAAGAGTAATAAGGGGTAATCACTGTTCTGTTCAGCACTCCTAGCCTATCTTGTTACGTTCCGTGCAATTTTTTTTTCCTTTTGGGTTTCCCCCCTTTTTTTTTCCTTTTTTTAACTTTTATTTTGTTTTTTATTGTTTCTAAATATTGATTGAAGGTCTGAAGACTGGGGAACCTTTCAGCATAGCTGCCAGGTAGATGAACATAGCCCCGAGCAACTCACTCAGAGCAACAAGTAACAAGCAGCCTTACAGCTTTCTGGGGCTAGATGGTCAAACTCCCACAGTAATTTTTCAATGTAGGACTATCCCCCACTATGGGCAATATTGAAAGGTAGTTTGTCTCCACACCTGTCCACAAACTACTGGTCTCTGGATTAGTCCCACTGACACTGATGGCAGGTGATATAAACGTGGCAAATCCCAAGGGACTGAAGATGGCCGCCTCCCACTTACTTTCCCACCACAGCGCCACTCTCCTGCGTGTCAAGGATGCATTCCAGTATGGTGCCACACCTCAGCGATCCCCCGCTGCTGAACTATGCAGGACAAACTTCTTTTAATATCTTACTGTCAGCTTAGTCTCACCCTAACCAGAATGGAAGCAGTGAAAGCAGTGGTTATCCAAAGCTGGCGCTTCCATGAGTAACTAATAACAGTGTATTGCCCGCAGAGGAAGCCGATCACATGCACCGGTCAGCGACTGATGAAACGGGTTATCTCTCACCTCCAGATTCAGAGTGCTGGAGCCGGTGGGAAAAGTCATCAGCTGGCTTCAGCTACTCTGCCTGGGTGGCACAGCACAAACCACTGTTGGGAGATGCACTAATGTGGAGAGCAGGAGCCTGATATCCAATGAGCGCATGACAGCAAGGAGTGCAGAAGGGATTCTCAACATTGCAGCTTACAGCGGTAGACTTCATCCCGTTTTAGGGTTTCCAGCCACCACCATCACAAAAATCAGGGTAAGTGGCCATGGACAAGATTAGAGGCAGGGAGAGCAAAACTACAGTACGGCCACCTTTGTCGGGCTCGTGAGCAGGGTCGGCCCGTCCATTGAGCGAGAATGTTTTTTGCACAGGGCCCCGCGTTTCAGGGGGCCCGCGCAAAAAACATTCTGATCATAAAGTAAAATTTTTAAAAAAAAAAAAAAGCTGTCTTCTCCCGCTGCCGGGGCCGCCGCGGCAGAATCGAGTGTGCCGCAGGGCCCCCCCCGGCCCAGCAGAGCCTGCCCTCCCCCATATCACCTCTCTCTTCGTAGTTGCAGTCAGACGCGCCGGCTTTCAGAGCGCGAGGGGAGAGTTTCTCCCTCGCTGCTCTGTTAAGCCCGCGGGGGCTGATGGGAAGTTCCCATCAGCCCCCGCGGGCTTAACAGAGCCGCGAAAGGGAAACTAGTCCCTTCGCGCTCTGAAAGCTGGCGCGTGTGACTGCAGCTACGAAGAGAGAGGTTATACCGGGG
Source organism: Ichthyophis bannanicus (assembly GCA_033557465.1). NCBI lineage: Eukaryota > Metazoa > Chordata > Amphibia > Gymnophiona > Ichthyophiidae > Ichthyophis > Ichthyophis bannanicus. The sequence goes on from CM066032.1 coordinate 955,942,265, forward strand.
AGGGCAGGCTCTGCTGGGCGGGGGGGCCCCGCGGCACACTCGATTCTGCCGCGGCGGCCCCGGCAGCGGGAGAAGACAGCTTTTTTTTTTTAACTTTTCCTGGGCTGGGCTGGGCTGGGGGGGGGTTAGGAGTGGTGATGGGCTATGGGGGGGGGGTAGGAGTGGTGATGGGCTATGGGGGGGGTAGGAGTGGTGATGGGCTATGGGGGAGCTAAGTCTTTATATGGGCTGATGGGATTAGGACTGGAAGTGGGTTGATGGGGGGTTAGGACTGGTAATGGGCTATGGGGGGGGGCTTAAACTAAAAATTGGGTGATGGGGGATTAGGACTGGAAATGGGCTGGTGGGATTAGGACTGGGAGTGGGCTGTTGGGGAGGTTAGGACTGGTAATGGGGTATGGGGGGGCTTAAACTGAAAATTGGGTGATGGGGATTAGGACTGGGAGTGGGCTGTGGGGGGCTAGGACTGGTAATGGGTTGGGGGGTTGCTAGGACTGGAAATGGGCTGGGGGGATTAAGACTGGAGGTGGGCTGAAGGGGTTAGGACTGGTAATGGGCTGTGGGCTGTTGGGGGGAAGGGGTTAGGACTGGTAATGGGCTATGGGGGGCTAGGCCTGGAAATGGGCGGGGGGGATTAAGACTGGAGGTGGGCTGATGGGGTTAGGACTGGTAATGGGCTGTGGGCTGTTGGGGGGGTTAGGACTGGTAATGGGCTATGGGGGGCTAGGACTGGAAATGGGCTGATGGGGGGTTAACACTGGAGGTGGACTGATGGGGTTAAGACTGGTAGTGGGTTATGGGGGGGTTAGGACTGATAATGGGCTATGGGGGGGCTAGGACAGGAAATGGGCTGATGGGGAGGGGTTAGGACTTGAGGTGGGCTGATGGGGTTAGGACTGGTAATGGGCTGTGGGCTGATGGGGGGGTAGGACTGGCAATTGGCTATGGGGGGCTGACGAAGTGGGCTGATGGGGGGTTAGGACTGGAAGTGGGTTGATGGGGGGGCTAGGACTGGTATTGGGTTGGGGGTTTGCTAGGTCTGGAAATGGGCTGATGGGGGGCTAGGACTGGAAATGGGCTGATGCAGGGACTAGAAGGGAATGGATACTGGGTGAGGCTGGAACTAGAAGGGAGCTGATGTTGGGGGAGGATTAGAATGGGATGGGGCTGGGAGAGTAAAATGGAGAGGGGAAAAATATTTTGTGTGGGAGGGATAAAAAATCTACAATTGGCCGGGTATTGGGAGAGTAAGTGGGGATTGAGGATGGAGGGGTAAAATTTGAGTGGATGAAATAGGAATGAGGAAAGAGCAAAAGGAGAAAGATTAGTATGTTAAAGCAGATGTAGAGAGAGAGAATGGAAAAAAAACTAGAAGAGAGAAGAAAGGACAAATGGACAGCAGATGATGGAGAGTTAGCAGAAAACATGAAGAAACCAGAAGAAAGTGGCTGGAGCAATTGCAACTGAAAAAAAAATGCACAAAAGGTAAAAAGATATCTTTTTATTTTGAATTTATTAACTGGAATATGAAAGCTCTGGGAAATGTGCATCATTAACGTCTGCGCTTTGTTTGGTACAAGAGGAAATTAATTTATAGTTTTATTTCTACAGTGTTGTTGTACATTCCAAGTTTGGCTTTTGGGGTTCCCAGTTTAATTATTGCCTTCCTGTTTCTAAATTGTGATTCCTTGTTTGGTGATGGTCTATGTTCTGCATGTGTAACTGAGCTGAGGTATTCTGTTTATGTAATTCCTATTAGACATTGCCACTTGTTCTCTTTCCCCAGTAGATCATGTATTGTTCTCTGAAATGTATTGGTTTAATATTTGCAGTGTTGCCTTTTGATAGGTAGGGTATGGTGCTTTGTGAGTCCTGGTAGTGCTGTTAGGATACGGCGGGTTTGCTATGGGTTCTAAATGGGCAGTGTTTGTAGTAGCTCCTAATGTGCCTGGCGGTTGGCACTGGATTATAGTAATGTAGAAATCTTTTAGTCTGTCTTTATCCATACACTCATTAAGAGACATGTTTACTAAAAGTTAGTGTATGTTAGCATTATGCAAATATTTATGCAAATAAGGCCACTTATGCAAATGAGGCCCCGCACCGAGTCTCCGCACATGGCACCGCACCCCCGTGGGGCCGCCCCTGCTCGTGAGCACCCCTCCCCATCTCCCCGCCCCCATGGCTACTTTTGTAATATCAATATCAATTACTTTGGTTTGAGTTGGAGGTCTGTAGACTATACCAGTATGAATAATAGTGCCATCTTCTCTTTCCAACACAATTCATAGCACTTCTTCTTTTCCCCATGTCCCCTGCATTTCAGCAGCTTTAGTATTGCTTTTGACATATAAGGCTACTCCTCCTCCATTTCTGCCTTCTCTATCTCTCCTAAATAAATTATAGCCAGCTATGGCTATATCCCATCCATGTGACTTGTTAAACCATATTTCTGTAGTGGCCACAATGTCCAAGTCCATTTCCACTATTAGGACTTCCAGGTCAGGAACTTTATTGGCTAAGCTTCGAGTGTTTGTGCTCATTGCTTACCAGCATTTGTTGACTGGCTTGCCTGTATTTTGCTGGATTCCACCCCTTTATTTCTTCTTCAAACCTGGGAAAATAGCTGATGGCCTGCTGGGATTAATTGAGAGTGACTGTACAAACAGCAAAAACCTTTGGTTTATGTTTGGTTTGTTTAGGTTTTATCGCAATTTTCAGACTTTTTTGAAGTTTGTTTCCCAAATTCATTGTTATCAAAACTATTTAATGCTCATTAGAAGGTTTTGATGTATACTAAACTTAACGTGCTAACTCATAGGCTAACATCTTAAACTGATTTAGTTTCAACTAAATTTATTAAGGCACTCTAACAAGCCAACTGTGCAGTAATGAATACACATCCCTTTGAATCACAAAATGATTCTCATAAAACTAAGGGGTATGTTTACTAAAGAGTATTAAGGGAGTAGTGAATTTCAAGCAATAACAGCAGGGTTCAAGGTTTTTGTGTGCAATAAAGACTCGGGGTGGTTTATACAGGCTCTCAGAACTCTGCCTTCTTGTGTGCTGACCTTCATTCTCTCTCTTCCTTGTTATAATTCCCTGCTTTTCCTTCTCTTATGCTATCCTGTCAAGTTTTTATGGTGTTCATTTCTTCTTCCAAATGATGTTTTTATTGAACACCACTTTGACGTGACCGAAAAGCGGTATATCAAATGTTTTAATAGACTATAAACCATTGGCATTCGAGCGGTAAGGACGTAAGAGCCTACTTAGCATGTGCTAACAGGATACCGGACATTATGGTGCCAAGCATGCACCTTAACATCCGAAAACGATACTTATCTTAATGCTGGATAAGGGAGCCCCAGCAAAAGTCAATGTAAAGGTGCTGGATGGAAGGCCAAAAGGGAGCTGATGGACCTGACAGTTCTCCAGGAACAAGCAGGAAGTCAGTCATAAGAACATAAGAACATAAGATATGCCATACTGGGTCAGACCAAGGTCCATCAAGCCCAGTATTCTGTTTCCAACAGTGGCCAGTCTAGGTCATACGTACCTAGCAGTTTCCCCAAGGGACACAGGTTCCACAATGCTTGTATTGGTTCAAGCATTGATATCCTGGGTCCCTTCTTAATAATGGTTTATGGACCTTTCCTCCAGGAACTTGTCCAAACCTTTTTTAAACCCAGCTACACTAACAGCCTTTACTACATCCTCCGGTAACAAATTCCAGAGTTTGATTACACGTTGAGTGAAAAAATATTTTCTTTTATTAGTCTTAAATAGTTTACCCTGTAGCTTCATTGCATGTCCCCTAGTCTTTCTATATTCTGATAAGGTAAACAATCGATCTACGTTTACCCGTTCCACTCCGTTCATTAATTTATAGACTTCTATCATATCTCCCCTCAGCCGTCTCTTTTCCAGGTTAAAGAGCCCCAACCTTGTTAGCCTTTCTTCATAGGAGTAGCCTTCCATCCCCTTTACCATTTTGGTGGCTCTTCTCTGAACCTTTTCTAAAATCGCTATATCCTTTTTAAGATACGGCGACCAGAATTGCACACAATATTCAAGGTGCGGTCTCACCATGGAACGATATAGAGGCATTATAATATCTTTTGTTTTATTTTCCATTCCTTTCCTTATCATACCTAGCATTCTATTTGCTCTCTTGGCCGCCGCTGCACACTGGGCCGAGGGTTTTAACATGGTATCCACAAGGACGCCTAAATCTTTTTCTTGGGTGGTGGTTCCTAATGTGGAACCTTGCATCGTGTAACCATAGTTTGGGTTGTTCTTCCCTAGGTGCATAACCTTGCACTTCTCCACATTAAATTTCATCTGCCATTTTGATGCCCAGTCTTCCAATTTATCAAGATCCTCTTGCAATTTTCCACAATCCTCCTGGGTTTTAACAACTTTAAATAGTTTTGTGTCATCAGCAAATTTGATAACCTCACTCGTTATTCCACTTTCCAGGTCATTTATGAATATGTCAAAAAGCAGCGGACCCAGCACAGATCCCTGGGGTACACCACTATTCACCTTTCTCCATTGGGAAAATTGGCCATTTAGCCCTACCCTCTGCTTTCTATCTTTTAACCAGTTCCTGATCCACAGTAGTACACTGCCTCCTATCCCATGACTCTTTAGTTTTGCCAAAAGTCTCTCATGAGGGACCTTGTCAAAGGCTTTCTGAAAGTCCAGATACACAATATCAACCGACTCACCTTTGTCCACCTGTTTATTCACTCCTTCAAAAAAACATAACAGATTAGTAAGACAAGATCTTCCTTGTCTAAAGCCATGTTGGCTGTCTCCCATTAGGTCATGACTATCTATATGCTGAGTAATTTTATTCTTTATGATGGTTTCTACCATTTTTCCCGGTACTGATGTCAGGCTCACCGGTCTGTAGTTTCCCGGATCACCCCTCGAACCCTTTTTAAAAATTGGTGTTACATTGGCGATCCTCCAATCCTCAGGTATTAGAGATGATTTTAATGATAGTTCACAGATTACTGATAGCAGGTCTGCAATCTCAAATTTCAGTTCTTTCAACACCCTTGGATGTATACCATCCGGCCCAGGTGATTTGCTACTCTTCAGTTTATCTAATAGTTGTAAGACATCTTCCCGATGTATCGATATTTCCTTCAATTCTTCCACACCTTTAAATACCACTTCAGTCGTGGGTAACATCCCTACATCTTCCTCAGTAAAGACCGAAGCAAAGAATTCATTCAGTCTCTCCGCTATCGCCTTGTCGCCTCTTAGTGCTCCTTTAACCCCTTTATCATCTAATGGACCAACTGACTCTCTCACGGGTTTTTTTGCTACGAATGTACTTGAAAAGGTCTTTATTTCGCGTTTTTGCTTCCGCAGCAAGCTTCTTCTCAAATTCTCTCTTTGCCTGCCTTATCAATGCCTTGCATTTGACTTGCCAGTGCTTGTGCTGTTTCCAGGTTTCATCATTTGGCTCTTTTTTTCCATTTCTTGAAAGATGCTTTTTTGGCAACAACAGCCTCTCTGACCTCAGCTTTAAACCATGCTGGCAATTTTTTAGACTTCCTTCCACTTTTCTTAAAGCGTGGAATACAGCTGGTCTGGGCTTCCAAGATAGTATTTTTCAACAACACCCAAGCTTGATGTACGTCTTTAACCTTTGCAACTGCTCCTTTTAGTTTTTTCTTAACTGTTTTCCTCATTCTATCATAGTCTCCCTTTCGAAAGTTAAAGGGTAGTACTGTGGATTTCCTTACTATCCCTCCTCCACTAATTAAATCAAAGGCGATCATGCTATGATCACTATTGCCAAGTGGCCCCAACACCCTTATCTCTTGCACTACATCTGGTGTTCCACTAAGGACTAGGTCTAATATTGCTTCTCCTCTGGTCGGTTCATGAACCAGCTGCTCCAAGAAGCAGTCATTTATTTCATCTAGGAACTTTATCTCCCTAGCATGTCCTGTTGTGACACTGACCCAGTCGATGCCGGGGTAATTGAAATCACCCATTATTATTACTGCACTGTAACTTTTGCTAGCTTCCTTGATTTCTTTGAGCATTTCATCATCCATTTGTTCATTCTGGCCAGGCGGACGATAGTACACCCCCACTGCCATCGCCTTCCCCTTTTTACATGGAATTTCAATCCATAGAGATTCTACAGCAAATTTTGTTTCTTGCAAAACTTTAATCCTTTCTGATTCAATGCCCTCTCTAACATAGAGCGCAACCCCTCCACCAATTTGATCAGCTCTATCATTTCGATATAGTTTGTACCCAGGTATCACAGTGTCCCACTGGTTGTCCTCCTTCCACCATGTCTCTGATATTCCAATCATATCTAACCTCTCGTTTAGTGCTATATATTCTAACTCTCCCATCTTGTTTTGTAGACTTCTAGCATTTGCATACAAGCATTTTAGAGACTGTATTTTATTCATATTAATTTGGCTATTGGTAGACATGGGTAATTTGGGATCTTTAAGTTCTGTCTGCTCCATACTCGAGGGCATTTGGGCTACTTTACTCTTTTTTGGAACCTCTCTGCTTTTTGTAGTATCCTTCAAGGATACATTCTTCCGAACCATGCGCTCTTGGGCGACTGTCGGCTTTCCCCTATTATCTCACAAATGGGTGACGTCGGCACCAACGGAGCCCTCATGGAAGCATTTCCCCAGCTTTCAAAGAAAGCCTTTGGGAGATGCTACCATGCATGTGTGGTCCCCTTCCCGCCCAAGGGTGCCATCTTGCTCAGTCTTCCTTTTTCTTCGGAGCCCTTCAGATGTTCATCTGGCTTATCCCCGGAAAACGTTTATTTTATACTTCTCTGAGTTTCATACTCGCCTCTGGTATCACTCCGGTACTCTTCCCACCTGCCGACCTCGTTACCTCGGTGTCGGGTCAGCCTATTTTTGTAGTTTTCATTCTTTCTTTTCCTGGCACCTTCGTGCCTTTTTTTCTCCCACTGGCATTGGCACTGGCACTGGAGGGTCTTCAACCTTGCAGGGGTACTTTTTTACCCCATAGCTTCCAGTTGCTTTAAGAAGTATGAATGGTGCTCCAAAATTATGTCCTTGATCGACACACATGACTGCTGTCTCTGCTGCTTCGGTTCAGATCACGATCCGGCAGCCTGTGGTCTCTGCAAGAGAATGTCCAGTAAGGCCCTCAAGAGCCGCCAGCAGCAGCACATTAAGTTTTTTCCCGAGTCCCCAGTGACTCCGAAGGCCAGGGCCTCATCTGACGCAACCCTCCATGCCCGAACCTCATCGTGGGTCCTCAGAAAAGGGGTATCTCTCGAGAGAACCCCGGAAGAAGAAGAAGCCCTCAATGGTGGCATCCCTGGATGGCTCCAACTGCCCAGGTGCTCCCAGGGCCCGGTCCCACAGTCCAAGATGCCTGTCCGAGGCATCGGAGAAGGAGCGACCTGCGAAGGTTCCCCAGATGAACCTGACCACGGACCAACCTTGATCCCCAGACATTATCCTCATTGAGGATTCCCCTTTGGGGGAGCCGGCGTCAGGCTCGAGTCCCTCAGTGCTCATGCCAAAGGCTGCGGAGCCTTCTGGTCTGGATTGCAGAATGATAGCCCTGGAATTCAGTTTGTCTGCCTTCATGGACCAGCAGCGAGTGCTGTTGTCCGGCACGACCGGTTCTTCTGCCCTGACCACCAGGCCCTCGATGTCCCCGGGGGCCGAGCTAATCCTCGAGGTCCTCCAACCTCGTCAATCCTTGGCTGAGGTCGTGATCCGAGTCCCCCTCGATGGGACTGTGGTCATCCCCGGCAAGTCTGACGGGCACCGGCCGCAGGGCATCAGGAGCCCCAAGGCCCATGGAGCAGCCCTTCTATGAGTCCTCCACAGACTACTCTGAGTGGGAGACGGAGGATGAGGAATCCCCCGATACCCGTCGCCACCGTGACATACCATCTGACTCTCCTGTCTCAGAGCTTCGACAGCGGTCTCTGCCCAAGGATATGGGCGTCCTTGATTTTGTCAAGGACATGTCCAAGCCCTGGCATTCCCAATGGAGTCAGAGGAGGATCCTCAGGTGGATGAATTGGAAATCCTCCAGTATGAGGCACCTCCATGGGAATCGCTCATGGTGCCCATCCCTCCCATCCTGGAATGGCTAATTCTCCAAATGTGGGAGACACCGGCTTCAGTACTGGTGGTGAGCAAATGGCTCAACTTGATGTATCGAGTCTGCTGGAGCCTGGGCTTCCAAAAGTCACAACTGATGCATAATTCCATAGTGGTGGAGTCGGCCATGCGTCGGCTGAAAAGCCAGAAGATGCACTCCTTGGTGCCCCCAGGCAGGGAGTCTCGTACCCTGGATGCCCTCAGCAGAGAGTGCTACCAGGGCTCAATGCTCATTGGCCACATCCAGGCCTACCAGCTGTATATGGGCATGTACCTGAGAGACCTGGCAAAGGAACTCGCCGAGTTCTCGGCTGGTCTCTCTGAACCTTTGCAGCGGTTCCAGAACCTGGCCAAAGCAGTCCGTGAATGCTCCAAATTCATGTCTCGGGTGGCCTATGATTGGCAGCTTGAGTAGTGGCGGCTGGCATCGGTGCACGCCACCAAGCTTGGCTACAGTCGTCCGACTTTGAGCAATGGGTTCAGGCTTACCCGTCTTTATGGGTTGGCACTATAGCACTGTGCCAAGGGTCCTGCGCATCTAAGGGGCCCCGCATGCTCCAGCAGCTGCTTGTTGTAATGTTTTAGTTTTATAAGTCCTTTTTATGTTTGACATTTAAAGTTTAATTTTTTTTATTATGTTATTTCTTTACTTATACTAGTTTCAATTTATTTCTTTACATTTTTATTTTACACTTGTAAAGTTTTTTAAATTATTTTTAAATATTTTGGTCCTTCGTTCAGCTTGTTTGGTGTTCCTGAACAGTAGACTGTAGACCGGGAACCAGGCTATCATAATCTACTTCCAGTTTAACTTGACAGCTGTTTGTGAATTGTGATGTGGACATATGATTGTCGGCTTTGTCGGTCAGTTTCTCAGTAATTGATTTCAATCATTTGTAGCGAAATGATGTCACGAGTGACTTTAGTGAGGAGTCCATGACATGGGCAGCTGGGCTCATCATGTAGGATCCAGCCCATCAGGGGCCCCTTCAGGCCACCAGGTGCCAGGGGCCTCACAATGGCAAAAGACGGGCCAGGGTTCAGGACAAATTGGTTGATGTCTCCTGCCAAGAAGAGAACCTCTTTGTCAAACCCATGACTGACAAGGCTGCCAAGCTGGATACCGAGTTCATGATGAGGACCAGGCTCTCCAAAAAGACCACTGCCCCTCCCTGATGTAAAGGCTTGGGTAAAAAGCCCTTCTACCCGAGGAAGGGAGCTGCTTACAGAAACTACCCACCTTATCAGGCCTCCCCAGTTCCCCAACAGGGTCAGCAGGCTAAGGGACAAGAGCATGGCCCACATAAGTAGAAGGCTCCAAAACCCCATGCATCGGCTCCAGCCCAGCCAGGGTGGAGTTTTTGACTCCTTGAGCATAACCTCTGTACCCCAAGGAGATCAGCAGTCCATAGGGGGACGTCTGGCCCTCTATGCCCTGAGGTGGGTGACTAAGGGTGATCAGGGAGGGTTACCACCTGACTCAGTCATCTCCCCCTTATTTCCCAGGAGAGCCTTTCAGGACTTCCCTCCACTGGGACCTTCTTCTGAAGGAATTGGCAGGTCTTCTCGAGGACAAAGAGGTGGAACCGGTGCCCCACCACCTCAAGGACAAAGGGTTCTACTCCAGGTACTTCCTTGTGCCAAAGAGGATGGGGAACCTAAGGCCCATCCTCACTCTGCGCAACCTCAACAAATTCCTAGTGAGGGAGAAGTTCAAGATGTTCTCCCTTGGAACATTGCTGCCATACCTTCCCGCAGCAAGACTGGCTATGCTCCTTACACCTCAAGGATGCTTATACCCACATCTTCATCTGCCCCAACCACAGGCAGTACTTGCAGTTAAAGGTGTGGGGGCAGGCACTTTCAATACAGAGTTCTCCCCTTTGGCCTAGCCTCTGCCCCAAGAGTCTTCACAAAATGCCTGGCAGTAGTGGCTGCCTTCCTCCGGCTCCAGGGGGGTCTTTGTCTTTCCCTACCTGGACAACTGGCTTATAAAGGGCAGCACAGCCTAAGAAGTGCAGCAGGCCACCACATGCATCATCCAGGTTCTGCAACAATTGGGCTTTGTCATAAACTACCCCAAGTCTCACCTCCACCCGACACAGTGTCGAGTTCATTGGGGCAAAGATTGACACTCTTCAGTCGAGGGCTTTCTTGCCCAAGGACCGAACCAATCATCTCTGGTCTCTAGCTCGGGACGTACAGTACCATCCCTTGGTGCCCGCCCGGCTTCTCCTAACCCTCCTCGGGCACATGGCCTCCATGGTCCACAACACTCCAGATGCTTGCCTCCACATAAGGGTGGCACAGTGGTGTCTCCGGGATCAGTGGTCTCAGGCCACGGGCTGCCTCTGAGACAAAGTCTTTGTGACCCACCAACTGACGGACTCCCTGGTCTGGTGGCAGTCGACCCAGCATCTCGAGGCGGGTATGCCTTTTCAGGCCCCAAGCCCCTTGAGTGTCACCACAGATGCCTCTCTGCTCGGCTGGGGAGTCCACTGCGGAGATCTCCGCATTCAGAGCAACTGGCCACCAGACGAGAGCACCCAGCAGATCAGCCTCCTGAAGCTCTGGGCCATATACCTAACCCTGAGGGTTTTCTGTCAACACTTGCATCACCAGCCAGTGCTGGTCCAGACGGACAACCAGATAGCGATGTTCTACGTGAACAAACAGGGGGGCACGGGGTCTCATGCCCTCTGTCAGGAGGTGCTGGTCCTCTGCTCATACGCAATCCTACAGGGTATCTTCTTGCAGGCAGTGTACCTGCCAGACAAGGACAACCTACTGGCCAACAGACTCAGCAGAATTCTCCAGCCGCACGAGTGGCAGCTGGACACCAGGGTAGCTAGTTGGCTTTACCGGCTCTGGGAGGAACTCATAATAAACCTTTTCACCAGCTCAAACAACTTTCAGTTGCCCCGCTTCTGCTCCTGGCAGCCCCACCCCTGCAGGGTGGCGGCCGATTTATTCCTAGTCTCATGGTCGGGAGGCCTTATGTACGCCTTCCCTCCGATGCCGCTGATTGCCAAGACCTTATTCAGAACCCTCAGCAACAGGGCCTCACTCATCCTGATAGCTCCTCGGTGGCCCAGGCAACCGTGATTCCCACTGCTTCTACAGCTGAAAGTGGAGGACCCATCCCCCTGGGGACCGCCCCGGGACTCCTGTCTCAGGAGGGAGTCTCCTTACTGCATCCCAACCTGGGGTCCCTGTCGCTGACAGCGTGGCTGCTGAGAGGGTGACTCTGGCCCCTTTCAACCTTCTGGTTGAGATGGAGGATATTTTGCTGGCCTCTTGCAAGGCCTCTACTAGGAAAGCTTATGCCTTTAAATGGCGCAGCTTCTCTGTTTGGTGCACTGAACACAGCGCTAATCCTTTCTTCTGCCCAGTGGCTCTGGTGTTACAGTACCTTCTCCACCTCTCTCAGTCCAGACCCAAGTCTAATTCCGTCCGAGTGCACCTTAATGCCCTGGCAGCGCACCACCATCTGGTGGATGGTAAGCCCTTCTCGGTCCAACTGTTGGTGACCTGTTTCCTTCGGGGCCTGCTCTTATCGAAGCCTCCGGTTTGCTCTCCGGCAACTGAATGGGACATAAGAACATAAGATATGCCATACTGGGTCAGACCAAGATCCATCAAGCCCAGTATCCTGTTTCCAACAGTGGCCAATCTAGGTCATAAGTACCTAGCAGTTTCCCCAAAAGACACAGGTTCCTCAGTTTTGGGGCAGCTCAATCGCCCACCCTTTAAGTCTTTGGCTACCTGCCACCTTCGCTACCTCTCTTGGAAAGTAGTTTTCCTGGTTGCGCTCACCTCCGCTCACAGAGTTAGCGAGCTTCAGGTCCTTGTAGCAGAGGCACCCTATACCAGGTTCTGCAAGAACAGAGTGGTGCTTTGCACGCACCCCAAGTTCCTGCTGAAGATGGTGTTACCCGTCCATCTCAGCCAGGAAGTGGTGCTCCCCACCTTCTTTCCAAGACCTCCCTCCAGTCGGGCAGAGACAGTCCTTCACATACTGGACTTTAAGAGGCCTTGTCCTTCTATATTCAACGCACTCAGGGCCACTGAAAAGCTTCCCAGCTTTTCATCTCTTATGACCCCAGTAGGCTGGGGGAGGCAATGACCAAATGTACGTTGTCCACCTGGGTGGCGGACTGTATTGCCCTTGCTTACAAGCAGGTGAGGCTCCCGCTGGAAGGACGCATCATGGCGCACCATATCAGGGTCATGGCAGCTTCGGTGGCAAACTTGCACTCCATCCCAATGGTGGACATCTGCTGGGCTATCACCTAGTCTTCAGTCCATATCTTCACAGCCCGTTACTGCCTGGAAAGAGAGTCCCGATGGGACAGTGCCTTTGGCCAGGCTGTGCTCCTTAACCTTTTCAGGATCTAGTCAACTCCTACCCTTCTGTGTTCAGGGTACTGGAGTGCTGGTTTCATCAGACACAGGGGTCCTACTGTGGTATGTGGATACAGACTCTTTTGCTGCTGCTTGCAGCTCCCCATGAGGGAGCCCCTGTTTTTGCTATGGGCTTTCGGTAGCCTGTAGCTGGGGAGTCCCATAGGTGAGGACTGACTTCCTGCTTGTTCCCTGAGAAAGCGTAGTTACTCAACTGTAACAGGTGTTCTCCGGGGACAGCAGGAATCAGTCCTCATAACCCTCCCTCCTCCCCTTGGAGTTGTTCCTTTACCATCTTTTATTTGTGTAGTCTTTTAGCTATGTTATCTGACTGAGCAAGATGGTACCCTTGGGTGGGAAGGGGACCATGCATGCGTGGTAGCATCTCCCAAAGGCTTTCTTTGAAAGCTGAGGGGATGCTTCCATAAGGGCTCCATCAGTGCCAACATCATCCATATTTGAGAACTGATTCCTCCTGTCCCCAGAGAACACCTGTTACAGGTGAGTAACTACGCTAAATGTGGGCATCCTATGTGACAGTCAGTAAGTGGGATGAGCATGTGGGAGGCAGCAGTACTGATGCATGGAGGGGTGCCCACGTAAAATGCTGTAATGTCAGTGTGCAGCATAGGATGTGGAAGATGTATCCACCTGCAGTGTCATAATTGCCATGATGTGTGCATCAAAAGGATGACAGAGCTGGAGTGGTGACATGCCGATCAGTCACAGGAGAGGTGTGAGTGATACATCAAAATGAGGAAAAAGTTCCTGTGTAGGCCACGGTGTAGTAGCTGGCAGGAGAATACATCACTGCACATAGCCAGCAGAGGCAGATAGATGGGCAGAAAGAAGGATGGCGGTAGATGAGAGGGTGGTATGGGGTTGCAGCACCGATGTATCTGATGTGACATCACCAATGCAGTCATAGTGTGTTGAAAAAAATGTGCCCGTGCCAAGTGGAAATCTCAAGACCAGCTATGTTGGTCGCACAGCTGGCCTAGCCTCACAACCACCATATAACTCTCCAGACAAATGTGCATACAACAACGGAAGAATAAATCGCTCACTTTGGTCATATGGAGCACCTAAGGAAGCGTGATTAGCCCTGCAGGTGGCCATCCCAGGGGTAGATTGTGGGAGCATGCTATGCACAGAGGTGAGTGATCCAAAGCTGTGCAGTCACAGTGATTTAGATATTTAGTTACATAAATGGTTTTCAGCTGAAAGTACACCCCTTTGACCCCGTGAAAAGCAGTATATAAGCATTGCTAAATAAATAAAGAGGCATTAATGTCATACTTGCTTCTTTAAGGCTTTTTAGTAAACATACCCCTAAGATTCAGCTGTCACAAATATTTCTGCTTCTTTATTGACTAAAGCACTCTAATCACTGAAATTGATATTCCTAACAGGGACCCAGTTGCAAGCAAGGTAATACTGTGTCTCTTTTAGCTACAATCTCTCTGCTTGAAAGCTCTTGAAGGGGTTTTGGTTTTCATTTATAAAAACAAATTCTTTTTTTTTTCTATACTGCAAAGGGGGAATTTTTTGTGGTATTGGGCAAAGCTCTGTCAGTTAGAGTTCATTGTTTTTTGTTCCAGCTACCTATTCACAGCTAGTTCTTTGAAGCCACTGACCTCATCAGGTGTTTGTGGTCCTTAATTAGCTTGCAAAGGAGATGGGCAGCTGAATACTGTATAAAGATCGACAGGGCCTTGCAAGCACTGGCATTCCTAATAGGGACTTGGTTGTAAACAAGGTAATAATGTGTGGCTTTTAACTACAATCTCTCTATCTAAGAGCTAATTCTTTTCTTTTTCTATACTCCAAAGGGGGAATTTTTTGTGGTATTGGGCAAAGCTCTATCAGGGTTCGTTGTTTTTTGTTCGAGCTACCCATTCACTGCTAGCTCTTTGAAGCCACTGATCTCATCAGGTGTTAGGTCCCTCCCTACCCACCCTAGCTCCCACCCACCCTGTGAGCATCCTTGCTTTATGGGTCAACTCCCCAATTAGCTACACAAAGGGACTTACAACAGCCCTGTTCTAACACCTTTAAAAGAGGTTAACTGATTTTTCTTTTAAAGGACAGCTGAGGAACAGGCAGGGACTTTGACAGGTCTCTCTCTTTTACTTCAACAGGTATCGAAGCTCCTCCAACTGAACAATGGCTGGGAAAAATCATATTGCCAAAGCTGTTGCCCCTATTACAGCTTCTGCCTCTGTCCAGACAGAGATCACAATGTTAGCTGAAGGTCCGGTTTCATGTGCAGATGCCTGCATGCTGAAGCGCTCAGAAAACAAGTGGAGGAGCTCAGAAAACAAGTGGCGAGGCTGAGGCATGTTTAAGACAGTGAGAAGTACACTGATGAGCTGCTTCTTCAAACATCCAAGCTCTCCAACAGAGCTGAAGATGGGAGCCTACAAAATGATGAAACATGGACATGAGTCACTAGGGCCTGCAGAATCACCAATCCAATTCCTCCAGTCTTTGAATTGAAGAGACATTATACAGACCTGGAAGTGGAGGAGGTGAAAGCATCCCAGGAAAGGGAAGAACCAGAGCTTGAGCACCCCAAAGTTGCAGAATCAGTGACCACAAGGAAGCGAAGGGTAGTGGTGGTTCGTGACTCTCTTCTGAGGGATACTGAGGTGTACATTTCCCAACCAGACTTGATGTTCAGAGAGGTCTGCTGTCTGCCAGTTGCCAAAATCTGAGATGTTATGGTGAGTTTGCCGAGACACATCAAGCCTACTGACTATTACCCGAGGTCGTTCATCCATGTTGGCACAGGACCAGGTATCCGTCTGAGCATATCAAAAGTGACTTCATGGCTCTGGTTCAGAGGGTAAAGCAGATAGGTACACAGGTGGTGTTCTCTTCAATCTTTCCTGTTGAGGATAAAGGATGAGGCAGAGAAGCTTGCATCCTGGAGATTCATGCATGGCTGCATGAATGGTGTCATTGAGAGCAATTTTGTTTCCTGCACCATGGGATGAAGTTCCAAGGGATTCAGAGCAGAGATGGTGTCCATCTGTCCAAGAAGGGTCGACATGTCTTCAGTAGCAGACTGGCTAACCTACTGAAGAGGGCTTTAAACTAGATTAATTAGGAATGGGTGACAAAAGCCCCCAGGTAAGTAAAGCCACCAGGTAAGTGAAACATTAAATACCTCTATAGAAATGGGTAAAAGGAGCAACATCTGGAATGTGGTGTATAAATGCCTGTAGCATGGGAAATAATATCCCAAATGTTGAGACTTTAAAGGAAGAGGCTGACTTGGATTTAGTGGCAGTTATGGAAACATGGTTCACAGACAACCATGACTGGGATGTAATTATACCATGCTATATTTTATTCAGGAAGGACAGGGTAGGAAGAAGGGGAGGAGGAATGACACTGTATGTTAAAAATAATATTAAAGCTATAGAATTACAGGGCTTAAAAGGGAGAGAAGAGGCACTGTGGGTTAAACTAGAAAGAAGGAAAGAGAAATCCTTTTGCATTGGCGTGATATACAGCCACCTCCCCCTCCCATCAAAAGGAGAAAAGGTGGACAGAGATTTAATAGAAGACATACGCAGCATTGCCAGGAAATGGGAAGTGCTACTGATACGTGATTTCAATATGCCGGATGTTGATAGTCACATCCTTGCTGCAATGTCATCTAGAAATAAGGAGATCATGGATTCGCTACAGGGAGAACTATTCAGGCAACTGGTAACAGAACCCACATGTGAAGGAGCCATATTGGACTTGGTGCTTACCAATGGGGAAAGTGTTTCTGATGTTATATTGGGAGATCATCTCACATCCAGTGATCACCAGATGGCTGTGGTTCAGTATTAAGGCTAGGGCTGATAAAATCCATTCAAAAGTGAGAGTCTTAGGGGCTTGTTTACAAAGCTGCGGTAGCGGTTCGCGATCGTTATCGGAGCCGCGACCCCATTGATTTCAATGGGGCCGCGGCTCCGATAACGACCGCGACCCACTACCGCGGCTTTGTAAACAAGCCCCTTAGACATTACGAAAACTAACATTGCCAGGATGGGCCAATACCTCAAGGAGTCATTAGTGGGACGGGAATAGATGGTGGATGTTGAAAAACAGCGGGCAAAACTGAAGGGGGATCATTTAAGGGCAACCAATCTTTTTGTTAGAAAGGTAAATAAAGGTAAAAGGAAAAGGAGGCAGCTATGGCTCTCAAAAGAAGTAGCTGAGAACTTGAAGAAAAAGGGGGAGGCCTTCATGAAATACAAGAGATCACAGAGAGAGGAAGACAGGCAACCGTTGTATTTGTTGATATGGAAGGACAAACTAGATAGGCCATGTGGTCTTTTTCTGTCATCATTTTTCTATGTTTCTATACTTGGGAAAACTTAGAGAATATAAGAACATAAGAACATAAGATATGCCATACTGGGTCAGACCAAGGTCCATCAAGCCCAGTATCCTGTTTAAAACAGTGGCCAATCTAGGTCATACGTACCTAGCAGTTTCCCCAAAAAACACAGGTTCCACAATGTTTGTACTGGGTCAAGCATTGATATCCTGGGTCCCTTCTTAATAACGGTTTATGGATCTTTCCTCTAGGAACTTGTCCAAACCTTTTTTAAACCCAGCTACACTAACAGCCTTTACTACATCCTCCGGTAACAAATTCCAGAGTTTGATTACACGTTGAGTGAAAAAATATTTTCTTTTATTAGTCTTAAATAGTTTACCCTGTAGCTTCATTGCATGTCCCCTAGTCTTTCTATATTCTAATAACATAAACAATCGATCTACGTTTACCCGTTCCACTCCGTTCATTAATTTATAGACTTCTATCATATCTCCCCTCAGCCGCCTCTTTCCAGGTTAAAGAGCCCTAACCTTTTTAGCCTTTCTTCATAGGAGTATCCTTCCATCCCCTTTACCATTATGGTGGCTCTTCTTGGAACCTTTTCTAATAACGCTATATCCTTTTTAAGATACGGTGACCAGAATTTCACACAATATTCAAGGTGCGGTCTCACCATGGAACAATATAGAGGCATTATAATATCTTTTGTTTTATTTTCCATTCCTTTCCTTATGATACCTAGCATTCTATTTGCTCTCTTGGCCACCGCTGCACACTGGGCCGATGGTTTTAACATGTTATCCACAATGATGCATAAATCTTTTTCCTGGGTGGTGGTTCCTAATGTGGAACCTTGCATTGTGTAACCATAGTTTGGGTTGTTCTTCCCTAGGTGCATAACTTTGCACTTGTCCACATTAAATTTCATCTGCCATTTTGATGCCCAGTCTTCCAATTTATCAAGATCCTCTTGCAATTTTCCACAATCCTCTTGGGTTTTAACAACTTTAAATAGTTTTGTGTCATTTGCAAATTTGATAACCTCACTCGTTATTCCCCTTTCCAGATCATTTTATGAATAATGTCAAAAAGCATCGGACCCAGCACAGATCCCTGGGAAACACCACTATTCACCTTTCTCCATTGGGAAAATTGGCCATTTAGCCCTACCCTCTGCTTTCCATCTTTTCACCAGTTCCTGATCTACAATAGTACACTGCCTCCTATCACATGACTCTTTAGTTTTGCCAAAAGTCTCTAATGAGGGACCTTGTGAAAGGGCTTTCTGAAAGTCCAGATACACTATATCAACCTACTCACAAAAGTCCATCTGTTTATTCACACCTTCAAAAAAACATAACAGATTTGTAAGACAAGATCTTCCTTGTCTAAAGCCATGTTGGCTGTTTCCCATTAGGCGATGACTATCTACATGCTGAGTAATTTTGTTCTTTGTGATGGTTTCTGCCATTTTTCCTGGTACTGACGTCAGACTCACCGGTCTGTAGTTTCCCAGATCACCCCTGGAACCCTTTTTAAAAATTGGCGTTACATTGGCGATCCGCCAATCTTCAGATATTACAGATGATTTTAATGAAAATTCACAGATTACGAATAGCAGGTCTGCAATCTCATATTTCAGTTCTTTCAACACCCTTGGATGTATACCATCCGGCCCAGGTGATTTGCTAGTGTTCAGTTTATCTAATAGTTGTAATACATCTTCCCGATGTATAGATATTTCCTTCAATTCTTTCACACCTTTAAATACCACGTCAGTCATGGGTAACATCCCTACATCTTCCTCAGTAAAGACCGAAGCAAAGAATTCATTCAGTCTCTCCGCTATCGCCTTGTCACGTCGTAGTGCCCCTTTAACCCCTCTATCATCTAATGGAACAACTGACTCTCTCACAGGTTTTTTGCTACAAATGTACTTGAAAAAGTCTTTATTTTGTGTTTTTGCTTCTGCAGCAAGCTTCTTCTCAAATTCTCCCTTTACCTGCCTTAACAATGTCTTGCATTTGACTTGTCAGTGCTTGTGCTGTTTCCAGGTTTCGTCGTTTGGCTCTTTTTTCCATTTCCTGAAAGATGCTTTTCTGGCAACAACAGCCTCTCTGACCTCACCTTTAAACCATGCTGGCAGTTTTTTGGACTTCCTTCCACTTTTCTTAAAGCGTGGAATACAGCTGGTCTGGGCTTCCAAGATAGAATTTTTTCAACAACACCCAAGCATGATGTAAATCTTTAACCTTTGCAACTGCTCCTTTTAGTTTTTTCTTAACTATTTTTCTCATTTTATCATAGTCTCCCTTTCGACAGTTAAAAGTTAGTACTGTGGATTTCCTTACTATCCCTCCTCCACTAATTAAATCAAACGCGATCGTGCTATGATCACTATTGCCAAGTGGCCCCAACACCCTTATCTCTTGGACTAGATCAGGTTTTCCACTAAGGATTAGGTCCAATCTGGCTTCCCCTCTGGTCAGTTCATGAACCAGCTGCTCCAAGAAGCAGTCATTTATTTCATCTAGGAACTTTATCTCCCTAGCATGTCCTGCCGCAACACTGACCCAGTCGATACCGGGGTAATTGAAATCACCCATTATTATCACTGCACTGTAACTTTTGTTAGCTTCCTTGATTTCTTTGAGCATTTCATCATCCATTTGTTCATTCTGGCCAGGCGGTTGATAGTACACCCCCACTGCCATCGCCTTCCCCTTTTTACATGGAATTTCAATCCATAGAGATTCTACAGCAAATTTTGTTTCCTGCAAAACTTTAATCCTTTCTGACTCAATGCCCTCTCTAACATAGAGCGCAACCCCTCCACCAATTTGATCAGCTCTATCATTACGATATAGTTTGTACCCAGGTATCACAGTGTCCCACTGGTTGTCCTCCTTTCACCATGTCTCTGATATTCCAATCATATCTAACCTCTCATTTAGTGCTGTATATTCTAACTCTCCCATCTTATTTTTTAGACTTCTAGCATTTGCATACAAGCATTTTAGAGACTGTATTTTATTCATATTAATCTGGCTATTGATAGACATGGGTAATTTGGGATCTTTAAGCTCTGTCTGCTCCATACTCGAGGGTATAGTCAGGAAAGCAAAGATACAAAAAAAAAAATAAAGAAGAAATAGCCTATGCAATAAAATGGGGAGATAAGACATTTTTCAGCTATGTTAGTGAGAAGTGGAAGGACAAAAGTAGTATTGTCAGACTAAACAGTGAAGGGGAGGAATATGTAGAAGCTGTTGAGGATAAAGCGTAATTGCTTAATATATATTTTTGTTCTGTGTTTACAGATGAATGGCTAGGAGCAGGACCTCAGAAAACACCCACAAATAGGAACAGAAGTGACAGGGATCTCGAACGATTTTCAGAAGACTGTGTTTATGAGGAATTGGTAAACTAAAAGTAGAGAATGTGATCGGACTGGATGGGATACACCCAAGAATACTGAAGAAACTTGGGGACATTCTAGTGGCTCCACTGACTGACTTTTGCAATGTCTCTTTGGAATCGGGAGTGGTGCCAGAGGACTGGAGAGAGGCACATGTGGTCCCTTTACAGAAAAGCGAAAGTAAGGATGTCGTTGAAAACTACAGGCTGGTTAGTTTAAACTCTGTGGCAAGTAAATTATTGGAAGTGCTGCTAAAAG
Organism: Ichthyophis bannanicus; assembly: GCA_033557465.1. Lineage (NCBI taxonomy): Eukaryota > Metazoa > Chordata > Amphibia > Gymnophiona > Ichthyophiidae > Ichthyophis > Ichthyophis bannanicus. The sequence continues at coordinate 955,962,846 of CM066032.1, forward strand.
ACAAAATAGTGAGGTTTCTGGAGTCCAATGAATTACAGGATTGGAGACAGCATGGATTCATCAGAGGCAGGTCTTGTCAGACAAATCTGATTGAATTCTTTGAATGCGTGACCAGGGAGTTGGACCAAGGGAAAGCCCTCGATTTGGTGCACTTGGATTTCAGTTAAGCTTTTGACACTTCTTCGCACAGGCGACTTATAAAGAAACTGAGCACCCTAGGGGTTGACCCTAAAGTTACTGATTGGATTAAAAATTGGTTGAATGGGAGGTGACAAAGGGTACAGGTAAATGGAGCTCACTCTGAGGAGAAGGAGGTTACCAGTGGTCTGCCATAAGGATCTGTCCTTGGTCTGATTCTTTTTAGCATCTTTGTTAGTGATATTGTGGAAGGGCTGTCAGGTAAAGTTTGCCTCTTTGCAGATGATACCAAAATCTGCAATAGAGTAGACACCCAGGAAGGAGTAGATTACATGAGGAGGGATCTAGCTAAGCTTGAAAAATGGTCGAGAATTTGGCAGCTGAGATTTAATGCAAAAAAATTGCAGGATCATGCATTTGGTCTGCAAAAAACCAATGGAGCGGTACAGTGTAGGGGGTGACATTCTTCTGTCCACAAAAGAAGAACGGGACCTAGGCGTGATTGTGTCTGACGAACTTTAAGTATTTAAACAGGTAGAAAAAGGACAGCAAAAGCTAGAAGGATGCTTGGGTGTATAGGGAGAGGAATGGCCAGCAGGAAAAAGGAGGTGATAGTGCCTCTGTATAAGTCTTTGGTACGACCTCATTTGGAATATTGTGTACAATTCTGGAGACCGCACATTCAAAAGGATATAAACAGGTTGGGAAGTAAGATGGTGGCATGAAGAAGCGCCACCGAGTAGCTGCTTTTGATCTCGAATGTGTGCCTGGAGTTTGGTTGGCAATTGGAACATGGGCTGCCATAAACACAAGGAGGTGAACCTACCCTCAGGTCCTGCTTTGATGTTCTCTCCTGGGCAGAAGACTCTTGAACTTTGTGCTTCTCGTCTGGCACTGGAGCGGCATCTTCGACAGAGCCGGTGGGAGACCAGTCAGCTCTCGCCGGAACTGCAAACCTCCTTGCTGAGACCCAGAAGTGTGTGGCCTGTTGGAGTTGTACCTCTCCTCCCCCCCACCCCCCCACCCCCCCGCTGGCATGCCGACGAGCACGCCATTGAAGAGGAGTGAAGAGGGCACTCCAACGGTGGGAGTTGGTTCTCTGGAAGCTGTGATCCAGTGTGGAGGGGCAGATAAGTCAGCCCCTCTTTCTGTAATTGTTCCAGCAGAGCAGTCTTGAGTTCCATTATCTTCCGGAGTCCAGGGTTTGAAAAAACCAAAGGTTATTACAATGGATGCACTGTGGGAGCCACAGCACAGGTGAACTCTTCTCTAAATTGTCTGGTGGGTCTTTTAGCTACTGAATTTACTGAGGTTAAGAGTAATTGCCTAAGTATCTCCAATGTCCAGGAGAAATCCTCCTATTGGAACAGGAACTAGGTCAGTTCCAGGACTTGGTTATGGCTCAGGTAAAGGACAAGTCTGTATTTACCAGGAAAGCTGAATATTTGGAAAATCAAATTCGGCGGAATAACATCAGACTGCTGAACTTTCCTCGATCTCCAGTTTTGTCACCTGTGGAGATGTTAAGGACGTATTTTGAAGAGGTGTTAAAATTACCCATGGAGCACTTTCCACCACTGACTCCGATGCAGTACTTCTCTATGGGGGCCGGAGACCAGGGTGCTGGCCCGGCTTCAGTCTCGCTAGGGGGTGGTGATCTAATGTTTTTTTTGGAAAACTCTCTGGAAGTAATAACAGATAGGTCCACCCTCCTTGTTACCCTGGCCCTGGAGACAGATAAAGCTTTGATTTTCAGCTTATACTTTAAGAACTTTAATGTGTCCTTCTTAGGTTCTTATGGTAGAATGTTTCTAGATTTATTTTGGGGGGTCTCAGTTGAGAAGGAGGGAATTCCTGGACCTTGGGCCTAGGGTCTTGGCTATTGAGCTACCTTCCAGTTAAAATTTCCTCTTAAATGTTGCATTTCCTATAAAGCTAAAGTGCATTTGTTCTGTCAGCCTAGGCAACTCGTGGAGTTCTTAAATGCAAGAGAAGATTTCTTAGTCCAGGTAGCTGTTCCTTCCCATATGGCTGACATTAAGTCTCCATCTGGTTAATTTCTCTCTGTTAAGTAGCTTTGGCTGGGTTTCCAATCAGTGTTATTGTAATTTCTTGATAACCCCTTATATGTCCTTTTATTGTGGACTAGCAATATGGCTGTATATATTTCTTTTTGTTTATTTATTTATTTATTTTATTTATTTATTTAAAATTTCTTATATACCACCCCTTCCAATGATCAGCAGCGGTTTATATCGAACAAAATTACAGAAACATGGGGGGATGTTTACTAAACCGCGGTAAAGTTACCAGTGGTAAGGGCAGCGCTAAGGTACCTGAAGCCATATAAGGCTTTGGGCAGGTATGGAGTGTTCTGGCGTAAAGGGAGCAATGGGCCGTTTAGCACACGTTAACAGGGTGCCTTTGCCGTTTAACGCATGATAACGGGACATCGCACATTAAGGTGACAAGCATGCACCTTAGGGCATGTTAAGGCTGACAAACATGCCTTAAGGTGTCCTAAGGGCTGTAAGGCGCCCTAACTTAAAGCGCCTTAACTAAGGTGCCTTAAGTTAAGGTGTTCTAAGTACTGTAAGGTGCCTTAACCTAAGGCACCTTAAGTTAAGGCGACTTAGGTTAAGGCACCTTAAAGCCCTTAGGGCACCTTAACTTAAGGCACCTTAGGTTAAGGCACCTTAAAGCACTTAGGGCACCTTAAATTAAGGTGCCATGTTAAGGCACCTTAACGTCCTTAGGGCACCTTAATGTAAGGCACAGACTAAGGCACCTTAAGTTAGGGTGCCCTAAGGACATTAAGGTGCCTTAACCTAAAGTGCCTTAAGTTAAGGTGTCCTAAGGGCTGTAAGGTGCTTTAAGTTGACAAATATGAACTGTAAGGCTTAAAAACTGCTGTAACCCTAACACTCGATAGAGCACCAAAGAAGACAATGAACAGGTGATGGCAGGAAGGAGAGGAGGGAGCTAATGGAACTGCCATATCTGTGGGAACCCTATGTGGCAGTCGGTAAAGCGGACAAACATGTTGGAGGCAGCTGTACTGATGCACAGGGTAGTGCCAATGTAAAGTGCTGCAATGACAGTGGGTGGCATAGGATGGGGAATACGTGTCCCCCAGCGGAGGCAAAGGTGGCAAGATATGTGCCGTGACAGGAGGACAGAAGAGTAGTGGTGCCCTGCAGATCAGGCACAGGAGAGGCAAGCATGAAGAGGCACAATGCAGAAAAGGGTACCAGTGCAGGAGATGGGGTAGCAGCCTGCACAAGACGACAGGACTGTACACAGCTGACAGAAGCAGATAGATGGGCCGCAGGACGGATGGCAGCTGAGGAGATGGTGCTATGGGTTGGCAGCACATATCTGCAGAGTCTTGACCAGGGCCGGATTTACCTTGAGTGAGGCCCTACGCCAACAAAAATTGTGGGCCCCCAGCAGGGGCGGCCCAAGGGGGGTGCGGGGCCTCATTTGCATAAGGGGCCTCGTTTGCATAAATATTTGCATAATGTTACCATATACTAACTTTTAGTAAACGTGCCTCTTAATGAGTGTATGGATAAAGAAAGACTAAAAGATTTCTACATTACTATAATCCAGTGCCAATTGCCAGACACATTAGGAACTACTACAAACACTGCCCATTTAGAACCCATAGTAAACCCGCCGTATCCTAACAGCACTACCAGGACTCACAAAGCACCATACTCTACCAATCAAAAGGCAACACTGCAAATATTAAACCAATACATTTCAGAGAACAACAATACATGACCTACTGGGGAAAGAGAACAAGTGGCAATGTCAAATAGGAATTATATAAACAGAACACCTCAGCTCAGTTACACATGCAGAACATAGACCATCACCAAACAGTAATCACAATTTAGAAACAGGAAGACAATAATTAAACTGGGAATCCCAAAAGCCAAACTTGGAATGTACAACACTGTAGAAATAAAACTATACATTAATTTGCTCTTGTACTAAACAAAGCGCAGACGTTAATGATGCACATTTACCAGAGCTGACATATTTCAATTAATAAATTCAAAATAAAGAGATATTTTTCTACCTTTTGTGCATTTTTTTCAGCTGCAATTGCTCCAGCCACTTTCTTCTGGTTTCTTCGTGTCTTCTGCTAACTCTCCATCGTCTGCTGTCCATTTGTCCTTTCTTCTCTCTTCTAGATTTTTTTCCATTCTCTCTCTACATCTGCTTTAACATACTAATCTTTCTCCTTTTGCTCTTTCCTCATTCCTATTTCATCCACTCAAATTTTACCCCTCCATCCTCAATCCCCACTTACTCTCCCAATACCCGGCCAATTGTAGATTTTTTATCCCTCCCACACAAAATATTTTTCCCTTCTCCATTTTACTCTTCCAGCCCCATCCCATTCTAATCCTCCCCCAACATCAGCTCCCTTCTAGTTCCAGCCTCACCCAGCATCCATTCCCTTCTAGTCCCTGCATCAGCCCATTTCCAGTCCTAGCCATCCATCAGCCCATTTCCAGTCCTAGCAACCCCCCAACCCAATACCAGTCCTAGCCCCCCATCAACCCACTTACAGTCCTTAACCCATCACCCCATTTTCAGTTTAAGCCCCCCCTATAACCCATTACCAGTCCTAACCCCCCATCAGCCCACTTCCAGTCCTAACCCCATCAACCCATTTCCAGTCAGCCCCCCATAGCCCATTGCCAGTCCTACCCCCCCCCATCAGCCCACAGCCCATTACCAGTCCTAACCCCATCATCCCACCTCCAGTTTTAACCCCCCAGCCCATTTCCAGTCCTAGCCCCCCATAGCCCATTACCAGACAACCCCCATCAGCCCACAGCACATTACCAGTTCTAAACCCCCCCAACAGCCCATTACCAGTCCTAACCCCATCAGCCCACCTCCAGTCTTAACCCCCCAGTCCATTTCCATTCCTAGCCCCCCCATAGCCCATTACCAGCCCTACCCCCCCCAGCCCATTTCCATCCCTACCCCCCCCAGCCCATTTCCAGCCCCAGCACCCCCAATAGCCCATTACCAGTCCTACCCCCCCCATAGCCCATTACCAGCCCTACCCCCCCCAGCCCATTTCCAGCCCCAGCCCCCCCACTTGCCCATTACCAGTCCTAAACCCCCAATAGCCCATTTCCAGCCCTACCCCCCCAGCCCATTTACCGCCCCAGCCCCCCCAATAGCCCATTACCAGTCCTACCCCCCCCCCATAGCCCATTACCAGCCCTACCCCCCCAGCCCATTTCCAGCCCGCCCCCCCAATAGCCCATTTCCAGTCCTACCCCCCCAATAGCCCATTGCCAGTCCTACCCCCCCCCATAGCCCATTACCAGTCCTACCCCCCCCCCCCGGCCTAAAGTAAAATTTAATTTAAAAAAAAAAACCTGGTGGCTGCCGCCGCGGGGCCCCCTCTGCTGCCGCGGCAGCACCGACTGACCCGCGGGGGCCCCGTCTACAAGCTGAAGCCGTCGGGTCGGGTCGGGTCGGTCGTTCGTTCCTCCCTCCCTCCCTCCGTGCAGGCTGCAGGCTGTGAGAGACGCGAAGAGAGAGCGTCTCCTCGCGTCTCTGTTAAGCCCGCAGGGGCTGATGGGAAATTTCCCATCAGCCCCTGCGGGCTTATGGGATTCAACTGCCGATTCAACTGCTGTGTGTGCCAGTATAGGTTAGCCCCCACCAGTACCCATGATGCAGTGCACATGCAGACTAGCAGTCTACAGCTGATCACTGAATGGAGAATGCACTTATCCATCACCTCAGCTCAGTAAGAGGACCTGACAGTGCATGATACAAGCACAGAGCAGCATCTGCGCTCACCCTGAGGGTGAGGATGTGTGCCCAGCATCTGGCCTCCAGTACCTGCCCATGCTACAGATCCCCATCACTATCAGTTGGTGGCATATATTCTCTGCAGTGTGATATACTTATCACCTTGTGTCCTGCTGTATGTGCCAGTCTCATCTGGTCCTGTGAGACTGGGACCCACACAGAACAGTGTTATGCTGCTGATGCCATGGCTGCCTACTATCAGGAGGGAGGGGTGTCTTGACCCTCATGGGGTTTATATATTTTATGTAGCAATCAGGGCCGGATTTACCTTGAGTGAGGCCCTACGCCAACAAAAATTGTGGGCCCCCAGCAGGGGCGGCCCAAGGGGGGTGCGGGGCCTCATTTGCATAAGGGGCCTCATTTGCATAAATATTTGCATAATGTTACCATATACTAACTTTTAGTAAACGTGCCTCTTAATGTGTGTATGGATAAAGAAAGACTAAAACAACCTAAGACAGTTAGGCATAAACTCCACCGTACATAAATGGTTCACATCATATTTACATAACAGAACACAAAATGTAAGAGCAGGTAATCAAACATCCAACACATACAAACAAGAAATAGGTTTACCACAAGGCTCAGCACTGTCAGCCCTACTTTTCAATATCTATATAAAACCGGTCTGCAATATCTTTAAAAAATTTGGAGTACAATATCACCTTTATGCGGATGATATCATGATGTACATACCTTTCACAATTCCTAACCTACCGATTCAACTTCTATCAGACTGCTACAATGAAATCACATACTGGCTAAAAACCCAAAACCTCCATATAAACCATGCTAAAACTGAAGTCCTAATCGTAACAAAAAACCAAACATTCACTCCTCCAACCCACATAACATTACAAAACCAAGAAATTAAAATAAAAAATGAAATAAGATATCTAGGTGTCATTTTAGATACACACCTTACTATGGAAACGCACATTAGAAATACCTTAAAGAAAATCTACTTCAAACTTAAAATCCTCAAGCAATTACGCCCCCTTGTATTTATACAAGATTTTATCAATATAATACAGGCTACCATAACTCCACACTTCGACTTCGCCAACTTAATACTTATAGGCATTTCAAAACAAAACATCAAAAGGATCCAACTTGCACAAAATGCTACAGCTAGAATTATATTAAAGATAAATTCACTCCAACACATTACACCGATACTAGCATCCCTTCACTGGTTACCAATACAAAGCAGGATAACATACAAAACAATAATAACTACATTCAAAGCCCTAAATGACATGGCCCCGAAGACACTCTGTAACCTAATAAGCAAGGAACCACCTAAGCCCACTCATAGAAAAGGACAATCAAATAAACTTAAGATGCCAAAAGAATATATACGAACTCACAAATTAACAAATAATAGAGCCTTTTCCCACATAGCCCCAACAGTCTGGAACTCTTTACCAGAAGACTTACGATCACTAACAGAGATAATAGAATTCAGAAAAAAATTGAAAACCTACCTATTCACTAAACACTATAACACCATAGAAAACCCTCCACTCAACTTAGATAAAGGCTAAACATGAACCTGCCCAAAATCTAGATTATACTCCCTACTACAATCAATACGTACAAACATAAATGAATAATCATTCCATTCCTATGCATTGATACCCCACTTGTATATAGTTACAACTGTTTTAGGGACAGTACTTCTGTTTAAATTGTAACACAAACTGTGTTAGTTGATTTATTGAATTATTCTGCTTAGTCTTTTAAACCCTTTGTTGTACAAGTTAAGATGTTCTATGTAAAAAGTTATAATTGTTCTATGTAAAACAAGCTCTGCATTGTTAATTGTTGTTAACTGTACACCGCAACTGATCGCTGGAAGATGCGGTATATAAATAAGTGTTAAATAAAATAAATAAAATAAAATAAAAGATTTCTACATTACTATAATCCAGTGCCAACTGCCAGACACATTAGGAACTACTACAAACACTGCCCATTTAGAACCCATAGTAAACCCGCCGTATCCTAACAGCACTACCAGGACTCACAAAGCACCATACCCTACCAATCAAAAGGCAACACTGCAAATATTAAACCAATACATTTCAGAGAACAACAATACATGACCTACTGGGGAAAGAGAACAAGTGGCAATGTCAAATAGGAATTATATAAAACAGAACACCTCAGCTCAGTTACACATGCAGAACATAGACCATCAAACAAGTAATCACAATTTAGAAACAGGAAGACAATAATTAAACTAGGAATCCCAAAAGCCAAACTTGGAAAGTACAACACTGTAGAAATAAAACTATACATTAATTTGCTCTTGTACTAAACAAAGCGCAGACGTTAATGATGCACATTTACCAGAGCTGACATATTCCAATTAATAAATTCAAAATAAGAGATATTTTTCTACCTTTTGTGCATTTTTTTCAGCTGCAATTGCTCCAGCCACTTTCTTCTGGTTTCTTCGTGTCTTCTGCTAACTCTCCATCGTCTGCTGTCCATTTGTCCTTTCTTCTCTCTTCTAGATTTTTTTCCATTCTCTCTCTACATCTGCTTTAACATACTAATCTTTCTCCTTTTGCTCTTTCCTCATTCCTATTTCATCCACTCAAATTTTACCCCTCCATCCTCAATCCCCACTTACTCTCCCAATACCCGGCCAATTGTAGATTTTTTATCCCTCCCACACAAAATATTTTTCCCTTCTCCATTTTACTCTTCCAGCCCCATCCCATTCTAATCCTCCCCCAACATCAGCTCCCTTCTAGTTCCAGCCTCACCCAGCATCCATTCCCTTCTAGTCCCTGCATCAGCCCATTTCCAGTCCTAGCCACCCATCAGCCCATTTCCAGTCCTAGCAACCCCCAACCCAATACCAGTCCTAGGCCCCCATCAACCCACTTACAGTCCTAACCCCCCATCAACCCATTTTCAGTTTAAGCCCCCCCTATAACCCATTACCAGTCCTAACCCCCCATCAGCCCACTTCCAATCCTAACCCCATCAACCCATTTCCAGTCAGCCCCCCATAGCCCATTGCCAGTCCTAACCCCCCATCAGCCCACAGCCCATTACCAGTCCTAACCCCATCAGCCCACCTCCAGTTTTAGCCCCCCCAGCCCATTTCCAGTCCCAGCCCCCCCATAGCCCATTACCAGACAGCCCCCATCAGCCCACAGCCCATTACCAGTCTTAACCCCCCCCAAAGCCCATTACCAGTCCTAACCCCCCCAAAGCCCACTACCAGGCCTAACCCCATCAGCCCACCTCCAGTTTTAGCCCCCCCAGCCCATTTCCAGTCCCAGCCCCCCCATAGCCCATTACCAGCCAGCCCCCATCAGCCCACAGCCCATTACCAGTCTTAACCCCCCCAAAGCCCATTACCAGTCTTAACCCCCCCCCAAAGCCCATAACCAGTCCTAACCCCCCCAAAGCCCATTACCAGTCCTAACCCCATCAGCCCACCTCCAGTCTTAACCCCCCCAGCCCCTTTCCAGTCCTAGGCCCCCCATAGCCCATTACCAGACAGCCCCCATCAGCCCACAGCCCATTACCAGACAGCCCCCATCAGCCCACAGCCCATTACCAGTCTTAACCCCCCCCCCAAGCCCATTGCCAGTTCTAAGCCCCCCAACAGCCCACAGTCCATTACCAGTCTTAACCCCATCAACCCACCTCTAGCCTTAACCCCCCCCAGCCCATTTCCAGTCCCAGCCCCAGCCCCCCCCAATAGCCCATTACCAGTCCTACCCCCCCCCACCCCCGTCAGCCTAAAGTAAAATTTAATTTAAAAAAAAACCCTGCTGGCTGCCGCCGCGGGGCCCCCTCTGCTGCCGCGGCAGCACCGACTGACCCGCGGGGGCCCCCTCTACAAGCTAAATCCGTCGAGTCGGGTCGTTCCTTCCTCCCTCCCTCCCTCCGTGCACGCTGTGAGAGGCGCGAAGGGAGAGTGTCTCCCTCGCGTCTCTAGTAAGCCCGCAGGGGCTGATGGGAAATTTCCCATCAGCCCCTGCGGGCTTAACAGAGACGCGAGGAGACACTCTCCTTTCGCGTCTCTCACAGCCTGCACGGAGGGAGAGAGGGAGGAAGGAACGACCCGACCCGACCCGACCCGACGGATTTAGCTTGTAGAGGGGGCCCCCGCGGGTCAGTCGGTGCTGCTGCGGCAGCAGAGGGGGCCCCGCGGCAGCAGCCAGCAGGTTTTTTTTAAATTTTATTTTAAAAAAAATTAACTTCTTCTTTTTTTGTGGGCCCCTGCCAGCTGTGGGCCCTACGCCATGGCGTACATGGCGTATAGGTAAATCCGGCCCTGGTAGCAATGCTTACATACCACTGGTGTTCAGTAAGACGCATTATACATTTCCCTTGTCCCAGAAGGGCTCGCAAAGGAGGGGGATGGAGCTTGCCCACAGCCACAAGGGATGCCTCTGGGACCAGAAAGCCCAGTCACTCAGGCCAGAGGTTGCTGTGCTCCAGTTGGATTCAACCCTCAGCCCAAGTTAACATACCCCAACCAGTAGGCCACACCTGTTACCAAGACCCTGTCATCAATAGTGGGAGACCACACTTCTCTCCTGGCTAGGTCTAACATTCAGCTGCAGCAAGCACAGTCATACTGCCCCTGCTGCCCCCAAAATACACATACAAACAGTAGACAGTTTGCAGGCCAGGATGCGGTGCACACATGCAGGGGTGGAGGGAGCGGGGGAACCATGTGCACCAAGGCTTGGGATATACAGCAAAGTTACAGAGAAAGCAGATCAGTGATTGGATCCCCAGGAAAAGAAGCATACCCATATCACTAAATACAGACCCTATATGGCACTATGTAGATTCATAGCTATGCCATGGTCACTGCTCGGTCAGAGTGAGAGTGTCCTCTCAGCATGACATGCTGTGGGCACCCAGTCCATGCAGGTGGTGGTCGGGCAGTACTACGTACCAGCCATTGCTCTACCCCCAATGTAGACGCATCCTGGCCAATCCGCCCTGTTCAGGCCATGCACACAATACCTTGCTGCTCATCATGCACATTTTCAGGCTAATGCTGGAAACAGTATAGGCATTACAAGGCTCAGTGAGGTGTAGAACTCTGCAAAACAATGGATTGAAATACATACGCACACCCATAACGAAGCACTGTGCAACACTGGGGATGGGTGGCAGTCCTGGCCGTCACACTGGTTCTAACCTCAGTGCAGGCATAGCTAAGGTATGCTCATTGTGCAGGAGCTAGTAGTAGTGCTCTGGTGCTAACTGCTGCTCCTTGTGCAGGAGCCAACAGCCTGACTCTCCATCCAGCTGTGGATAATGGAGTCTGTCTGTGTGGGTGTTTGTACTCCTGTTGGCCGCTGCATTAGGGATTGCACATGTTGGTGGTGTATCCATAATGTGAGGTAAAAGGTTGGGACATGCACTAAAGGATCCACAGCTGGAACTCAAACCAGCAACACTCTGTTACACAGCACACCAACTGTGTGTAGTGTACCACAGTGCTGCCACATAAACACCTCTCTCCCTGCAGCCAACATGTTTCCCATCAGACAAACCTTGACATGTTGCACTGCACACAGTGCACTGGTACAGGGCATAGCCTTGGCCTGCTGCAGGCGGGTGCCACTGCTTTCTCTACCACCAACCCCCCCACCCCCCCGCCATGCTGACATACCCATGTGTTGTCGGTGCTGGCAGTGCGCAGTCCCAGGACATCCAATGTGCAGGTAGGAAGGTGCCTAGGGTGCGGGGTCTGTGATAGGGGGGCATACATGGACATCTGCATATCCCCCCCATCACTGCCTGCCAATGTTATGTCCTTTTCCCCTTGGGGAGAGACAGCTGGGTGGGGGGTGGCAGGTTGGAGGTCTAGAGACTATCGGCTAGAGTGGACCAGGTAAACGTAGGTAGATTGTTTTATGCCAGCAGACTGAGGACAGACTAGCGAACATGCAGTGCGGGCACAGTGTACGCAGTTTGGATTACTGGGTGTAAATATGTTTCAGACGACGCGTGATCTAACCTTGCACTGCCTTACCAGGGGCTGTAGTAAAGGGTGTTCATTTTGCTGGGTTTAAGAACAGTTTTGGACATTTCCTGGGGAAGGTCCATAGACCCGTATTAGAGTGGTCTTCAGATTTGCACTGCTTGCCCCATTACCGGCATAGTGGTTCCTGTGTGATCTTTGGGGTACCTGCTGGGTGTGTGTCCCCTGTATAGGTCACCGTGGAACATAGAATATTGCGCGTGTTTGACCTTGGTCAGATGCTGTCTTGCTGTTTTTCAGTTCTGTGTTCCTATGTGCCACCCAGGGCCGGCCCGTCCATTGAGCGAGAATGTTTTTTGCACAGGGCCCCGCGTTTCAGGGGGCCCCGCGCAAAAAACATTCTTAACCTTAAAGTAAAATTAAAAGAAAAAAAAAAGCTGTCTTCTCCGGCTGCCGGGGCCGCCACGGCAGAATCGAGTGTGCCACGGGGCCCCCCCTGCCTTGCCTAGCAGAGCCTCCCCTCCCCTCCCCTGTATCACCTCTCTCTCTCGTTGTAGGTTCTGTCACACGCGCCGGCTTTCAGAGCGCGAGAGAGTTTCTCCCTCGCGGCTCTGTTAAGCCCGCGGGGGCTGATGGGAAGTTCCCATCAGCCCCCGCGGGCTTAACAGAGCCGCGAAAGGGAAACTAATCCTTTCGCGCTCTGAAAGCCGGCGCGTGTGGCTGAACCTACAATGAGAGAGAGAGGTGATACAGGGGAGGGGAGGGCAGGCTCTGCTAGGCAAGGCAGGGGGGGCCCCGCGGCACACTCGATTCTGCCGCGGCGGCCCCGGCAGCCGGAGAAGACAGCGTTTTTGTTTTTAAATTTTCCCTGGGCTGGGGGGGCTGGGGGATTAGGAGTGGTGATGGGCTGGGGTTTTTTTAGGAGTGGTGATGGGCTATGGGGGGGTTAGAAGTGGTGATGGGCTGGGGAGGTTAGAAGTGGTGATGGGCTATGGGGGGGCTGGGGGGTTAGAAGTGGTGATGGGCTGGGGGGGTTAGAAGTGGTGATGGGCTATGGGGGGGGGTAGAAGTGGTGATGGGCTATGGGGGGGGCTGGGGGGGTTAGAAGTGGTGATGGGCTGGGGGGGTTAGAAGTGGTGATGGGCTATGGGGGGGGCTGGGGGGGTTAGAAGTGGTGATGGGCTGGGGGGGTTAGAAGTGGTGATGGGCTATGGGGGGGCTGGGGGGGTTAGAAGTGGTGATGGGCTATGGGGGGGCTATGGGGGTTAGGAGTGGTGATGGGCTATGGGGGGGTTAGGAGTGGTGATGGGCTATGGGGGAGCTAAGTCTGTATATGGGCTGATGGGATTAGGACTGAAAGTGGGTTGATGGGGGGGTTAGGACTGGTAATGGGCTATGGGGGGGCTTAAACTGAAAATTGGGTGATGGGAATTAGGACTGGAAATGGGCTGGTGGGATTAGGACTGGGAGTGGGCTGATGGGGAGGTTAGGACTGGTAATGGGGTATGGGTGGCTTAGACTGAAAATTGGGTGATGGGAATAAGAACTGGAAATGGCATGGTGGGATTAGGACTGGGAGTGGGCTATGGGGGGCTAGGACTGGTAATGGGTTGGGGGGTTGCTAGGACTGGAAATGGGCTGGGGGGATTAAGACTGGAGGTGGGCTGATGGGGTTAGGACTGGTAATGGGCTGTGGGCTGTTGGGGGGGTTAGGACTGGTCATTGGATATGGGGGGGCTAGGACTGGAAATAGGCTGATGGGGGGGTTAACACTGGAGGTGGGCTGATGGGGTTAGTACTGGTAATGGGCTGTGGGCTGATGGGGGGTTAGGACTGGTAATGGGCTATGGGGGGGGGTTAAGACTGGTAATGGGCTGTTGGCTGATGGGGGCTGTCTGGTAATGGGCTATGGGGGGGTTAGGACTGATAATGGGCTATGGGGGGGCTAGGACAGGAAATGGGCTGATGGGGAGGGGTTAGGACTTGAGGTGGGCTGATGGGGTTAGGACTGATAATGGGCTGTGGGCTGATGGGGGGGTTAGGACTGGCAGTGGGCTATGGGGGGCTGACTGGAAATGGGTTGATGGGGTTAGGACTGGAAGTGGGTTGATGGGGGGTTAGGACTGGAAGTGGGTTGATGGGGGGGCTAGGACTGGTATTGGGTTGGGGGGTTGCTAGGACTGGAAATGGGCTGATGTGGGGCTAGGGCTGGAAATGGGCTGATGCAGGGACTAGAAGGGAATGGATGCTGGGTGAGGCTGGAACTAGAAGGGAGCTGATGTTGGGGGAGGTTTAGAATGGGATGGGGCTGGGAGAGTAAAATTTAGAGGGGAAAAATATTTTGTGTGGGAGGGATAAAAAATCTACATTTAGCCGGGTATTGGGAGAGTAAGTGGGGATTGAGGATGGAGGGGTAAAATTTGAGTGGATGAAATAGGAATGAGGAAAGAGCAAAAGGAGAAAGATTAGTATGTTAAAACAGATGTAGAGAGAGAGAATGGAAAAAAAACTAGAAGAGAGAAGAAAGGACAAATGGACAGCAGATGATGGAGAGTTAGCAGAAAACATGAAGAAACCAGAAGAAAGTGGCTGGAGCAATTGCAACTGAAAAAAAATGCACAAAAGGTAGAAAGATATCGTTTTATTTTGAATTTATTAACTGGAATATGAAAGCTCTGGGAAATGTGCATCATTAACGTCTGCGCTTTGTTTGGTACAAGAGGAAATTAATTTATAGTTTTATTTCTACAGTGTTGTTGTACATTCCAAGTTTGGCTTTTGGGGTTCCCAGTTTAATTATTGCCTTCCTGTTTCTAAATTGTGATTCCTTGTTTGGTGATGGTCTATGTTCTGCATGTGTAACTGAGCTGAGGTATTCTGTTTATGTAATTCCTATTTGACATTGCCACTTGTTCTCTTTCCCCAGTAGGTCATGTATTGTTGTTCTCTGAAATGTATTGGTTTAATATTTGCAGTGTTGCCTTTTGATAGGTAGGGTATGGTGCTTTGTGAGTCCTGGTAGTGCTGTTAGGATACGGCGGGTTTGCTATGGGTTCTAAATGGGCAGTGTTTGTAGTAGTTCCTAATGTGCCTGGCGGTTGGCAGTGGATTATAGTGATGTAGAAATCTTTTAGTCTGTCTTTATCCATACACTCATTAAGAGACATGTTTACTAAAAGTTAGTGTATGTTATAATTATGCAAATATTTATGCAAATAAGGCCACTTATGCAAATGAGGCCCCGCACCGAGTCTCCGCACATGGCCCCACACCCCCCTTGGGCCGCCCCTGGTGCCACCTAGGTGACTGCTTAGTCTTCCCTGTGCCCCAGCTATCCCCACTGCATGATCAACCTGCACCACCCTTTGTCCCATTTGCACCATCACCATAGTGTCCTTTCCTACTTGGGCACTATGCTGTTGCTGTAAATGGAGCACTACTATCACTTCTCTTGTACTCCCTGTCTGTGCTGTACATTGCTGACACTTAAATAGTCTCTCTCTCCTGCAAAAGTGCATTTACCGACAGGTTTTCACTGACGGTAGAATCCTGGCGTTAATGTTACAGCGTTAGTGTAGCAGGGGCTTCTTCCCACCCACTCCCCGCCCATTGACTCCTACTCTCTGCCCTTTCCCCACCCTCTGTGACATTTACCACTGCTGGTAACGTTAACACGCATTAACGTTACCTAATGTGCCATTGTGCCCCCCCTTCTCCCCTTGTCTATTCCTGCCATTCCGTTTGAATTGTTGCCTGAATGTCTTTGTATGTTCTTTACCTGCTTTCTCTCTCCCTGTCCTTTCTCTGTCTCTTTCCTTTGAAACAATGGCATTCCTTTCCTTTTATTTTTCTTGCTAGTAGCCTATTTTATTGTACACCGCCCTGATGCTCCGGCACGGGCGGTATATCAAGCATTACGAATAAAATAAAAATAAAATAAACATTACAGATGCTACATTAGCACCATTTAGTAAACATACTCCTGGGTTACAGATAACATTTCAAACTATAATATAATAAATTATGTACAGTTCAGCTAGGCACTTATACAGAAGTATCGTGGCAGCTGCGTCTGAACTATTTACATGATATATTGAGAACAGAGCAAGGTATGGGGTGTAGTCATACCAGGGAGGGGTGAAGGGTAGTGAATAGAGAAGTGGGAGACGGGGTCTGGGAGATAGATGAGTTGTAATATTCTGAGCATAGTTGGGTTTTTAGGAGTTTACAGAATGTTTGTAGGATGTTAGTTGATCTGATGTAGTCTGGGAGGGCGTTCCAGAGAGTTGGGGCAGAATACCTGAAGGCTCTGTTGCTGATTGCTTTTTTTGTTTTCCTTACTGAGGGAGACAAGGCTAGGAGGTCCTTAGTACATGCTCTTCTCATTCTGACATCAGGCTGCATCTGGATCAGGGTGGATAAGTAGGAGGGGGAGATATTATTGTGTAGTTTAAAAGCTGTGACTAATATTTTGTATTTTACTGTGGAGGCGATGGGGAGCCAGTGAAGGTTATAGAGTTTCGGGGTGATGTGGTCGGTAAGTCTTGCTTTGGAAATAATCCTAGCAGTTACATTTTGTGCAAGTTGAAGCGGGTGAATTGTCTTTTTAGGTAGGCCCTGTAACAGACTGTTGCAGTAGTCCAAGTGAGGGGTAATCAAAGCTTGGACTACTGTTCTGAAATCATGTGTATCAAGGATCGGTCTGAGGTGTTTTCTTTTTGTTTACCTATGTCATTCTTTTCCATTCATGTTAATGCTTGGACGTATAATTTGAAAATCCTAATAAAAATTACAATTATAAACGTTGGCATCGGTGCAGAGGGTGGCTACTAAAATGGTTAGTGGCCTTTGTTGTAAAGCACATGAGACAGACTTAAAGATCTTAATATGTATACTTTAGAGAAAAGGCAGGAGAGAAGATATATGATAGAGACATTAAAATACCTCCATGGCATAAATGTACAGGAGGGTCTCTTACAATTGAAGGCAAGCTCTTCTATGAGGGGGACATAGGATGAGAGTGAAAGTGATAGATTCAGGAGTGATATGCGGAAATATTTCTTTACGGAAAGAGTGGTGGATCCATGGAATAATCTCCCAGTGGAGGTGGTAGAGATGAGGACAGAATCTGAATTCAAAAAAGCCTGGAACAAACACAGAGGATCTCTAAAGGCTTTCCTAACAAGGGCTCTACAGATCAACCAACAGTAAGGATTTGAGGGTTTATTTTATTATATTAAATTGCTACCTCTTTGACTGGGAGCTCTTAAAGGGTTTTTTTGTATATTTTTAAAGCAAGGTTACTTTCTTTTTGGTGCTTTAGTGGAACTTTCCTTGAGCACAGTAGGTTGCTGAACTCTAGTAACCTCCTCAGTTTTGGAAACTGCTAACACCTAATCAGGAGTTAGTGGGCCTGATTACCTGAGAGCAGTTGAGGCATGCATAAAAGACTCCAGTGCCCTGCCCTGTTGAGACTTTCCTAACAAGGGCTCTACAGATCAACCAACAGTAAGGATTTGAGGGTTTATTTTATTATATTAAATTGCTAGCTCTCTGACTGGGAGCTCTTAAAAGGGTTTTTTGTATATTTTTAAAGCAAGGTTACTTTCTTTTTGGTGCTTTAGTGGAACTTTCCTTGAGCACAGTAGGTTGCTGAACTCTAGTAACCTCCTCAGTTTTGGAAACTGCTAACACCAAATCAGTGACCAGAAGGAAACGAAGGGTAGTGGTGGTTGGAGACTCTCTTCTGAGGGGTACTGAGGCGTCCATCTGACGACCAGACTTGATGTCCAGAGAGGTATGCTGTCTGCCTGGTGCCAAAATCCAAGATGTTACTGACTATTACCCAATGTTGCTAATCCATGTTGGAACAAATGATACTGCCAGGTATACCTCGGAATGTATCAAAAGTGAGTTCATGGCTCTGGGACAGAGGGTGAAGCAGTTAGGTGCACAGGTGGTGTTCTCTTCAATCCTTCCTGTTGAGGGTAAAGGCCAGGGCAGAGAGGCTCGCATCCTGGAAATGAATGCATGGCTGCATGGATGGTGTCATTGAGAGCGTTTTGGTTTCCTGGACCATGGGATGCTGTTCCAAGGGTTGCAGAACAGAGATGGCATCCATCTGTCCAAGAAAGGTCAACACATCTTCGGTAGTAGACTGGCTAATCTACTGAAGAGGGTTTTAAACTAGATTCGTTGGGGATGGGTGAAGAAAGCCCACAGGTAAGTGAAAGCCCCCAGGTAGGTGATACATTAAATACCTTTATGGAAATGGGTAACAGGGGTAACATATGGAAAGCAGTGTGTATAAATGCCCATAGCATGGGAAATAAGATCCCTGATGTTGAAGCTTTGGTGGGAGTGGATGACTTGGATTTAGTGGCAGTTACAGAAACATGGTTCACAGAAAACCATGATTGGGATGTAACTATACCTGGCTGTACTTTATTCAGAAAGGACAGGGTAGGAAGAAGGGGAGGAGGAGTGGCACTATATGTAAAAACTACTATTAAAGCTTTGGAATTACAGAGCTTAAAAGGGAGAGAGGAGGCATTGTGGTTTAAACTAGAAAGAGGGAAAGAGAAATCTATTTGCATTGGTGTGATATACAGACCTCTCTCATAAGAGGAAGAGATGGACAGAGAGTTAATTAAAGACATACACAGCATTGCTAGGAAAGGGAAAGTGCTACTGATAGGAAATTTCAATATGCCAGATGTTGATTGGCACATTCCTGCTGCAGTATCATCTAGAAGTAAGGAGATCCTGGATTCTCTACAGGGAGAACTATTCAGGCAATTGGTAACAGACTCCACACGTGAAGAGGCCATACTGGACTTGGTGCTTACCAATGGTGAAAGTGTTTCTGATGTTGTAGTGGGAGATCATTTTGCATCCAGTGATCACCAGATGGTGTGGTTCAGTATTAGGACTAGGGCTGTTAGAATCCATTCCAAAGGGAGGATCTTAGACTTTAGGAAGACTAACTTTGCGAAGATGGGCCAATACCTCAGGGAGTCGTTAGTGGGATGGAAACAGCTGGGGGATGTAGAAAAACAGTGGGCAAAACTGAAAGGAGATATTTTAAGGGCAACCAACCTTTTTGTTAAAATGGTAAATAAAGGTAAAAGGAAAAGGAGACCGCTATGTTTTTTCAAAGAAGTAGCTGAAAAAGTGAAGAAAAAGAGGGAGGCCTTCATGAAATACAAAAGATCACAGAGAGAGGAAGACAGGCATCTGTATTTGGAAAAACTTAGGGGTATGTTTACTAAAACCCCGTTAGGTGCGTGCCGCGCTATTTTGCGGGATGCCATAAAAGGAGTGGGCGTGTCAGTTTGAATAAAACAAACTGGGATTATTCATGTGCTAATGTGCGCGGCACACTAATGTGCCCTCACATTAGCGCATGAGAAACGCGCGCGGGAAGCATAAGTGGCGCGCTGATGTGCAAGCACAGGAACAGAGCCACAGTACAATGGTTAAGACACTGACCAATGGTGCAGGGATCATGGGTTTAATCCCCCACTGTGCCCAATGAAGAAGGCTGGCGGAGGCATTACCTGTTATAGGTAATATTGCAGTCTGAGGCATATTAATTTTATTTTAATTACTGCTACTAGCAAACGCACTCTGAAAGCACTGTAACATAAGGCGCCCCATAAGGTACCCCAGAGGGCACATTTTAAAGTGCACTGTCCGCCAAGGCACCCTAGAATGTTGCGTATAGGGCGCTTTATAGGGTGCCGTATGAGGCACCCTATAAAGCAACATCCTGGCCAAAATACTGAACCAATCCTTTACCACAGGATCATTCCCGCAGAGCCTTAAAAACACCTCCATCAAGCCCTTACTAAAAAACAGCAAACTAGACCCATCTAAAGTAGAATCCTTCAGGCCAATATCGAGCATCCCCCAGCTAGCCAAGATCATCGAAAAAGCCGCTCAACAACAAATCCAGCAACATATCGACACCGAAGCACCATTAGATCCAGCCCAACACGGATTCAGAGAAGCACATGGGGTAGACACTGTCCTCACAACCCTGCTCAACGATATGATCACAGGAACCAACAGCATCCAACAAGGCTTTGTTCTTATTTTCCTAGACATCTCTGCTGCCTTTGACTCGGTAAGTCATGACATACTTCTACAACGCTTGAAGGAAAAGGGGATCCAAAATACAGCTCTAAAATGGTGCGAATCCTACCTATCCAATAGGTGGCAACAAGTCAGGACTGGCCACTCATCCTCCAAACCATTTCTGCAAACACAAGGAGTTCCCCAAGGATCGTCCTTATCATCACTGATGTTCAACATCTATATGCAGCCGATATGTGACTTAATCCGATCCTTCAATGTAAAATGCCTTGCCTACGCTGATGACATCCTCCTCTACATGCCGTTTTTGATAGACCAACCAGTGCTCTCCCCAATAATTAACTGCTTCGAAGCAGTAGCCCATTGGCTACTATCACAAAACTTACGCATCAATCACGGCAAGACAGATGTCCTATTTGTCACAAGGAACCACAAATTCACACCTCCCTCATCACTACGTGTCAACGACGTAGAGCTGAAGTCTAAATCCACAATCCGCTACCTCGGTATCACCCTGGACCAGCACTTGAACATGACAGCGCATATAAAAAACACTACAAAGGCAATATACCATAAGATCAGAACGCTACGCCACCTCCGACACCTGCTGGACTTCATAGACTACCGAACAACCTTCCAGGCACTAGTCCTTCCACATGTCGATTTCGCGAACATCATCCTCCATGGCCTCCCACAATCAACCTTAAACCCACTCCGCTTAGCCTTGAATACAGCCGCAAGAGTTCTCTCCGGATCGTCAAGATCCGATCACATAACACCCATCATGAAGGATCTGCACTGGCTACCTCTACATGCCAGACTCCAATACAAATCATTGGTCCTCACCTTCAAAGCCCTAAATAACTGCCCCCCAACGCCAATCAGCAAACTAGTCCATGGCACCCTGGAAAATAGAAGCAGAAGGTCCACTGCACTGAACACATTAGCAGTGCCCAAGCTAATGACCACATGCACAAAGGCTACCTCCAACAGAGCCTTCTCCTTATTCGCCCCTTTAAACTGGAATGCACTCCCCCATGACATCCGTGGAATAAAAAGCCTCATCATGTTCAGAAAAGCCTTAAAATTCCACCTGTTCACAAAATGTTACCCAGGAACTTCAAGCGATAATAGCACAACCACCAACCAGCAAAACTCCGCCAGACACCAGTCACCCCTGCACGTCAAGACCTCAGACAATAGGTAGCCCCCACTACCATTTTATATTAGAGTACTGTACATAGTTTGAGTATAATATGTATATAGTTTCCCCGGTTTTTCTTCCATGTTCAATTCCCTGTTCTCTGTAAAACTCGATGTTGTTTGTATACATTGTAGTATCTTTGTTCGATGTACACCGCGCTGATTTTAATAGCGCGGTATAGAAGAATTGTTAAATAAATAAATAAATAAATAAGGTCACAGCACTGTTTTTGATGGCAGCACTGTGCAGTTTAACGAATGAAAATCATAAGTAGGTGCGCTGACATGCAAGGAGGAGCAGCAGTGTAGCACAATGGTTGCAACACTGACCAATGATGCAGGAGTCATGGGTTCAATCCCCCACTGTGCCTAATGAAGAAAGCTGGCTGAGGCATTACCTGTTATAGGTAATATTGCTTTAGGAGGCATTTTATTTTAATTTTAATTAGTGCTGCCAGCAAACACACCCTCAAAGTATTGTAACATAAGGTGCTGCATAAGGCGCCTCATAAGGTACCCCAGAGGGCACATTTTAAAGTGCACTGTCCGCCACGGCACCCTACAATGTTGCTGAAAGGGTGGCCTATAGGGCGCCATATAGGGTGCCCTATGAGGCACAGCAAGGTCATAGCACTGTGTTTGATGGCAGCACTGTGCATTTAAACGCATGGAAATCTGAAGTAGGTGCGCTGACATGCAAGGAGGAACAGCAGTGAAGCACAATGGTTAAGGCACTGACTGCTGATACAGGGGTCATGAGTTTGATCCCCAGTGTGGCTAATACATAAGGCTGGCTGAGGCATCAGCTTTGACATGTACGTATTGTTTCCTGCAGCACTTTATTTGTATTTTATTAATTGCTGCCAGCAAACACGCCCTCACTTGCCGTAACTGAAGGTGCCGCATAAGGCACCCTATAAGGCACTCCATAGAGCACATTATAAAGTGCACTGTCCACCACAGCACCCTATAATGTCCCCTGTAGGGCACCCTATAAGTCGCTCCACAGGATAACGTATAGTGCACCTCATATGGACGGTAACCATAAGGTGCCCTCTGAGGCACCTTATGGGTACAGTACGCTGAGGGTGTTTTTGCTGGCAGCAATAATGTACATTAAAAAGAGATAATGCTTTGAGCAGCCCTATCAAATAACCCCACTGTGGGTTTGAATGCATGACCTCTGGCTCCATAGGCAGTGAAGTAACCAGTGGGCTACAGCTCTATAGCTGCTAGCAAGCCCCTTGCTGGCTGCAAAGGGACTGCACGTCACCACACAGTCAGTCTGCTGTGGTCACCAGGATAGGATCAGCCCACCCGTACCCATGATGCACTGCACATGCAAATCAGCTGTCTACAGATGAACACAAGATGGGGTATGCACCCCCACAGCACCTCGGCCTGGTAGGGGGAACTGACCATGTGTGTTACTGGGACAGAGTAGCTACACACCGTCACATTGTGTGGGTACTGTGCTCACCCTGAGTGTGCGGTGGGGCGCCCAGCACCAGGTCCACAGCACCTTCCATGGCAGAAATAGGCCATGCTTCAGGTCCCCAGCAGTGCTAATGTGTGAGATAGGTAGTTTCTGCAGCCACACCTTGGATATATCTGTATGTCTCAGTCAGGTGTAGT
This sequence comes from Ichthyophis bannanicus, assembly GCA_033557465.1. Taxonomy (NCBI): domain Eukaryota; kingdom Metazoa; phylum Chordata; class Amphibia; order Gymnophiona; family Ichthyophiidae; genus Ichthyophis; species Ichthyophis bannanicus. The sequence continues at coordinate 955,985,749 of CM066032.1, forward strand.
CCCTATGGACCCCCTAGGAGGATTATGTACCACCACCCACCCTCCTCCTCCTCCAGGGCTGAGGGTAGTAAACAAGGTTTCCCATCAACAGATCCACATTCTACCTCCCTGCAATGGTGGCAGTAGAGGGGACCATCAACCCCGGTCCTGCTGGGGAACAGACACCTACAGGGCAGTCAGTGCCGCTCTGTACACATCCATAATGCAATAGCAGACAGACATTAGGTCTGGATATGCTAAGCTGCACCCCACCACTATCTGATAGTCTCCTGCAGCAAGCCTTCAGCCGCTGCACCCTGCAAGGCGCTCCATCAAGACACATACCAGCTGCAAACAGTCTGCTAGCTAGTCCATAGTGCATGTTCCTGGTGGAAATGCGTGCACCCAGAACTGGGATGTCAGCATACACAACAAGCAGATAAGTCAGTGACTGGGCCCCAAAAGAAAACCCATAAAATATCACATGAGAGAAATACTATATAGCACTATGGGGGTGCCTAGCCATGCCATGGTCACTGCACAGTCAGGGTGAGAGTGATCTCCCAGCAGGACATGCTGTGGCCACCCTGTCTGTGTAGATGGTGGCCGGGCACTACAATGTCCCAGCCATTGCCCTATGCCCTGTGCAGATGCATCCTGGCCAGGCCACCCTGTCCGGGCTGTACCCATGGCACCTTGCTCCTCATTATGCACATTGGCAGGCCAATACTGGCAACAGTGCTGGCAGTGTGGGCTGTGGAGGGTGTTTGCAGCCACCACACACTGGATAGACAGACACACACTCCCACACCTATGCCAGCATTGTGCTACTATAGAGGAGTTTAGCAGCCCTGCCCACCACACCAGTCCTGGGCACAGTACAGGCATGGTTATGGTACGCAATACTATTGGGGGTCACTCCCCAGGGTGGTAAACACTGTCAGAGACCAGACCTGAAGCACACACCACAGACATCAGAAAGATTGTTATGATGGAGCTCAATCAGCAAACTGTGCTTAACGTAGGCATTGCTATCTGCCAGTAATCATAGCAAACGTTAGATAGCTGTGTACCGTATACCCAGGTGTAGGGTGGCATTGCTAAGGTATGCAAGTGCTAGTATTGGGAGATGCACGCAGGGCCCAATGTCCTGCCTCTCCAGGAGGCATTGGCTAATGGAGCCTGTGGGTGTGGGTGTGTCTGCCCCTGTTGGCTGCTGCTTTACGGCAGAGGTTCCCAACTCCAGTCCTGGTGTGCCAAACACTGTTCGGGTTTTCATGCTGTCCCTCATGAATATGCATGAGATACATCTGCAAACCATGGGGGTGGTGCATAGATATGCAGCACAGGCATCTTTATTAGAGGCAGCATAGAACCTGAATGGTGTTTGGCCCTCCAGGACTGCATTTGGGAGACTCTGCTCTAGGTAATGCGCCTGTTTATGGTGTCTGTGCTCGGTGGGGTAAAATATAGGCATATTAACCATGCGTATGTTCTCTGCAATAAAGGTTTGTCCTTACTTTCACGGTTTAGTTGTGGGAAAAATATGGGGACTGGATTGGCAGTAGTTCCAGCTGGGCTTTGAACTTGTGACCTTCTGTTCTTGCACACACTGTCTGTGTGCACTGCACCACCATGTTGCCACAGATATGCTGCATTCCCTGGGGAGTCCATGACTGTACATTTATTTATTTATTTATTTAGCTGCATTTATATACCGCTTTTCACCGGGTAAAAGCGGGTTTACATATAGGGGTGGGGAGATTAAGTACGAGGGTAGGGCCAACTGCAGGGAGGCAACATTAATGATTTTGGGATAGGACAGACTTTAAACATAGACAGGTTAGTATAGCTTTGAGTCAGGGGTTCGTTGTGGGCGGGATCAGGGGTTTGTGGGTTTTTCGGTGGGATTCGTGTTGAAGCATTCCTGGAAAAGAATGGTTTTTAGCTGTTTTCTGAAAGATGGTAGGTTGGTATTGTTTCTGAGACAGCTCGGTAGTGAGTTCCATAAGGATGGAGCGTAAAGTTCAAAGGCTCGATTGCAGGTCCGTTGTGAGTATTTGGTTCTTTTGTGAGGGACAATAAGGGAAACATTGGAGGCTTGTCTAGTAGTTCTGCCGTGAGCTGGGCGGGCCAGTAGGGTGCGAAGCTGGGTGTTCTGTGTTTGATGGATGGCTTTGTGGGTGAGCAGGATGGCTTTGTATTTAGTCCTTGCTTCAAGGGGAAGAATGTGTAGTTCTTTCAGAATTGGGGGGATGTGGTCGGTTTTCTTTGCCCTCTGAATGATTCTCGCAGTGGTTTTCAATGCTGTTCAGAGGGGGTTGGTCTGTGTGGCTGGGAGGCCATGGTAGATTATGTTGCAGTAGTCCAGATGTGGGAGTGTCATGGCTTGCATCACGGTTCGGAAATCTTTATGTTCTAAAAGAGGTCTGAGACGCTGCACTGTTTTGCCTTGTGGAATATAGTTCCGGAGGTTTTTGTGATCTGTTGCTTTAAGGTGAGGGCTTGGTCAATAATAATGCCCAGGTATCTTATCTGCGGTTGTATTTTGATGCTTGTTGTTCCTATGTTGAGGTGTGTAGGTGGTGTGAAGTCTGGGTCCTTTGTTACTATGAGAGCTTCAGTTTTCTTTATATTGATGGATAGGTTCTTTGCTTGTAACCAGTCAGACACGGCTGTGAAGCACGCTGAGAGGTTGGAGTTTGCTGGGCTTGTGGTCGTAATGGGGGCGTAGAGCATGATATCATCAGCATATATGTGGAAGCTGATGCTGTGAGTGCGTATGACTGTGCAGAGAGGCTGGAGGTAGATATTGAAGAGCATGGCTGACAGTGTGGATCCTTGAGGTACTCCCTGGTATTGTTGGGGGGGGAGGTTGAGGTGCTGGTGCGGATTAGTTGCTGTCTGTTGGTTAGGTAGGATTGAAACCACTTCAGTACAGTGTCCTTGATCCCAATAGTCTGTAGTCTGTGTATGAGGATGTTGTGGGAGATGGTGTCAAAGGCTGCAGATATATCGAGGAAGATCATGGCATATCCAGAGTGTTGTTTTTCTTGAATTCCTGTGAGGAGGGTGTTCATCAGTGTGGCCATGAGGGTCTCAACTCCATGTAGAGGGCGGAAGCCGTGTTGTTGTGGGTCCAGTATGTTGTTAATATCCAGGTGTTCCTGAAGTTGCTGCTGGACGATCTTCTCTATTATTTTGGCAGTGAAAGGTAGACTAGCTATGGGTCTGTAGGATGCTGGGTCTAGAGGATCCAGGTTTTGCTTTTTCAAGGAAGGTCAGATGATCGTAGTTTTGAGGGCGTCTGGCATGTGTCCTCTGGAGAAAGATTCATTGACGATATGGGCTAATGGCGTGCTCAGTTTGTCTTTTGATTTCTTTATCCAGTCAGTGGGGCATGGGTCCAGCGGGGAGGTGGTGGTGTGTAGGCAGGAGATGGTGGTGGAGATTTCGTCTGTTGATGTTTCTTTGAAGATGGTCCAGTCACTGTGCAAGTTGGGGTGGAGGTTCTCTGCAAGTTGGGGTGGAGGTTCTCTGCAGTTGTCTGTGGATTTGGCTGTGGGTTTTGTGGTCGTTGTAGTTGTTTGTATTGACGGGCCAGTAGCTCCGGTGGAATCCGACAGGGCCTGTTTGTTGCAGTGCACGGCACCCACCTGGACAGGGCTAGGCCATGGTCTGCTGTGGCCACCAGCTGCTGCCACCTCCACCACCAGTACCGTTCCATCCTGAATGTAAATAAATAAATCCTTAGATTGGAGACAGCATAAACCCTGAAGGTTTTGTAGCCCTCCAGGACTGCATTTGGGGGAATCTGCTCTAGGTAATGTGCATGTTTCTGGTGTCTGTGCTCTGTAGGGTAAAATAGAGGTGTTTGAGCCATGCTTATATTCTCTGCAATAAAGGTTCGTCTTTACTATCACGATTTAGTTGTGGGTAAAATATGGGGACTGGATTGGCAGGAGCCTCAACTGGGGATTGAACCTGTGACCTTTTGTCTCCAAACACGCTGGTTGTGTGCACTGCACCACCGTGTTGCCACAGAGACAGTGCATTCCCTGATGATACCATGACTGTTTGTCCGGCAGGGCCTGTCTGTTGCAGTGCATTGCACCCACCTACACAGGGCTAGACCATGGTCTGCTCTGGGCAGCTGCCACTGCCCCCCTCCACCTCCAGTACCCTTGTGCCACCATGCTGACATGCCCTTCTGCTGGTGGTGCTGGTGGTATGCAGTCTCAGGCCATCCTGTGTGCGGGTAGGCGGCTGCCTATGGTGCGGATTCTGGGGTAGGGGTGCCTGCATATCTGTCCGCACATCCCCCAATCACCACCTGCCAATGTTCTGTGCCCTTGGGGGTACCTGCTGAGTACTATCCCCTGTGACAATGTGCTAAACACTCTCGTGCCCATCTTGGGCCCTCATCAGTTACTGTCTGGCTGCTGTTCAGTTTCAGCATTCCTAAGTGCCATCTAGGCATCTGCCTAGTCCGCACTGTGCCCCAGCTGCACCACAGCATGTGCCGCTTGCAGCCCTCTGTATCCCCTTTCCCAGCATCTGTCCAGTTGCCCATTCCGACCTGGATGCCCTGCTGTTGTGGAACATGTGCATGCCATAGGTAACCTGTCCAATGGAGAGGGAAACCCTGATCAGTGCTATTTCACTGTGGGATCATTCACCTTGTATGGGGACAGAGCGTAGACCCTTCTAAAATTCATATTTATTTTTTGCGGCTTTCTTGGGAGTGTTTTTTGATGTTTCCCATTACTATCACTATTGCCCAGCTTGATTATAATTTTATTTTATTTTGTTGGGGTCATTTTCAATGTTTATTTGCACTTTTGTTCGGTGCACATGTATCACACTTATCACTGTTTTGTAGGTTTCCCTGGTTTTGCTGTACATTGCTGACAGAAATGGTTTCTCTTACCTTTAAATCGGCTCTACCGCGAGGTTTTCACTCGCGGTATTTTTTGCCTTGAATTTCAGCCCCGCTAGTGTGCGGGGAGCCTCACCCCTCCCACTTTCCACCCATTGACCCCTTCTCTCCGCCCCTGGGGAGCCTTCCTCCGCCCTCCGGGAGCCTTTCCACGCCTTTATCACACATTAGCGCGCCACACACATGAGCGTGCATTTTAGTGCGCCGCGAACCTGTGGGGGCACATTTGTGCCCCGTAACGCATCATTAGCATGTGCTAAGATACCTTAGCGCACGCTAATGTGCGCCGCGCACATTAGCGCAGTTTAGTAAACATACCCCTTAGAGAAGCTAGCAAAGTAGTCAAGAACGCAAAGATTCAAAAGGAGGAAGAAATAACCATTGCAATAAAATGGGGGGATAAGACATTTTTCAGCTATATTAGTGAGAAGAGGAAGGGCAAAAGTGGTATTGTCAGACTCAAAGGTGCAGGGGAGGAATATGTAAAAGCTGATAAGGATAAAGCAAAATTGCTTAACAAATATTTTTGTTCTGTGTTCACAGATGAAGAACCAGGAGTAGGACCTCAGAATACACCCACAAATAGGAACAGAAGCGAGGGACATCTTGAACAATTTTCAGAAGACTGTGTTCGTCAGAAACTAGCTCAACTTAAAGTAGACAAAGCGATGAGACCGGGTGGGATACACCCTAGAATACTGAGGGAACTTGGGGACATTCTAACAACTCCACTGACTGACCTTTTCAATGCCTCGTTGGAGTCGGGAGTGGTGCCAAAGGACTGGAGAGAGGCTCATGTGGTGCCTTTACACAAAAGCAGAAGTAAGGATGTGGTTGAAAACTACAGGCCGGTTAGTTTAACTTCCGTGGTGAGTAAATTAATGGAAACGCTGCTGAAAGAGAAAATAGTGAGGTTTCTGGAGTCCAGCGGATTACAGGATCCGAGGCAGCATGGATTCACCAGAGACAGGTCTTGTCAGACAAATCTGATTGATTTCTTTGACTGGGTGACCAGGGAGTTGGACCGAGGGAGAGCTCTAGATGTGGTGTATTTAGATTTCAGTAAAGCCTTTGACACTGTTTCCTCACAGGCGACTTATAAACAAACTGAGCACCCTAGGGATGGACCCTAAAGTTACTGCTTGGGTTAGAAATTGGTTGGGTGGGAGGCGACAAAGAGTGCAAGTAAATGGAGCTCACTCTGAGGAGAAGGATGCTACCAGTGGTGTGCCCCAGGGATCTGTCCTTAGTCCGATTCTTTTTAACATCTTTGTTAGTGATATAGCAGAAGGGCTGTCGGGTAAGGTTTGCCTCTTTGCAGATGATACCAAAATCTGCAATAGAGTAGACACCCAGGAAGGTGTTGATAACATGAGGAGGGATCTAGCTAAGCTTGAAGAATGGTTTAGAATTTGGCAGCTGGGATTTAATGTTAAAAAATGTAAGGTTATGCATTTGGGCTGCAGCAATCCAAGTTTTGAAGGACTAGAAAAAGGGACTGTTACTTCTGGAGAGAGATCTGCAATTGTGAGTATATACTTCTGGGAATTTTCTGAAAGGAATTCTTTCTATTAAAGCTATTTAATCTGTGAACCCACTATTTTTTGTTAAATCAGTCAGGTTCTAGTAGCAGCAGTTTAAGTTTAAATTTAAATTTAAAACACAAAAGAGAACTTTCTGGTTACATTTCAAACCCAGCAGAGAGCTTATAGTTTTAATTTAATAGTCACTCAGGGCCTAATATCAGCAAAGTATTTTTAGTTTAAATTTAAAACACAGAAGAGAGCTTTCTGGTTAAATTTAGAACCCAGCAGAGAGCTGTAGTTTAAATTTCATAAAAAGTTAGAGCCTAGCAGCAGCAAAGAGCTATAATTTAAATCAAATAAGAATATAGCTTACCTCAGCAGCACAGGACAGGGTACTGTGTAGCAGCCCTCTTTTAATAAGTGTTATTTCCCTCCCTCCCTCCCCACACCCAACCACCCCTGGGATAATCATACCTTTATAGGTACTGTCACGCTCTCTTCTTGTATGTGTAGGCGGTCGCCTGGTAGAAGTGGACGTGACCACAAATTTATATCCCTTGTGTGTGCTGTTGTCTATGTTCCTTGTAGTTGTGAGCCAAGACGAATACAGCCAAGGTTTTTGGGGTAACAATAAGTTTATTGTTGCACAGGAATTAATATCTATTACCCCTTTAAACAGAAATAAATGGATGCTTCTCCAAACCAAAATGAAGTTACGTGGTATAACACAGTCCTCCTGATAACTCTTAGGCAATTCCGTTCCAACAGAATAACCAAACTTCTTTCAGCTTCAAACATTAAATGCTTTTCCCATTATCAACAGTGTCTTCATATACAGCTTCATATAACAGATAACACAACCGTAGTGTACTCCTCTTTCACAGCTGCTTAATAGACTGAGTTTTATACTTTGACAGCTCTCAGCCTCTCTCAGTGTAAAAGCTCCCTTGCAATTAGTCGGGCTTTGTTCAGTACTTCTCAACAGCACAACGTTACATAGCTCTCACTCTTTATGGCAATAAGCGCAATCTGTTTCCATGTCAGAGTATTCAGATCCTATCAAAGCTTCCTCCGTTTGCATAGGTTCCTCTTCTGCCTCTGATATATCCTGCTTATTTACAGGGGCTTCCAGATCAACAGGCTTCCATTGCTCTAATAAAGTGCTAAGCTGTTTCCAGCTAAAGTTCTTCTTACTTGGAGGTATGGTGGAGGAATTTAAAATACCAGACTCCTTTAACACAGCTTTTAGGGAATCTAAAGGGCTCACCTTTTTCCTGGTACTTCTAGCTTTCACTGGCTGGGCATAAGGCAACCGTGTGTCCCCAAACTGCTTCACGGATTCCCTCGTGGCAAACTGCTCAGCAGGGTTTGTTTCCAACTCCTGTCTCTGCAGCACACAATCAGCTGACTGCTTCAAAGCACCTGTGCTCCTTTCAGAACTTGAGCTACAGATACGTTGCCTGCCTTGGGAATGTTTGGATAGCTTTTTAAACGGAGCTCTGTTTCTGCCTAAGCTCCCACCTGTGTGCACAGCTTCAACGGAAGAGTCCTCAGAAGAACTTCTCTCTCTCCTAGATAAGGTTTCCAACCTTTCCCTTTGAGGTTTAAAGATTCTTCTCTCCTCCTTCTCTCTGCTGCTTGTCCAGTGATAATTCCTCTCTCTCTCAAGATGCTTTCCCAGAGGTTTCTCCAAGCACCTCTCCTAGAACTTCTCCTTCCTGTTCCTGTTCTCGGACTCTCTCTCAGTCTCTTTGCTGTTCCCCAGCACCTCCTCCTTTGGAACTGTTACTTCCTGCTTAAGTGTTTGGGGCTGTCCTATGGGCTTTGACTCCGCCCCCTTGCCTCTCACGTCAGCTCCCTTGGTTGTCATGGAGCTGAGGTGTGGCTCTCTCTCTATCTTCCTAAGCATAGAGTTTCTCTGAATTGGAGATTTAACCCTTTCCTTGCCTGTAGTGCTGTCTGCTTCAGGGGAAAGAAACTGTTTCAACCTCCTGTTTCTAGTGCTTAACCCCTCTGCACCATCACAGTACTTACACATCTTAAAAGACAGGAGGTGCTCTCAGGTGAAGCTTATTACCCAAATCAGACATACACTAAGGACCTGAGATTAATTAAGCTTCAGGTGAACAAGGTATTAGGTACAGTTTTATTGGTATAAATATCCATAGCAACCCTTAGTAAGTAAAGAACTTAAAGATCTAAACAAAAACTTAAAACTAAAATGCAGACAGCAGTCCAGCCGCGGGATGGGGGCTTTACAGACTTTTGCATTGAGTGTCACATGTTTGATTTTCTCCCAGTTGGTGAGAGGTCTTACGTGTGCACTAGGTGCAAGGAGCTCTTTGCTCTCAGGGAACGAGTCCATTCTCTAGAGGCTAGAGTAGCAGACTTGGAAAACATAAGAAAGACAGAGAGGTACATAGATGAGACCTACAGGGATATAGTCCTGAAGTCCCACCTTCAGTCTGGCAGCATCCCTGTTGCCATGGAGGAGAGAGGTCACGTGACAGGAGAGCATCACCCTGGTGTGGCAGGAAGTGATCCTGTAACTAGGACCTGTCCTCCAGGTGATGTAAAACCCTCTAGCACAGAGGAAGTTTCTCCAGGGCCATGTGCCCATGAGGGACGCGTTAGGACAGCCGTTATAGTTGGTGATTCGATCATTAGGCATGTAGATAGCTGGGTGGCTGGTGGACGTGAGGATCACCTGGTAACATTCCTGCCTGGTGCGAAGGTAGCGGACCTCATGCGCCACCTAGATAAGGTCTTAAATAGTGCTGGGGAGGAGTCTGCTGTCTTGGTACATGTCGGTACCAAGAAAATGTGGTAGGGAGGTTCTGGAGGCTAAATTTAGGCTTTTAGTTAGAAAGTTGAAATCCAGAACTTCCAGGGTAGCGTTCTCCGAAATGCTTCCCGTTCCACGTGCAGGACCCAAAAGGCAGGCAGAGCTCCGGAGTCTCAATGCGTGGATGTGACAAAGGTGCAGAGATGAGGGGCTTGGATTTGTTAAGAACTGGGGTACATTTTGGGGACAGGAGGGTCTTTTCCGAAGGGATGGGCTTCACCTTAACCGGGATGGAACCAGGCTGCTGACATTAACCTTTAAAAAGGAGAGAGAGCAGCTTTTAAACTAGATAATAGGGGAAAGCCGACAGTCGCCCAAGAGCAGATGGTTCGGAAGAATGCACCCTTGAAGGATACTACCAAAAGCAGAGAGGTTCCAAAAAAAGAGAAATGTAGCCCAAATGCCCTCGAGTATGGAGCAGACAGAGCTTAAAGATCCCAAATTACCCATGTCTACCAATAGCCAAATTAATATGAATAAAATACAGTCTCTAAAATGCTTGTATGCAAATGCTAGAAGTCTAAAATATAAGATGGGAGAGTTAGAATATATAGCACTAAATGAGAGGTTAGATGTGATTGGAATATCAGAGACATGGTGGAAGGAGGACAACCAGTGGGACACTGTGATACCTGGGTACAAACTATACCGTAGTGATAAAGCTGATCAAATTGGTGGAGGGGTTGCGCTCTGTGTTAGAGATGGCATTGAGTCAGAAAGGATTAAAGTTTTGCAGGAAACAAAATTTGCTGTAGAATCTCTATGGATTGAAATTCCATGTAAAAAGGGGAAGGCGATGGCAGTGGGGGTGTACTATCGACCGCCTGTACAGAATGAACAAATGGATGATGAAATGCTCAAAGAAATCAAGGAAGCTAACAAAAGTTACAGCGCGTTAATAATAAAGGGCGATTTCAATTACCCCGGTATCGACTTGGTCAGTGTCACGGCAGTACATGCTAGGGAGATAAAGTTCCTAGATGACATAAATGACTGCTACTTGGAGTAGCTGGTCCATGAACCGACGCGAGGGGAAGCCATATTAGACCTAGTACTTAGTGGAACACCATATCTAGTGCAAGAGATAAGGGTGTTGGGGCCACTTGGCAATAGTGATCATAGCATGATTGCCTTTGATTTAATTAGTGGAGGAGGGATAGTAAGGAAATCCACAGAACTACCTTTTAACTTTCGAAAGGGAGACTATGATAAAATGCGGAAAATAGTTAAGAAAAAACTAAAAGGAGCAGTTGCAAAGGTTAAAGACTTACATCAAGCTTGGGTGTTGTTGAAAAATACTATCTTGGAAGCACAGACCAGCTGTATTCCACGCTTTAAGAAAAGTGGAAGGAAGTCCAAAAAACTGCCAGCATGGTTTAAAGGTGAGGTCAGAGAGGCTGTTGTTGCCAAGAAAGCATCTTTCAGGAAATGGAAAAAAGAGCCAAACGATGAAACCTAGAAACAGCACAAGCACTGGCAGGTCAAATGCAAGGCATTGATAAAGAAGGCAAAGAAAGAATTTGAGAAGAAGCTTGCTGCGGAAGCAAAAACGCGAAATAAAGATTTTTTCAAGTACATTCGTAGCAAAAAACCTGTGAGATAGTCAGTTGGTCCATTAGATGATAGAGGAGTTAAAGGGGCACTAAGAGGCGACAAGGCGATAGCGGAGAGACTGAATGAATTCTTTGCTTCGGTCTTTACTGAGGAAGATGTAGGGATGTTACCCATGACTGAAGTGGTATTTAAAGGTGCAGAAGAATTGAAGGAAATATCGATACTTCGGGAAGATATATTACAACTATTAGATAAACTGAAGAGTAGCAAATCACTTGGGCAGGATGGTATACATCCAAGGGTGTTGAAAGAACTGAAATATGAGATTGCAGACCTGCTATTAGTAATCTGTGAACCATCTTTAAAATCATCTCTAATACCTGAAGATTGGCGGATCGCCAATCTAACACCAATTTTTAAAAAGGGTTCCAGGGGTGATCCGGGAAACTACAGACCGGTGAGCCTCACGTCAGTACCGGGAAAAATGGTAGAAACCATCATAAAGAATAAAATTACTCAGCATGTAGATAGTCATGGCTTAATGGGAGACAGCCAACATGGCTTTAGACAAGGAAGATCTTGTCTTACTAATCTGTTATGTTTTTTTGAAAGTGTGAATAAACAGGTGGACAAAGGTGAGTTGGTTGATATAGTGTATCTGGACTTTCAGAAAGCCTTTGACAAGGTCCCTCATCAGAGACTTTTGGCAAAACTAAATAGTCATGGGATAGGAGGCAGTGTACTACTGTGGATCAGGAACTGGTTAAAAGATAGAAAGCAGAGGGTTGGGCTAAATGGCCAATTTTCCCAATGGAGAAAGGTGAATAGTGGTGTACCCCAGGGATCTGTGCTGGGTCCGCTGCTTTTTGACATATTCATAAATGACCTGGAAAGTGGAATAACGAGTGAGGTTATCAAATTTGCAGATGACACAAAACTATTTAAAGTTGTTAAAACCCAAGAGGATTGTGGAAAATTGCAAGAGGATCTTGATAAATTGGAAGACTGGGCATCAAAATGGCAGATGAAATTTAATGTGGACAAGTGCAAAGTTATGCACCTAGGGAAGAACAACCCAAACTATGGTTACACAATGCAAGTTTCCACATTAGGAACCACCACCCAGGAAAAAGATTTAGGCGTCATTGTGGATAACATGTTAAAACCCTTGGGCCAGTGTGCAGCGGCAGCCAAGAGAGCAAATAGAATGCTAGGTATCATAAGGAAAGGAATGGAAAATAAAACAAAAGATATTACAATGCCTCTATACCGTTCCATGGTGAGATTGCACCTTGAATATTGTGTGCAATTCTTGTCCCCGTATCTTAAAAAGGATATAGCTTTATTAGAAAAGTTACAGAGAAGAGCCACCAAAATGGTAAAGGGGATGGAAGGATACTCCTATGAAGAAAGGCTTAAAAGGTTAGGGCTCTTTAACCTGGAAAAGAGACGGCTGAGGGGAGATATGATAGAAGTCTATAAATTAATGAACGGAGTGGAACGGGTAAACATAGATCGACTGTTTACGTTATCAGACTATAGGAAGACTAGGGGACATGCAATGAAGCTACAGGGTAAACTATTTAAGACTAATAAAAGAAAATATTTTTTCACTCAACGTGTAATCAAACTCTGGAATTTGTTACAGGAGGATGTAGTAAAGGCTGTTAGTGTAGCTGGGTTTAAAAAAGGTTTGGACAAGTTCCTGGAGGAAAGGTTCATAAACCATTATTAAGAAGGGACCCAGGATATCAATGCTTGATCTAGTACAAGCATTGCAGAACCTGTGTCTTTTGGGGAAACTGCTAGGTACCAGGGCCGGATTTGCCTATACGCCACGTACGCCGTGGCGTAGGGCCCACAGCTGGCAAGGGCCCACCGGGAATGTTTTTTGCACAGGGCCCCGCGTTTCAGGGGGCCCCGCGCAAAAAACATTCTGATCCATCATTAAAATTAAAAAAAAAAAAAAAAAGCTGTCGCTGCCTCTGCCGGGGCCGGGGCCGCCGCGGCAGAATCGAGTGTGCCGCGGGGCCCCCCCTGCCCAGCAGAGCCTGGCCTGCCCTCCCCGGTATCACCTCTCTCAGCTGCCTCCCTCCAGTCACACGTGCCGGCTTTCAGAGCGCGAGGTGAGTTTCTCCCTCGCTGCTCTGTTAAGCCCGCGGGGGCTGATGGGAAGTCCCATCAGCCCCCGCGGGCTTAAACAGAGCAGCGAGGGAAAAACTCTTCCCTCGCGCTCTGAAAGCCGGCGCGTGTGACTGGAGGGAGGCAGCTGAGAGAGGTGATACCGGGGAGGGCAGGCTCTGCTGGGCAGGGGGGGCCCCGCGGCACACTCGATTCTGCCGCGGCGGCCCCGGCCCCGGCAGAGGCAGCGACAGCTTGTTTTGTAAAAAAAAATTCGCTGAGCTGGGGTGGGCGGGGGGTTTTGGACTGGTGAGGGGCTGGGGGGGATAGGAGTGGTAATGGCTGTGGGCTGTTGGGGGGGTTAGGACTGGTGATGGGCTGGGGGGGTAGGAGTGGTAATGGCTGTGGGCTGTTGGGGGGGTTAGGAGTGGTAATGGGCTCTGGGGGGTAGGAGGGGTAATGGCTGTGGGCTGGTGGGGTGGTTAGGACTGGGGCTGGGCTGAGGGGGTTAGGAGTGGTAATGGCTGTGGGCTGTTGGGGGGGTTAGGAGTGGTGATGGGCTGGGGGGGTTAGGAGTGGTAATGGCTGTGGGCTGTTGGGGGGGTTAGGACTGGAAATGGGCTATGGGGGGGTTAGGAGTGGTGATGGGCTATGGGGCGGCTAAGGGCTATGGGGTAGCTAAGTCTATAACGCCTGATGGGAGGAGGACAGGAAGTGGGTAGATGGGGGCTTAGGACTGGTAATGGGCTATGGGGGGGCTTAAACTAAAAATTGGGTGATGGGGATTAGGACTGGAAATGGGCTGGTGGGATTAGGACTGGGAGTGGGCTATGGGGGGCTAGGACTGGTAATGGGTTGGGGGGGTTGCTAGGACTGGAAATGGGCTGGGGGATTAAGACTGGAGGTGGGCTGATGGAGTTAGGACTGGTAATGGGCTGTGGGCTGTTGGGGGGGGTTAGGACTGGTAATGGGCTATGGGGGGCTAGGACAGGAAATGGGCTGATGGGAAGGGGTTAGGACTTGAGGTGGGCTGATGGGGTTAGGACTGGTAATGGACTGTGGGCTGATGGGGGGGTTAGTACTGGCAATGGGCTATGGGGGGGTTAAGACTGGTAATGGGCTGTTGGCTGATGGGGGCTGTCTGGTAATGGGCTATGGGGGGTTAGGACTGATAATGGACTATGGGGGGGGCTAAGACAGGAAATGGGCTGATGCGGAGGGGTTAGGACTTCAGGTGGGCTGATGGGGTTAGGACTGGTAATGGACTGTGGGCTGATGGGGGGGGGTTAGGACTGGCAATGGGCTATGGGGGGCTGACTGGAAATGGGTTGATGGGGGTTAGGACTGGAAGTGGGCTGATGGGGGGTTAGGACTGGAAATGGGCTGATGGGGGGTTAGGACTGGTAATGGGTTATAGGGGGGGCTTAAACTGAAAATGGGGTGATGGGGGCTTAGGACTGGAAGTGGGTTGATGGGGGGGCTAGGACTGGTATTGGGTTGATGGGGGGGGCTAGGACTGGAAATGGGCTAATGGGGGGCTAGGACTGGAAATGGGCTGATGCAGGGACTAGAAGGGAATGGATGCTGGGTGAGGCTGGAACTAGAAGGGAGCTGGTGTTGGGGGAGGATTAGAATGGGATGGGTCTGGGAGAGTAAAATGGAGAGGGGAAAAATATTTTGTGTGGGAGGGATAAAAAATCTACAATTGGCCGGGTATTGGGAGAGTAAGTGGGGATTGAGGATGGAGGGGTAAATTTTGAGTAGATGAAATAGGAATGAGGAAAGAGCAAAAGGAGAAAGATTAGTATGTTAAAGCAGATGTAGAGAGAGAATGGAAAAAAAACCCAAGAAGACAGAAGAAAGGACAAATGGACAGCAGATGGAGAGTTAGCAGAAGACACGAAGAAACCAGAAGAAAGTGGCTGGAACAATTGCAACTGAAAAAAAATGCACAAAAGGTAGAAAAAATATCTCTTTATTTTGAATTTATTAACTGGAATATGTCAGCTCTGGGAAATGTGCATCATTAATTTTTGCGCTTTGTTTAGTACAAGAGGAAATTAATTTATAGTTTTATTTCTACAGTGTTGTTGTATATTCCAAGTTTGGCTTTTGGGGTTCCCAGTTTAATTATTGTCTTCCTGTTTCTAAATTGTGATTCCTTGTTTGGTGATGGTCTATGTTGTGCATGTGTAACTGAGCTGAGGTATTCTGTTTATATAATTCCTATTTGACATTGCCACTTGTTCTTTCCCCAGTAGGTCATGTATTGTTGTTCTCTGAAATGTATTGGTTTAATATTTGCAGTGTTGCCTTTTGATAGTTAGGGTATGGTGCTTTGTGAGTCCTGGTAGTGCTGTTAGGATATGGCGGGTTTGCTATGGGTTCTAAATGGGCAGTGTTTGTAGTAGTTCCTAATGTGCCTGGCGGTTGGTACTGGATTATAGTAATGTAGAAACCTTTTAGTCTTTCTTTATCCATATACTCATTAAGAGGCATGTTTACTAAAAGTTAGTGTATGGCAGAGCTACTCAATTCCAGTCCTGGTGGTCCACAATCCTGCAGGTTTTCAGGATATCCCTAATAAATATGCATGAGATATATATGCATTGGAGATATCCTGCCAACCTGACTGGTTTGTGGCCCTCCAGGGCTGGATTTGGAGACCCCTGCCTTACATCTCTGTCATTTACGATTGTGAGTGGGCAAGGTGCAGATGTCCAAGACATCAAAAAAGTTAGATAGCATTTGTCACATTCCTCCTTGCTTCTCACCACCAAAATATTATCTATTAGACAACCTTTTGGTGGTGGTGAGAATTGAGGAGGAATGTGACACATTCTATCTACCCTTTTGATGTCTAGGATATCTGTACCTTGTTCACTCACAATCTTAAATGACAGAGATGTAAAGCAGGGGTCTCCAAATCCAGCCCTGGAGGGCCACAAACCAGTCAGGTTGGCAGGATACCTCCAATGCATATATATCTCATGCATATTTATTAGGGATATCCCGAAAACCTGCAGGATTGTGGACCACCAGGACTGGAATTGAGTAGCTCTGGTGTATGGTAACATTATGCAAATGCAAATGAGACACCTTATGCAAATGAGGCCCCGCACCGAGTCTCCGCACATGGCCCCGCACCCCCCTTGGGCCGCCCCTGGGCCCACCGGAGGGCTTTAGAGGGAGCCGGGGAAGCCCACGCGAGGCCCCGGCTCCCTCTGTACAGCCGCCAGCGTGAAGAGCCTTTTCCTTCACGCTGGCGGCTGTTTCTGTGAAGCCGCGAATGCTGGGAAAGGTTAAAGGTTGCCCTTTAACCTTTCCCAGCATTCCCGGCTTCACAGAAACAGCCGCCAGCGTGAAGGAAAAGGCTCTTCACACTGGCGGCTGTACAGAGGGAGCCGGGGCCTCGCGCGGGCTTCCCCGGCTCCCTCTGAAGCCCCTCAGACAGCCGCGATGCTGTCCGGGGGCCCAGGACTGCACGGGGCGGGCCAGGACTGCACGGGGGCACGGGGGGGAGGGCCAGGACTGCACGGGGGGGCCCAGGACTGCACGGGGGCGGGCCCAGGACTGCACGGAGGCACGGGGGGGGGGACACGGGGGGGCCCAGGACTGCACAGGGGGGGCCCAGGACTGCACGGGGACATGGGGGGGGCCCACAATTTTTCTTGGCGTAGGGCCTCACTCTAGCTAAATCCGGCCCTGCTAGGTACGTATGACCTAGATTGGCCACTGTTGGAAACAGGATACTGGGCTTGATGGACCTTGGTCTGACCCAGTATGGCATATCTTATGTTCTTATGTTCTTATGGAGCAATATAGTATAGGGGGTGAAGTACTTTTGTACACTAAAGAAGAGCGGGACCTAGGCGTGGTTGTGTCTGATGATCTTAAAGTAGCTAAACAGGTAGAAAAGGCGACGGTAAAAGCTAAAAGGATGCTTGGGTGCATACGGAGAGGAATGGCTAGCAAAAAAAAGGAGGTGATAATGCCTCTCTATAAGTCTTTGGTGCGACCTCATTTGGAGTATAGTGTGCAATTCTGGAGACCGCACCTTCAAAAGGATGTGAACAGGATGGAGTCGGTGCAGAGGATGGCTACTAAAATGATTAGTGGTCTTCATTATAAAGCATATGAGGACAGACTGAAGGATCTTAATATGTACACCTTAGAGGAAAGGCGGGATAGAGGTGATATGATTGAGATGTTTAAAGACCTCCATGGCATAAATGTTCAGGGAGAGAGCCTCTTTCAATTGAAAGCAAGTTCTGCTATGAGGGGACATGGGATGAGGGTGAAGGGGGATAGATTCAGGAGTGATATGTGGAAATATTTCTTTACGGAAAGAGTAGTGGATCCATGGAATAGTCTCCCAGTGGAGGTGGTAGAGATGAGGGTAGTAACTGAATTCAAAAAAGCATGGGACAAACACAGAGGGTCTTCAAAGGTAAATTGAGGACTGTTGTAGTTGTTGATATGGAAGGACAGACTAGATAGGCCATGTGGTCTTTTTCTGTCATCATATTTCTATGTTTCTATGTTTCTAAGGGGACTGTTGTAGTGGTTGATATGGAAGGGCAGACTAGATAGGCCATGTGGTCTTTTTCTGCCATCATGTTTCTATTGTAAAGACAAGTATTTATAAAAATATATATAACCTATTCTCATATTTCCCTAACCTTCCACCACCCACCCCAATTTTCAAGGCCCCTTGTCCAAGCTGTCATCATACTAATCCCTACCAACATACCTCCCCATCCCAAAATAACTAGGGTCTGTTCTCCTATCCCTCAATCTATCCTATACAACAAGCATAAAACTGTTCCTTCAAACTTCCATCCTCCCCAAAACCCATGAAGACCTATGAAGGAGCACATAACTAGGTAGGCAGAATTCTTTTAAAGGCATCAGGAAAGTAGTGGAAAGTTCAGGGGCACAAATTTTTTTGAATGGATTGTGGGTTGAGGGGCTACTTTTAGATATACCCCAAACACATTTAAAGATAATGGATGTGATTTTAGGCCTATAATCTTTGTATTACTGAGGCCAGAAATATGCATTGTTCCCAACTGTAGCAACTGAAGTACTATAGTTAGTGAATCCTGTAATAAATTGGTATATACAGGTAATTGTGCCGTTTTACCATGGGTTATAAGATAGGGGGTGAAGTATATACCTGAGGCAATGGAGGTTAAAGTATTGTACCCTTCAGAGAGGAGATCTGTGGGAGAAGTGGGATTTTAATTCTGGCTTTCTTGTTTCTCAGCCTACCTGAGTAGGATCCAAATCTTGGATTCATTGGTTCTCAGACTACTTCCACAACCACTAGGCCACTCTTCTACTCGTATCACCTAACTACACCACAAAATCTCCTTCGGGGGAAATAAAAGGACACACTGGTTTGTAACAAATGCATTGGTCTTTATATCACATGTTAGTGTGCTAAGAAATTTACTGTTTTGCAAGTTAAATATCATTTGACGATATATGCTAAAATTTTACCACATACACTAATTCATTGTTGTATGAGTTTTAGTGCATCAGCCCCAATGCCTGTATGAAATTGTACTATTTAACGGTGAAGTTATGCACTTCTTGCCTTGTTTGCTGTGTGTTATGATTCCTTAGTACTAGTGCATAAGAAAATTGAGGTAACAGTGATCTGAAATCTGTCGTCTTCACTTAGGGGCTTGTTTACAAAGCCGCGGTAGCGGTTTGCGATCGTAATCGGAGCCGCGGCCCCATTGATTTCAATGGGGCCGCGGCTGCGATCGCGATCGCGAACCACTACCGCGGCTTTGTAAACAAGCCCCTTAGTCTCTATGTTTAATTTCATTAAGTCAGTTTCTGCTTCTGCTCTGATTGGGTATAGTTTTATGAGGCTAGTCATGTCTTTGGGACTTTCAAATATAAAGATTGTAGCTCTTGAAGATTGTAATTGCAAAGAAGAAGAAGCCCCGTGCCACTGCTGGGTGGAGGGAGAAGCAGCAGCCAACAATGTTATTGTGGGAAGAAGGCAATTTGGTGGTGTGCCAGTAATGTGAGAAAATGTCAGGGCTTTGTAAGAAAGAGGGTTGAGAAGGAGAATAAGTAGATTTGTGATAGGTAAAAGAAATTCCACATGGGAAAGAAAAGATGGAGGGTCGAAGAAAAGTCTGAATATGTACCTTTAACTTTTAATGCTCTCGCTCTCTTTTTGTTTTCAATCAAAATATGAATTTTAGGAAGAAATGGAACAGTAAAACAAGATTTAAACATGGAGCTCCTTACACTAAAAATGGAAAATCAATGCTTAGAAGATGAGATTCTAATACTGCAGCTCAAAAGGCAAAGAAGTGCCCATTTTTTAAAAACATATCCAAGAAGTGAGTCATTATACAAGTGTATTTCTTGTTACTTTCATCATCTTACAGTTCAATATGTGCAAGGCCTATTTAAGCCTTATGAGAATGTGTTATGTTCTAGAAAGGAGGGTAGATGAGTTCTTTACATGGTCCATACCCAAGGAGAGGAATATCTCCATAAAATGCTCACACAAAATCAAGTGGCACTACGTGCCCGTTAAGGTTATTTTTAGGTTTGATTACTTGTCTTTCCAAAGACAAGGTGAATTGTACTTCAGATACCATAAGTATTTTACAACCTAACATGTTTACAATTAAAGGAACTGACTTACTAAGGTGAATAGATGTGTTAATACACATTAATACAAGTTATGCACTTCTTGTAATGTGCCATCATGTCAATGTCGACTCCTGGTGACCCTGTGAATAGTGGTGTTTGGTCTTCAATCAGGTAGTTAATTGTTGACAAATTGGCATCCATAGCAGTCTTTATTGTATCGCTCCATGGCATTGTGTTTTACCTCGCTAGCAATGACCATTAGCTTTGCCAAGCATGATGCCTTTCTGTAATGATATTTCTCTTCATAATGAGTCCAAAGTAATAAAGTCAAAGTCTTGTCATCTGAGCTTCCAAGGAAAGCTTACAGTAGGTTTGAACTCCTCCATTACCAATTGATTTGATCTTCAGGCAATCCATGGTATACACAGTATTCTTCACCAGCCTCATAATTTGATAGGCATTGACTTCCTTCCTGTCTTTTTTCTTCAATATCCAACTTTCGCATCCCTATGGTATTTTTGAAAATACCATGGCTTGGACAAGTCAAATGTTTGTACACAAAGTTCTGCACGTGAAAATCTTTTCTAGATGTTTCATAGCTGTTCTCAGGGGTGGCCCAAGGGGGGTGCGGGGCCATGTGCGGAGACTTGGTGTGGGGCCTCATTTGCATAAATATTTGCATACATTAACTTTTAGTAAACATGCCTCTTAATGAGTGTATAGATAAAGAAAGACTAAAAGATTTCAACATTACTATAATCCAGTGCCAACCGCCAGGCACATTAGGAACTACTACAAACACTGCCTATTTAGAACCTATAGCAAACCCGCCGTATCATAACAGCACTACCAGAACTCACATAGCACCATACTCTATCTATCAAAAGGCAACACTGCAAATATTAAAACAATACATTTCATAGAATAACAATACATGATCTACTGGGGAACGAGAACAAGTGGCAATGTCTAATAGGAATTACATAAACAGAATACCTCAGCTCAGTTACACATGCAGAACATAGATCATCACCAAACAAGGAATCACAATTTAGAAACAGGAAGACAATAATTAAACTGGGAACCCCAAAAGCCAAACTTGGAATGTACAACAACACTAGAAATAAAACTATAAATTAATTTCCTCTTGTACTAAACAAACCACAGATGTTAATGATGCATATTTCCCAGAGCTGACATATTCCAGTTAATAAATTCAAAGTAAAGAGATATTTTTCTACCTTTTGTGAATTTTCTTTTTCAGTTGCAATTGCTCCAGCCACTTTCTTCTGGTTTCTTCATGTCTTCTGCTAACTCTCCATCATCTGCTGTCCATTTGTCCTTTCTTCTCTCTTCTAGTTTTTTTTCCATTCTCTCTCTACATCTGCTTTAACATACTAATCTTTCTCCTTTTGCTCTTTCCTCATTCCTATTTCATCCACTCAAATTTTATCCCTCCGTCCTCTATCCCCACTTACTCTCCCAATACCCGGGCAATTGTAGATTTTTCTTCCCTCCCACACAAAATATTTATTCCCTTTCCATTTCACTCTCCCAGCCCCATCCCATTCTTATCCTCCCCCAACATCAGCTCCCTTCTAGTTCCAGCCCCACCCAACATCCGCTCCCTTCTAGTCCCTGCATCAGACCATTTCTAGTCCTAGCCCCCCATCAGCCCATTTCCAAATCTATCCTAGCCCCCACATCATCCCATTTCCAATCCTATCCTAGCCCCACCATCAGCCCATTTCCAATCCTAGCTCCCCCATCCATTTCCAGTCCTATTTGAGTCCCTCCATCAGCTCATTTCCAATCCCAACCCCCGTCAGCCCATTTCTAGTCCTTTCCTAGCCCCACCATCAGCCCATGTCAAATACTAGCTCACCTCCATTCAGCCCATTTCCAATCCAAGCCTCCCATGAGCCTGCTTCCAGTTCTAGCCCCTCCATGAGTCCATTTCAATCCAAGCCCCCACCACAGCCCATTTCCAATCTTAACACCCCCAACAGCCCATTTCCAGTCCTATCCTAGCCCCTCTATCAGCCCATTTCCTGTCCTTGCCCCCCCCCACTCAGCCCATTTCCATTCCAAGCCCCCCTCCCTATCAGCTATTTGCAGTTCAAACCCACCCTTCCACTCAGCCCATTTCCAGTCTTAGCAACCCCCAGCCCATTACCAGTCTTAGCCTCCCCATAGGCCATTACCAGTCCTAAGCCCCCCAACAACCCACTTCCAGTCCTAACCCTCCCATCACCCCATTTTCAGTCTTAGCCCCCCCATAGCCCATTACCAGTCCTAACCCCCCATCAGCCACTTCCAGTCCTAACCCCCCATCACCCCATTTTCAGTCTTAGCCCCCCATCAGCCCACTTCAAGTCCTAACCCACATCAGTCCATTTCTAGTCCTAGCCCCCCCCCATAGCCCATTACCAGTCCTAACTCACCCATCAGCCAACTTCCAGTCCTAACCCCCCATTTTCAGTCTTAGCCCCTCCATAGCCCATTACGTCCTAATCCCCCATCAGCCCATTTCCAATCTTAGCCCCCCCCATAGCCCATTACCAGTCCTAACCCCCCCCCATCAGCCCACCTCCAGTCCTAACCCCCATCAGCCCATTTTCACTCTTAGGCCCCCCCCCCCCCATTACCAGTCCTAATGCCTGTTTCTCATCAGCCCCAGCGGGCTTAACAGAGCTACGAGAGAGAAATTCTTTCTTTGCGGCTCTGAAAGCCACCACTGACAGAGCTGATGCCGGGAGGGCTCTGCCGGGCATGCGGGGGGTCGGGGGCCACGGGACACAATTCTGCCGCTGCCACGGCGGCAGCGGCAGCAGCAGCAACTAGGGTTTTTTTTAGTTTTAATGCAGAATGTTGTTTGCGTGGGGCCACCTGAAACGCGGGGCCCTGTGCAAGCAGCATTCTTGCTCAATGGACGGGCCGGCCCTGGCTGTTCTACCAAGAGTGCAGTGGTGTGCAGGCAAAAAAAAAAAAGTTTCTTTTCATTTTGTGTCATTTGCAGGTTTCTTCATTTTATTGTGTTTCATTTTAATAATTTACTATTTTTTTTCATTATGTTTCTATAAATTTTTATTTCAGGATAATTTTGTTAATTAAATTGGTAGCTGTGGCTGCTGCCCAAAGGAAAAACATAACTAAATGGTTACTAGAGATCTCAGGCAAATCAAGCCCAACTGTTTTTTTCCCCTCAGAACGAGAGACTGATCTCAAACCAGTGACCTTTGAGTTAGAATGCAAGTATCTTGCAGAAGGGCCATCATATCTCTAGCCAGTCTATTCATAACTTGTATTGCTGATAATCTTCCTTCCTGTTTCCTGTTTGTCTGGTCTGGAGTGGTATAGAAAATGCTAACTGGATATTTTGTCTTGGAAATCTATTGACTGCTAATGTAGAGATTTACTCTAAAGATTTTTCTTTGCCACATTCTTGTGCCAGAATTCTGTGAAACCATGTCTAAATATACTATCAGAGATATTTATCAAGCCTAATTTATATCCTGGTTGTTCAATTAGTGATGATCAACCAGGGTCTGGATTAGGTAAATGTCTCTGATAGTATACAGAATTTCTAGCACAAGAACATGGCAAAAGAAAAATCGTTGGAGTAAATCTCTATAGCAGAAATCAATAGATTCTAATAGCAAAAAATCCAGCTAGCATTTTCTATAGAGCTCCACACCAGACAAATTTTGGGCTGATCAGAAAATAGGAAGCTTGCAGCAATACAAGAGTTTGTTATGTTTTGATAAATGTTCATTTCAGGGCAATATTGTCATTTAAAAAGATACTGTAGCTGTGGCCACTGCCTAAATGAAAACATAACTAAAAGGTTACTAGAGCTTTCAGGCAAATAAAAATCCCACCTGGCAAATAAAAATCCCACCAGGGAATTGGACCAAGTGAGAGTCTTAGATGTAGTATATTTAGATTTCAGTAAAGCCTTTGATGCTGTTCCACACAGCTGACTTATAAACAAATTGAGCACTCTAGGGATGGACCCTAAAGTTACTAATTGGGTTAGAAATTGGTTGAGTGGGAGGCAACAAAGGGTACAGGTAAATGGAGCTCACTCTGAGGAGAAGGAGGTTACCAGTGGTGTCCTTGGTCTGATTCTTTTTAACATCTTTTTTAGTGATATTGCAGAAGGGCTGTCAGGTAAGGTTTGCTTGTTTTCAGATGATACCGAAATCTGCAATAGAGTAGACACCCAGGAAGGAGTAGATAACATGAAAAGGGATCTAGCTAAGCTTGAGGAATGGTCTAGAATTTAGCAACTGAAATTTAATACTAAAAAATGCAAGGTCATGCATTTGGGCTGCAAAATCCAAAGGAGCACTACAGTGTAGGGGGTGAGGTACTTCCATTCATGAAAAAAGAGTGGGACCTCGGCGTAATTGTATCTGACAATCTTAAAGTAGCTAAAAAGTTAGAAAAGGCAACTGTGAAAGCCAGAAGGATGTTTAGGTGTATAGGGAGAGGAATGGCCAGCAGAAAAAAAGAGGTGATAATGCCTCTGTACAAGTCTTTGGTGCAACCTCATTTGGAGTATTGTGTACAATTCTGGAGACAGCACCTTCAAAAGGATATAAGCAGGTTGGAGTCAATGCAGAGGGTGGCTGCTAAAATGGTTAGTGGTCTTCATTATGAAGCATAAGAGGACAGTCTTAAAGATCTTAATATGTATACTGAACTTTAGAGGAAAGGCAGAAGAGAAGAGATATGATAGAGACATTTAAATACCTCCATGGCATAAATGTACAGGAGGGTCTCTTTCAATTGAAGACAGACTCTTCTATGAGAGGTCATAGGATGAGAGTGAAAGGGGATAGACTCTTTATGGAAAGAGTGGTAGATGCATAGAATAGTCTCCCAGTGGAGGTGGTAGAGATGAGGACAGTATCTGAATTCAGAAAAGGATGGAACAAACACAGAGGATCTCTAAAGGTAAAAAGGGGACTATTGGAGTTGATATGGAAAGGGCAGACTAGATAGGCCATGTGGTCTTTTTCTGACATCATGATTCTATGTTTTTTTGTCTTACAATTAGAAACTGATTTCAAGCCACTGATTCTTGAGTTAGAAAGGAGGCATCTTGTGGAAGAACCAGAGTCATTTATTTATTTATTTAATAGTATTTCTATACCACCTTATCTTACAATCAAGGTGGTATCACAGCAAAACAATCAAGAGAGGTGATAGTGTATTCATGCAGTGAGGGTTATATCGTAGTTTGAGTGTGTGATGTGTTGTGAGTTTGATTAGGTAGAGCTATGTACATTGTGTGCTATGATACAACATGTGCTATGATACAATCTTCTATACATTTAGTGTTAGGAAACAACATGTTCTGTTATACATTCTCTTATCAGTGGGTCTGAGGGGGGAAGGTTGGTCGTTCCTGGTAGTTAGATCATGTAACGTGTCCATAGTGTTCTTTGAACAGCGTTGTCTTCAGCTGTTTGCGAAAGTCTTTGAGGTCCGTCGTTGATCTCAGATCATCTGGGTGGGTGTTCCAGATTGTTGGGGCAGCCAGAGAGAGTGCTCTTTCTGTGGTGTCCTTGCGTGCTTTTCTGAAGTCTCTAGAGGTGTTGACTCGGTTGGAGGTTCCTTTTCTTCTTGGGCGTGTGCTGGTGTCTGGTTGTATGAGGGTGTGCAGGCTGTTTGCTGAAGTGTGTTGTTTGATCTTGAATATGTTTATGATTGTTTTGTATTTGATGCGTGAAATGACTGGGAGCCGGTGTGGGTCTTTCAGAATGGGTGTGATGTGCTCATGTCTTGTTGATCCATATATTGTGCGGGCTGCCGTGTTTTGTGCTAGTTGAAGTGGTTTGAGTGTTTGTTTTGCTAGTCCAAGGTAGATTGGGTTGCAGAAGACCAATAAGGGGGTAATTAGTGCTTGGCATATGGTACGGAAGTGCTCAGTGGCGAGGAGGGGTTTAAGCCTTCTGATGATTCTCATCCTGTAGTGTGCATTTTTGATTGTATTGCTTACGTGTGCCTTGAGATTCAGTTCATTGTCCAGGGTCACTCCGAGGTATTTTACTTCTGATTTTATTGGTATGGTTGTTTTTTGTATCTTGATGTCCGGTGGGTGGATGAAGTCTGGGTTACAAGTGATGATTAGTGCCTCCATCTTGCTGTAGTTAATTTCGAGGTTGATTTTGAGGTTTTGAGTCAACACATAGAAGGCAGGCATCTTCTGGAAGAGCCATCATATTTCTACTGGGGTTGGGACTAGACAGAGACATTTACCATGCAAATCCAGATCCTGAATTATCATTGCTAATTGCAAGGACTAGAGACATATATCAACAAATCTAGTTCAGGGGTGCATAAAAGATGGAGAGGAAGAGGTATCTGAAGAGGTAATAATGTTCAGCCTGTCAGTACTGCTTGCCAATGTGCGTACAGTTGCCTCTGCTGTATCCCCACTGCCCCTATACCTCTGGCACTTCGTTCTCTGGTGCTCCCTTTCCTCCTTCATAATCTTCAGCTTATCCCTCCAGTAAATCAGTGGGTTGCACAGAAAGGCAATAGCTTCTTTGACATATAAGTTACACAAAGTGGCTAGCATTTAAGCATCCTCCTTGGTGGAGTGTTTTCAACTTTTTTTTTCAGTTCTTGATGCAAGGAGTCTGCTAGCACCAGCACTTCTGATGTCAGTCCCTCTCACTGTCAAAAACTATCTAACTTTGCCTCCAGGATATTTACTATCATAATTATAATGCCCAAGGTTTTCCATCTTGAACTAACTTGCTCTGTGACATCCTTGACTTCAGAATGTCTACTACGTGATTCATGTTTGTTCAATCTTGACTTTCCAAGGGCACTTCATTAATGATTTCAATATTCAATGTTATCTAATGGAAGGCTACCCATTGCACCACTAAACCTCTGACAACAGATACATGGAATTCCACCTGGTGCCAACATCTTGAATTAATTAGTAAAGAGGTGCCCTGCTGCTTCCTGTTTCTAATGCAGCTTATCCCACCCTTCATACTCTTGTAGAAATATCCTGCTATTTTGCGGCTGTTAATGATCAGTAGCTTCAGGACAAGACTACCATGTATCTTGTTCCACAGGCCTATGGAATCTCTTTCTACCATGTGGAACTAGTGTGCAAAGGTCTGTATCCCATAAAAGCCCACCTTCTTTACTGTCTTAATCAGGTTATTCCTGCCATCAGATATGCTCTCCAGCCTTGCTGCCAATCCTCTATCATTCCCCTTATTTCTGCTACGATGTGGGCTGAGGTAGGGTATCATACATCAGCTGAGTGTGCAGCATTGCCCACATGTACCTTGCTGCTTGTATGCCCCTACAATACTTATAGCCTGCCTCCATCTCATCCAACTGCTATGTACAATCATGGAAAGATTTCCATATGTAATGTTCTGAGTAATCCATATATTGGTGTGAATTACATACTACTATCTTCATTCTTGACCATCTAGGTCTTCAGCAATACACAACATTGATAATGCAGTTGAGGGATCACCTGCTTACCAAACCTTGCCCTAGAAGGCACCTGGACATTGAAGGATAAAAGATGCAATAATTCCTTAAGTCCCATTCTCTCAAGCATACAAAGGTCCTGGTTATCCAGGGAAATAATTTCATTGATGCACCATGCAACTATCTTCAATTATGTCTTCTGTTTTTCCTAGGCAGTGATGCCAAACACCACTCAATTTCCTCTATGCTGACCTGCTTAGAAGAGCATTGGGATTGCTTAGCTACCATTTCACTGGGGAAAGAGGCTGAGAGCTCAGCTTGGGAAACAAATTTGTTCTTTTCTGTAGCTTCCTTATAATTGATACTTTCATTGCTGTGTACACCAGGTAATGCTTAAAAATGCTAAGTACTCGTAGTACTAGTAGTAGTAGACTAATGTCTTCTTCTGCCTGTCTTCCCTCTTTCTAGTTACGAACAAAGATACAAAAATACCCAACCAGGTCCGTAAGTCCATACAACAATACAAAAAGAGAACCTAGTACAATGAGGACCACCTAGGGAAAGTCACACTTATTTTTGTCAGAGAAGCCGTCACAGTGCAGAGGACTTCACCTCTCACCACCGCAGCACATCCATTTTATTTTAAATAAGAGCCCTATAGTGAAGGACAGTTTAGGAAATCGTAGACGGATTAACACTTAACTGAAAAGGCTGAAAAGAGTCTTCCACCAAGCAAAATTGAAAACGTGTCACGTTTCGGGGATCCAATTTCTCCCCTGCTTCAGGTCAAGTCGCTGTGGAACAAATTGCCGTGGATCAAAAATGCCCGCCACGAAAATGAACGCCAAAAGGCAGTTCTTATAATGACGTAAACCACTGCCATATGGAACAAAATCTCCAATCCCAGGAGAAAAATGAAACTGAGGAAGCCAATCAAAGCTCTAATGGGAGGAGCCACATAGCCAGGCCAACCCATCCAGTGATTGATTAGCGAATAGTGTGCCAGTCCAATTGTGAATTGAGACCAAAGGGGTGGACCGAATTAAGAATGAAAATCCACCGTTGCTCCATATTTTGTAAACGTTGAATCCTGTCATCGTCCCGGGGATTAAACGGTACATGATCTAATACCCGCCAGTGAAGATCCTCAAAAGCATGCGAGTAAGATAAGCAATGTTCAACTAATGGAGCTGAAAGTGTACAAGTCCGCAATCGCGAGGCATGTTCGCCCAAACGTGTTTTAAAAGGGCGAGAAGTTCGTCCAACATAGTACAAATCACAGGGACAGATGATCAGGTACACAACATTGTCAGAGGTGCAGGTGGTATGCCACCGAGTCATATAATGCTTATTGGTCCGCGAGTCGACCCAGTCGTACTTCTCGCCCTTTTAAAACACGTTTGGGCGAACATGCCTCCCGATTGCGGACTTGTACACTTTCAGCTCCGTTAGTTGAACATTGCTTATCTTACTCGCATGCTTTTGAGGATCTTCACTGGCGGGTATCTCCATAAGAAGCATATTCGGACCAGCTTGCATAGGTTTTCTATGGCCCAATATCTTAAATCTTCAATTATTCCGAGAGGCTTACGAGTTATCAAGCCTCCCAAGCAGTTTACTGATGATTCGGCCTTCCAGGCAAACTGGACGGCGATATTGAACAAATGCAGTTTTGACCTTATAGCACTCCTGTTAGAGCGATCTTTAGTTGAACAGGAGAAATTAGCATTACTAATGTCTGATTTAAAGAAACACATTTTGGAAACCATTGAATTACAAAGTTTTCAATCGCAATGGGGGGAGATTGAAAAGCAATTGACAACCTTCCATGACCATGTCCGGGGTTTGAAGATTACCAAGTTCAAACGTGATAAATCTGACTATGATAATGACTGTGTATATAATTGGCCATCCAGGACCCATACGCAACTTTCTCGCAAGGTATCTTTTGCCCCCGGCTCTGATGATTATACAGACTCAGATTCTGGTGATTCGGGCTCTATTTCTTCCGGTGTTACCAAACAATTTCAGAAGAAGTCATCTCACAATAATGATTTTCAGCGGGGCACCATGTTTCGTGGTCGACGTCCTCGTGGCTCTTATCATCAGGATTTTTTAGAGGGCCCCGACACCAGGTCCAAAATCAGGAGTCGACAGTCGTGAATCTTTCTCAACATTCCTTGACTACGGAACAGCAACAGGTATTGGAATGTGGCCTTTCTTTTGTCCCCTCTCCTACTTATGATAGTTTTCAAGTGCGAGTGGCCTACAACAAGTTTTTTAGGAAATTGCGGATATTGCACCACTTTTCAGATTCTATTCATCTTCCTGATGTTTCACTCATTCGGAATACATCACAGTGGCTCCCTCCAGGTCCAATTGACTCAGCGGTGTCAACCTTTCAGGATTTAATCATGGAATCACTTTCCACTTGGGAGAAGACTAAAAAGTTTTTTTCTGGACAATTTCTCACGGACACAACATATGGCTCTTAACCAGTTATCTAAATCTGATCTGGTCATACGGCAAGCTGACAAAGGGGGAGCGATGGTGATTTGGTCTAATGAACAATACAGTCTTGAAATAAGCCAACATCTAGATAATCGGAAATATTATCTTCCGATAGCAGATCCTACTCCGGCTCTGCAGGCCGAGATTCATGAGCTTATTTCTCATGCTTTTCTTAGGAACTGGCTTACTAAACATGAAACTGAATTTCTGATTCATAAACACCCTAAGGTGCCAGTTTTTTATTTAGTGCCCAAAATTCATAAATCTCTGATATCTCCCCCTGGTCATCCTATTGTCTCCTGCCGAGATTCGGTCCTTGAGCCTTTATCTAAATTTTGCGATTTATTTTTACAACCTATGGCAGCTCAGGTCTCTTCTTATATTAGAGATACGGATGATTTTTTGAGGCAACTTAATTCCTGTACGGAGTGTTCGACATATACTTATATGGTGTCTCTTGACGTTCAGTCTTTGTACACCAACATAGATCAATGTGAGGTTCTAGCAGGACTGCAACATTACCCTCTGTCTCTTCCTGTATGTATTCCCCAAGGTTTTCTATTGGATTTGTTACGGTTGGTGCTAACTAAAAATTATTTTTTGCATCAACAACAATGTTATTTAAAAGCTTTTGGTATAGCAATGGGGGCAACGGTGGCCCCTTCTCTTGCTGCTATTTACATGGCATGGTTTGAAGAAGCATATGTTTACTCTCATCCATTTTATTCCAAGATTCCATTCTGGAAGAGATTTTTGGACGATGTTTTTTTCCTTTGGACTGGTTCTCATGCTGAACTCCAGTTATTTCTATCGGCCTTAAATACCCACAAAAACAACATTCAATTTACATCACAGATAGAGACTCATGCCATTCAATTTCTTGACATTACAGTAGAGCTGACTGCCGCTGGCTTTTTGACTTCGCTTTACAGAAAACCTGTCCAGAGAAACACTTTGTTGCGTTATGACAGCTATCACCCTCCCGCATTGAAGAAGGGGCTACCTTATGGCCAATTTTTACGTCTACGGCGTAATTGAACACTGTTGTCTGTTTTTAAATTACACGCCAAGGATTTGACCCTTAGACTTTTGTCGCGGGGCTATCCCTATAAAGTTATAAGAGCAGCGTATTTGAGAGCGCGTTACACCCACCGGGATTGGTTATTTGAGCCCCGTTCTCCTGAATCATCCTCAGATAAGATTACGGTTATTTTGCCATATATGCGGGGATCTTTGGAGGTCATTAAAATCCTTCATAAGTTTTGGCCGATCTTGGGATTACATGCTTGTTTCCGTCTACCATTACAGATTGCTTTTTCCCGTGGAGCAAATCTCCGGGATCGTCTAGTGAATACAACGGTTAAGGAAGATTGTCCACTATCTGGCCATCCTGATCCGGGTCACTATCCTTGCAATAATTGTCATTTTTGTCCTCAGACCATCTCGGGTTTAGACTGGGTCGACTCGCGGACCAATAATCATTATATGACTCGGTGGCATACCACCTGCACCTCTGACTATGTTGTGTACCTGATCATCTGTCCCTGTGATTTGTACTATGTTGGACGAACTTCTCGCCCTTTTAAAACACGTTTGGGCGAACATGCCTCGCGATTGCGGACTTGTACACTTTCAGCTCCGTTAGTTGAACATTGCTTATCTTACTCGCATGCTTTTGAGGATCTTCACTGGCGGGTATTAGATCATGTACCGTTTAATCCCCGGGGCGATGACAGGATTCAACGTTTACAAAATATGGAGCAACGGTGGATTTTCATTCTTAATTCGGTCCACCCCTTTGGTCTCAATTCACAATTGGACTGGCACACTATTCACTAATCAATCATTGGATGGGTTGGCCTGGCTATGTGGCTCCTCCCATTAGAGCTTTGATTGGCTTCCTCAGTTTCATTTTTCTCCTGGGATTGGAGATTTTGTTCTATATGGCAGTGGTTTACGTCATTATAAGAATTGCCTTTTGGAGTTCCTTTTCATGGCGGGCATTTTTGATCCACGGCAATTTGTTCCACAGCGACTTGACCTGAAGCAGGGGAGAAATTGGATCCCCGAAACGTGACACGTCGTCAATTTTGCTTGGTGGAAGACTCTTTTCAGTTAAGTGCTAATCCGTCTACGATTTCCTAAGCTGTCCTTCACTATAGGGCTCTTATTTAAAATAAAATGGATGGGCTGCAGTGGTGAGAGGTGAAGTCCTCTGCACTGTGACGGCTTCTCTGACAAAAATAAGTGTGACTTTCCCTAGGTGGTCCTCATTGTACTGGGTTCCCTCTTTCTAGAGCAGTGGGCAGCTCTTTTCTCAGACTTGAAAATGCACTGTGACATTCCCCTTATTCTAAAGCCACTGGGCCCAATATTCAACGGCATTTATGTGGTTTAAAACCCTGCAAACCGTGTAAATGCCGCTGTACTGAGATATTCATCGGAACTAACCCCGGTTCCGCCGCTACATACCCTGATGCAATCAGCATAAAATCAGGGCATGTCATGGGCGTTCCAGGGCAGAGCGGAGGTGGCACCATTGATAACTGGGTAGCAGTGATATTGAGCCGCTGCCCGGTTAGCAACCCATGGGAAAACCTCATCTATCTGTACCTATCGGACCTAACTGGGCAGTGGCTCAATATCACCGCTGCCTAGTTAGCTTCTATGGCTTGTGGAGCATTTTGGCACATGGTGGAAGACATGGATATGGCCCCAGATTGAATGCATAGCGTAATAATTGACCCTTAGAGATTCATAGAAGTCACAACTCAATATGGGGCCCACTGAGCCTAATGGACATGTTTACTAAAGGTTTCAATGTGTGGCTCAGTGAGGAGTAGAAAGCCATAAAACAATGGATAGACATACACACACACAGTCATATCGATGCACTGTGCAAAAATGGGGATGGTAGGCTTTCCTTCCTGCCATTCTGGTCCCAATCTCAGCTCAGGCATTGTTAAGGTGTGCTCATTGTGCAGGAGCTAGTAGTGTGCTCTGATTTTAATGCATTCTCAGTGTGCTGGTGCTGTTAGCCAGACTCTCCATCCGGCTGAGGATAGTTGAGCCTGTCTGTGTGGGTATTTGTACCTTTGTTGGCCGACTCATTGGTGGTTGCACATGTTGGTGTTGTACCTGCATTGTGGGATAAAATCTAGCCACAGGGACATGCACTGCATGATCACAACCTGTGACCCTCTGCTCTTATACAAACAAACTCTGTTTAGTGCACCACAGTGTTGCCACATGGTCACACCAGTTCCTGAGGCTGGCATGCTTTCCATCAGACAGACCTTGGCACATGAGACACTGTTCACGGTGCACTGGAGCAGGGCATGGCCTTGGTCTGCTGTAGGCAGGTGCCGCTGCCCCTCCAACAACACCCCCTATGCCATGCTGACTTGCCCATGTGTTGTTAGTTTTGGTGGTGCGCAGTCCCAGGCTAGCCAACATGCGGGTTGGCGGGCACCTAGCATGCAAGGTACGGCAGGGGGGGGGGGCGGAGGCACTCATCCCCCCCACAACCATCTGCCTCTCCAGGGATCCCATCACTGCCTGCCAATGTTATGTCTCTTCAACCTGGGAAATAGATGGCTGAGGGGTGTTATGTTAGAGGTCTAGAAAATATTGCCTGGAGTGGAACAGGTAAATGTAGATCGATTGTTCATGCCATCAGAATGTACAAAGACTAGGGGACATGCAATGTGGCTACAGTGTAACCCATTTAGGACTAATAGGTAAAGATATTTTTTCAGTCAATGTGTTATCAAACCCTGCAATTCATTACTGGAGGATGTAGTAAAAGCTGTTAGTGTAGTTCAGTTTAAAATATGTTTGGAGAGGTTCCAGGGGAGGGTCCATAAACCATTGTTAAAAAGACCTGGGATATGCACTGCTTGCCCCATTACAAGCATTGTGGATCCTGTGTGTCTTTTGGGAAAACTGCTAGGTACCTGTGAGCTAGATTGGCTACGGTTGGACACAGGATACTGGGTATGATGGACATTGGTCTGACACAGTCTGTCATATTTTCAGGTCCTATGTGTTTATGTGCCACCTAGGCAACTGTATAGTCTGCCCTATGCACCAGCAGCCCCTGCTACATGATCCACATGCACCCTCCTTTTCCCCCTTTTCCACCATCAACATTGTGCCCTTTCATACTTGGGTGCTATGCTGTAGCTGCTAATGGAGAAGTACTTTCACTTTCTTGTGTCTGTGCAGCACATTCTTTGCTTCGGTCTTTACTGAGGAAGATTTAGGGATTTTACCCATGACTGAAGTGGAATTTAAAGGTGCGGAAGAATTGAAGGAAATATTGATACATCGGGAAGATGTATTACAACTAATAGATAAACTCAAGAGTAGCAAATCACCTGGGCCAGATGGTATACATCCAAGGGTGTTGAAAGAACTGAAATATGAGATTGCAGACCTGCTATTAGTAATCTGTGAACTATCATTAAAATGATCTCTAATACCTGAAGATTGGAACATGGCCAATGTAATACCAATTTTTAAAAAGGGTTCCAGGGGTGATCCGGGAAACTACAGACCAGTGAGCCTCACGTCAGTAGTGGGAAAAATAGTAGAAACCATCATAAAGAATAAAATTGCTCAGCATGTAGATAGTCATGGCCTTAATGGGAGACAGCCAACATGGCTTTAGACAAGGAAGATCTTGTCTTACTAATCTGTTATGTTTTTTTGAAAGTGTGAATAAACAGGTGGACAAAGGTGAGTTGGTTGATATAGTGTATCTGGACTTTCAGAAAGCCTTTGACAAGGTCCCTCATCAGAGACTTTTGGCAAAACTAAAGAGTCATGGGATAGGAGGCAGTGTACTACTGTGGATCAGGAACTGGTTAAAAGATAGAAAGCAGAGGGTTGGGCTAAATGGCCAATTTTCCCAATGGAGAAAGGTGAATAGTGGTGTACCCCAGGGATCTGTGCTGGGTCCGCTGCTTTTTGACATATTCATAAATGACCTGGAAAGTGGAATAATGAGTGAGGTTATCAAATTTGCAGATGACACAAAACTATTTAAAGTTGTTAAAACCCAAGAGGATTGTGGAAAATTGCAAGAGGATCTTGATAAATTGGAAGACTGGGCATCAAAATGGCAGATGAAATTTAATGTGGACAAGTGCAAAGTTATGCACCTAGGGAAGAACAACCCAAACTATGGTTACACAATGCAAGGTTCCACATTAGGAACCACCACCCAGGAAAAAGATTTAGGCGTCATTGTGGATAACATGTTAAAACCCTCGGGCCAGTGTGCAGCGGCAGCCAAGAGAGCAAATAGAATGCTAGGTATCATAAGGAAAGGAATGGAAAATAAAAGATATTATAATGCCTCTATATCGTTCCATGGTGAGACCGCACCTTGAATATTGTGTGCAATTCTGGTCGCCGTATCTTAAAAAAGGATATAGCGTTATTAGAAAAGGTTCAGAGAAGAGCCACCAAAATGGTAAAGGGAATGGAAGGATACTCCTATGAAGAAAGGCTTAAAAGGTTAGGGCTCTTTAACCTGGAAAAGAGACGGCTGAGGGGAGATATGATAGAAGTCTATAAATTAATGAACGGAGTGGAACGGGTAAACATAGATCAATTGTTTACGTTATCAGAATATAGAAAGACTAGGGGACATGCAATGAAGCTACAGGGTAAACTATTTAAGACTAATAAAAGAAAATATTTTTTCACTCAACGTGTAATCAAACTCTGGAATTTGTTACCGGAAGATGTAGTAAAGGCTGTTAGTGTAGCTGGGTTTAAAAAAGGTTTGGACAAGTTCCTGGAGGAAAGGTCCATAAATCATTATTAAGAAGGGACCCAGGATATCAATGCTTGACCCAGTACAAGCATTGTGGAGCCTGTGTCTTTTGGGGAAATTGCTAGGTACGTATGACTTAGATTGGCCACTGTTGGAAACAGGATACTGGGCTTGATGGATCTTGGTCTGACCCAGTATGACATATCTTATGTTCTTATGTTGTTACATTGAACATGTTTGCATGAACCCTTACTGACAGGTTTTGATATGCGGTAAGATTCATGGGGTTAAGGTGCTGTCGTTAAGGGAGCACGGCCGTGTTCCCGCCCACTCCCAACCCATTAATCTCTACTCTCCGCCTACTCTCCACCCATAGGGTGCTTTACGGTGCCGATCCCATTAACGTGCACTAAAGCAGAGTTAACATGTGCTAACGGCACATTAGCATGCGTTAATGGCGTGAGTACCCGGTAACGCAGAGGGTGGCTACTAAAATGGTTAGTGGTCTTCATTATGAAGCATAAGAGGACAGTCTTAAAATCTTAATATGCATACTGTACTTTAGAGGAAAGGCAGGAGAGAAGAGATATGATAGAGACATTTAAATACCTCCATGGCATAAATGTACAGGAGGGTCCCTTTCAATTGAAAACAAGCTCTTCTATGAGAGGACATAGGAAGAGAGTGAAAGGGGATAGACTCAAGAGTAATATGTGGAAATATTTCTTTATGGAAAGAGTGATAGATGCATAGAATGGTCTTCCAATGGAGGTGGTAGAGATGAGGACAGTATCTGAATTCAAAAAAGGATGGGACAAACACAGAGGATCTCTAAAGGTAAAAAGGGGACTATTGCAGTTGATATAAAAGGGCAGACTAGACAGGCTAAGTGGGTTTTTTCTGTCATCATGTTTCTATGTTTTTTTTTTGTCTTACAATCAGAAACTGATTTCAAGCCACTGATTCTCGAGTTAGAAAGGAGGCATCATGTGGAAGAACCAGAGTAATCATATAGAAGGCAGGCATCTTGTTGAAGAGCCATCATATTTCTACTGGGGTTGGGACTAGGCAGAGACATTTACCAAGCCAATCCAGATCCTGATTTATCATTGCTAATTGCAAGGGCTAGAGGCATATATCAACAAATCTAGAACAGGGGTGCATAAAAGATGGAGAGGAAGAGGTATCTGAAGAGGTAATAATGTTCAGCCTGTCAGTACTGCTTGCCAATGTGCGTACAGTTGCCTCTGCTGTATCCCCACTGCCCCTATACCTCTGGCATTCGTTCTCTGGTGCTCCCTTTCCTCCTTCCTAATCTTCAGCTTATCCCTCCAGTAAATCAGTGGGTTGCACAGAAAGGCAATAGCAACTTTGCCTCCAGGATATCTACTATCATAATTATAATACCCAAGGTTTTCCATCTTGAACTAACTTGCTCAGTGACATCCTTGACTTCAGAATATCTATGATGTGATTCATGTTTGTTCAATCTTGACTTTCCAAGGGCACTTCATTAATGATTTCAATATTCAATGTTATCTAATGGAGGGCTGCCCTTTGCTCCACTAAACCTCTGACAACAGATACATGGAATTCCACCTGGTGCCAACATCTTGAATTAATTAGTAAAGAGGTGCCCTGCTGCTTCCTGTTTCTAATTCAGCTTATATCACCCTTCATACTCTTGTAGAAATATCCTGCTATTTTGCGGCTCTTATTGATCAGTAGCTCAGGACAAGACTACCATATTTCTTGTTCCACAGGCCTATGGAATCTCTTTCTACTATGTGGAACTAGTGTGCAAAAGTCTGTATCCCATAAAAGCCCATCTTCTTTACTGTCTTAATCAGGTTATTCCTACCATCAGATATGCTCTCCAGCCTTGCTGCCAATCCTCTATCATTCCCCTTATTTCTGCTAAGATGTGGGCATCATACATCAGCTGAGTGTGCAGCATTGCCCACATGTACCTCGCTGCTTGTATACCACTACAATACTTATAGCCTGCTCCCATCTCATCCAACTGCTATGTACAATCATGGAAAGATTTCCATATGTAATGTTCTGAGTACCTCGTAATCCATGCATTGGTGTGAATTACATGCTACTATCTTCATTCTTGACCATCTAGACCTTCAGCAGTACACAACATTGATAATGCAGTTGAGGGCTCACCTGCTTACCAAACCTTGCCCTGGAAGGCACCTGGACATTGAGGGATAAGAGATGCAATAATTCTTTAAGTCCCATTCACTCAAGCATCCAAAGGTCCTGGTTATCCAGGGAAATCATTGCATTGATGCACCATGCAACTATCTTCAATGCTGTCTTCTGTTTTTCCTAGGCAGTGATGCCAAACACCACTCAATTTCCTCTATGCTGACTTGCTTAGAAGAGCATTGGGATTACTTAGCTACCATTTCACTGGGGAAAGAGGGTGAGAGCTCAGCTTGGGATACAAATTTGTTCTTTTCTGTGGCTTCGCTATAATTGATACTTTCATTGCTGTGTACACCAGGTAATGCTTAAAAATGCTAAGTACTCATAGTACTAGTACGTAGTAGTAGACTAATGTCTTCTTCTGCCTGTCTTCCCTCTTTCTAGAGCAGTGGGCAGCTCTTTTCTCAGACTTGAAAATGCACTGTGTTGTTTCCCCTTACTCTAAAGCCACTGGGCCCAATATTCAAAGGCATTTACGTAGTTTAAAACCCTGCAAACCACGTAAATGCCGTTGTACTGAGATATTCATCAGAACTAACCCTGGTTCCGCCGCTACATACCCTGATGCAATCAGCATAAAATTGGGGCATGTCATGGGCGTTCCAGGGCAGAGCAGAGGTGGCACCATTGATAACTGGGTAGCAGTGATATTGAGCCGCTGCCCGGTTAGCAACCCATGGGAAAACCTTGTCTATCTGTACCATTCTCTCCATTGATAACGTTCTGCATACTCTGTACTGCTTTTTATGCAATTATCCTACTGTATACTGTATACCAGCAATTAGAATCCTTATGTACTATCACCACTATTGCTATTACCACCTGCAGTCACAGTACTATTGCAATAAATCCTTCCTGAATTGCGAATACTGCACCACACTGCTCTGCTCTACTAACACCCAAGAGAATGTACAAAGTTCTGCTCTTATTCATAACCTTCCTTACCCTTGGTCTCCCGTACACATCAAAGGCATTCAACTATGATACATATCATATACCAATCCTACGCACATACGGAAGGAGATGGTCCGAATTCCCCCACCACACTACGGCAAAAAATAACTTTTCATCCCACTCCCATCTACTCAACATTCCTCTCCAAACCATCAAAGGGATACAAGAAGAGAAGCAACATCACCAACGCCTACTAAAATGTGCACTGATAAATGCCAGATCAGTACGATCTAAATGGCCCGCAGCCATTGACCTTATACCACAATATAATCTCGACATCTTGATGATCACAGAGACATGGCTATCCGACTGTGACAACGCACTACTGAATCAGATGCTACCACCAGGATTTGTGATATACACATCCCACAGATCCAGTCAGAAAGGAGGCGGAACCCTCATCCTCGCCAAAGCTGATCTACACTTCAAGATGTGCAACTCCTCAAGCTCAACTTACCTTGACTCCCTCACTATAGCTAACGAGCTCTGCACAATCAACCTTTTCTATCGTGCACCCTCCCCTTCTCCAGATGATCTTCCAACTATAATTGAGCAGGCATGTACCACATCCACCTCACGCTCACCAAGTTGGCTAATCGGTGATTTCAATCTCCCATCTCTTCAAGACAGCCACTCAGCAGCATTCCTTGATGCCCTGGAGGATCTAGGTTACAAACAGCTTGTTGATTCCCCCACCCACACTAAAGGTGGCAAACTAGACCTCATTTTCGCACCTCTCTCCAACGCCATAACACCCCTAACTCTTGCACTATCTGTAATACCAGTACCCTGGTCGGACCACAGTCTTCTCAGTTTCAATATACCCATTAATACATCCCACAAAAGCCGAAAGTCTTCTAATACATCTGGATCCCACACAACCCACTTTAGACCACTCAACCAGAGCGTAGTCCTAGAGAATCTCAGACCTCTCATGGCCAACACAACCATGGACTTAGATGATCTCATATCGAAATGGGATGAAAATCTGAGAGCTGCCTCCTGTCCATCACTCACTGAAAAGAGAATTCGAAAACGTGAACATACTCCATGGTTCTCCACAGACCTTCGAACATCTCTCCACCATCTACGCAAACTTGAGCGACAGTGGCGACGAACTCACTCCCCTGAGGCGCTGGTAGCATACAGCTCATACCTATCTACCCACCGAGCAAAGATATCACAGAGCAGAAAAACTTACCACACAGCCTTAATAAAACGCTCCATCAACAAACCACATGCATTGTTCAGCATAGTAAAGTCCATAACAGGTGAACCGGTTTCAGCACAACCCCCTATGCCTCAGCCGCAGGACTACGCAAACTACCTGCAATCAAAGATGATTAAGACCAACACAGACATAAATGTCAATAATGCTACCACTTCACCCAAGGCATCCCAGGCAATGCCACTACACAACTTCTCCAATGTATCAAATAGAGAGGTTGTGAACATTATTGCCTCAATCAATCCCAGCACAGCTCCTAATGACCCGTGTCCAGCCAGCTGGATCAAGGACATGCGACATGACCTCAGTCAAATATTGAGCAAAATACTGAACCAGTCCTTCTCAACAGGTTCCTTCCCGCAGAGTCTAAAACACACTTCCATCAAGCCCCTACTGAAAAATAATAGACTGGACCCATCCAAGGTTGATTCCTTCAGACCTATCTCGAGCATCCCACAGCTTGCAAAAATCATTGAGAAGGCCGCCCAACAACAAATCCAACATCATATTGACACTGAAGCACCACTAGATCCATCTCAACATGGCTTCAGGGAAGCACATGGAGTCGACACAGTCCTTACAACCCTATTCAATGTTCTGGTAACAGGAATAAATAACATACAACAGGGTTTCGTCCTCATTTTCCTGGACATCTCCGCTGCTTTCGACTCTGTGAGTCATAACATACTCCTACAACGCTTGAAAGATAAGGGGATTCAAAGCACAGCACTCGAGTGGTGTAAATCCTACTTATCTAACAGGTGGCAACAAGTGAAAACAGGCCATGAATCCTCAGAACCATTCCTGCAATCACAGGGAGTACCCCAAGGATCGTCCCTATCGGCACTAATGTTTAATATCTACATGCAGCCGATATGTGACTTGATCAGATCCTTTAATGTACAATGTCTCGCTTACGCAGACGACATCCTCCTATATATGCCATTCACAATTGAACACCCAGTATTCTCCCCAATAATCAACTGTTTTGAAGCTGTAGCCGAATGGTTGCTATCTCAAAACCTTCGGATTAACCACAACAAAACTGACGTTCTTTTTGTCACAAGGAACCGTAAGTTCATACCTCCTCCATCACTTCTCGTCAACAACATAGAGTTGAAATCAAAAGCCACCATCCGTTACCTCGGCATTACATTGGATCAGCACTTGGATATGACAACGCATGTCAAGAACATCACAAAAACTATATATTATAAGATTAAATCGCTACGTCACCTCCGCTCCCTACTTGATCCCACAGACTTCCGAACAACCTTCCAGGCATTAGTCCTCCCACACCTGGATTTTGCCAACATCATCCTTCATGGCCTCCCTCAATCAACATTGAATCCGCTCCGCCTAGCCATGAATACAGCCGCCAGAGTCCTTTCCGGCTCTTCAAGATCTGACCATATAACACCCATCATGAAAGAACTGCATTGGTTGCCATTACATGCCAGAATCCAGTATAAGTCTTTAGTCCTTACTTTCAAGGCACTAAATAACTGCCCCCCTACGCCAATCAGCAAGCTCATCCACGTCACCCTGGAAAACAGAAAAAGGAGAACCACATCAATGAACACCTTAATAGTCCCGAAAATAATAACGAAGTGCTCTAAGGCCACCTCCAACAGGGCCTTCTCCTTATTTGCACCTCTAAATTGGAATGCGCTACCTCCCGAAATCCGTGCTATCAAAAACCTAATCCTATTCAGAAAGGCATTGAAATACCACCTGTTTACAAAACACTACCCAGAAGTCAACCTAGACATTAACAAAACTAGCTCCTCAATACAACCTGAAAAGGGCTAGTTGGTCAACCTTCTCTCTAGTCCTATTAGTGAACCACATCGCAACATCCAAACGAGTTTCATATTACTGTATATAACATTAAGTTAATCTGTACATAGTTCCCCCGGTTGTCCTATTGTTGAAATTCCCTGTTCAATGTAAAACTCAATGTTACTTGTATGCATTGTAGTATGTTCTTGTTCAATGTACACCGCACTGATTGTAATAGCGCGGTATAAAAGAATTGTTAAATAAATAAATAAATACCTATCGGACCTAACTGGGCAGTGGCTCAATATCACCGCTGCCTAGTTAGCTTCTATGGCTTGTGGAACATTTTGGCACATGGTGGAAGACATGGATATGGCCCCAGATTGAATGCATAGTGTAAAAAGTGGCCCCTTAGAGATTCATAGAAGTCACAACTCAATATGGGGCCCACTGAGCCTAAGGGACATGTTTACTAAAGGTTTCAATGTGAGGCTCAGTGAGGATTAGAAAGCCACAAAACAATGGATAGACATACACACACACAGTCATATCAATGCACTGTGCAAAAATGGGGATGGTAGGCATGCCTGCCTGCCACTCTGGTCCCAATCTCAGCTCTGGCATTGTTAAGGTGTGCTCATTGTGCAGGAGCTAGTAGTGTGCCTTGATGTTAATGCATGCTCAGTGTGCTGGTGCTGTCAGCCTGACTCTCCATCCAGCTGAGGATAGTGGATCCTGTCTGTGTTGGTATTTGTACCCTTGTTGGCCATTTCATTGGTGGTTGTACATGTTGGTGTTGTACCTGCACTGTTGGATAAAATCTAGCCACAGGGACATGCACTGCATGATCCAAACCTGTGACCCTCTGCTCTTATACAAACCAACTGTGTGTAGTGCACGACAGTGTTGCCACATGGTCACATCAGTTCCTGGGGCTGACATGCTTTCCATCAGACAGACCTTGGCACACGAGACACTGTGCACGGTGCACTGGAGCAGGGCATGGCCTTGGTCTGCTGCAGGCAGGTGCCGCTGCCCCTACAACAACACCCCCTATACCATGATGACCTGCTCATGTGTTGTTAGTGTTGGTGTTCACAGTCCCAGGCTAGCCAACATGTGGCTTGGCGGGCACCTAGCATGCAAGGTCCGGCGGGAGGGGGGGGGAGCAGAGGCACTCATCCCCCCACAATCATCTGCCTCTCTGGGGATCCCATCACCCCCTGCCAATGTTATGTCTCTTCAACCTGGGGACGAGATGGCTGAGGGGTGATGAGCCACATGCACCCTCCTTTGCCCTGTTTGCACCATTTACATTGTGCCCTTTCATACTTGGGCGCTATGCTGTAGCTGCTAATGGAGCATTACTATCACTTACTTGTGTCTGTGCAGCACATTGCAGATGTTTGCATGCACCCTTACCGACAGGTTTTGATAGGATTCATGGGGTTAAGGTGCCGTCGTTAAGGGAGCATGGCCGTGTTCCCGCCCACTCCCAACCCATTAATTTCTACTCTCCGCCTACTGTCCACCGATAGGGTGCTTTACGCTGCCAATCCCGTTAACGTGCACTAAAGCAGAGTTAACATGTGCTAACGGCACATTAGCGTGCGTTAATGGCGTAAGTGCCCGGTAACGCATATTAATGGAACACTTGCTCCTTTAGCGCGGTTTAGTGAACATACCCCATAGAGTTCAAAATTAAGATGTTGAGGCAAGCACATTTAAAATTTTGCCAGTATTTAAGAAATTATTCTTCTAAGTGAGCAGCACACCCATACACATCCATCCGCTGCAGGAAGGGCAATTTCAGAAAGATGCACATGGAAAATATCAATGAGGGAAACCTGGAAACCTGCAGGGACAAGTGTTGGTATTTCACGAGCATGTGTAAATGTCAGCACCTACACATGAATCTGAGCCAGTTTGCAAATGCAGACTTGCAGATCCTCTTAATTTATTACAGAGGACACTCTCTTGCCCCATTTCAGTTTAGAGAGGGAAATAAATATTGGTGATTTAAGTGGGATATCCCTCTTCCTCCCATAAAGGGATGGCCAAAAGGAGTGCTTTTTAAATACCTATTCTTGGCCAGGGAGCAGGTGTAAACATAGAAACATAGAAAAATGATGGCAGAAAAAGACCACATGGCCTAGCTAGTCTGCCCTTCCATATCAACTACAATAGTCCCCTTTTTATCTTTAGAGATCTTCTGTGTTTTATCTTTAGAGATCTTCTGTGTTTCTCCCATGCTTTCTTGAATTCAGATTGTCCTCATCTCTACCACCTCCACTGGGAAACTATTCCAAGCATCTACCACTCTTTCTGTAAATAAGTATTTCCTATCACCCTTTCACCCTCATCCTCTGTCCCCTCGTAGCAGAGCTGCCTTTCAAACAAAAGAGGCTCTCCTCTTGTGAATTTATGCCATAGAGGTTTTTAAACGTCTCTATCATATCTCCTCTATCCCGCCTTTCCTCTAAAGTATCCATACAGATATTAAGATCTTAAATCTGTCCTCATATGCTTTATAATGAAAACAACTAGCCATTTTAATAGCCACCATCTGCACCGACTCCATCCTGTTTATATCCTTTGGAAGGTGTGGTCTCCAGAATTGCACACAATACTCCGAATGAGGTCGCACCAGCAACTTATAGAGAGGCTGTATCACCTTTTTTTTTTTCTGCTGGCCATTCCTCTCCATATACACTGAATCCTCCTTCTGGCTTTCACTGTCACCTTTTCTACCTGTTTAACCACTTTATGTTCATCAAAAACAATCACACCCAGGTCCCGCTCTTCTTTCGTCAACAGAAGTACTTTGCCTCCTACACTGTATCGCTCACTTTGATTTTTGCAGCCCAAATGCATGACCCTGCATTTTTTTAGCATTAAATCTCAGCTGCCAAGGTTTTGACCATTCTTCAAGCTTAGCTAGATCCCTCCTCAGTTTATCTACTCCTTCCTGGTGTCTACACTATTGCAGATTTTGGTATCATCTGCAAAGAGACAAACATTACCCGACAGCTCTTCCGCAATATCACTAACAAAGATGTTAAAAAAAATGTAAATTTAGACATGGATGATTTTAGGCTTAGACAATCATACCCTATATGAAATCAGAGAGATGCATATAGGGCCTCATTCTGACCGGGGCTCATCCGGCTGGTCTGGACGTCCAACTACTGGATGGGCTGGATTTGCACCTGATTCTGCACCTTCCTGTGGGAGCAGAATTGGGGTAAAGGGCCTGGACAGGCAGGATAGGCCCCAGTTCTGTGCCACTGGACATACAGCCTCAGACCTGTCCAATGCAGCCAATGCTCTTGCATGGACCCTTGGTGCTGTGGTGTCCCATTGCCATGGCACCGTGACACCATGCAGGTACCCCGATTCCCCGCCACTGAACAAACCTGCTGTTCCCCGCAGCCCGACCCCCAAAAGTG
Organism: Ichthyophis bannanicus; assembly: GCA_033557465.1. Lineage (NCBI taxonomy): Eukaryota > Metazoa > Chordata > Amphibia > Gymnophiona > Ichthyophiidae > Ichthyophis > Ichthyophis bannanicus. Next base: position 956,030,745 of record CM066032.1, read on the forward strand.
CCTGCCAAGGCCGGGATTGGGCTATGGGGAACCATCTGATGCTCCTCACCATTTTGGGGGGGGGGGGCCCGCCAGTGCCGATCTTCTTTAGGGAGATGTATTCCACCTCTGAGGTGGAATAAGTCCCCCATCTAAGTTCTCCACACCGGAGATACAGGGCCGCGACTGGAATTGGCCTTCTATGTCTGGGGTCATGGCCTTTCTCTGCCCCACCCACACTCCTCCTCTGGCTCACCTCCTCCCGCCCCCATCCAGAGCTCCTCACATATCTCCTTTATATGTGCGGTGAGCTTTGGATTCGGAATCGGCCTCAAACATTTGGTAGGGGATGTTTGTCCAGACCGGACATACATCCCCGCTAAACATTATACAGAATGACCCCCATAGCTTTCTATCCCACCCAGGTCATGCCCCTTTTTGCTTTGGGCATTTTACCCTTTGTAAAATAACCATCGCCCATGGCCATCATTTGCATGTGTTATATGGCTGCTTATGCATTTTTAAATCACAAACACGGCTTCTTTACCATTAGTTTGAATATGCATGCACATTCCTAACAGAAATATATTTCCAGATGATAGGTCCAGGAACACAGCTTTACAAAGTAAATACCTTGCATGAAAAAGTTTTTTTGATCCCATAATAATATCAGCATTTCAGTTCCCCATAAAAACCTTTATCAGGGTAACCAGCAAGCAGTAATATCTTACAGTACTAGTGTTCTCTCTCTCTCTGCCCCAGAATTGCCAGGCAAATGCAGTCTGCTTATTTTTCTTACCTACTTGATCTGCTGGTTACTTGATTTCTGACTTTTCATTCATTTTCCTAATTCCTTGGATTCTGTATTATTTTATCCAATACACATTTTTCTCCCACTGCCTCCACTGGAAATGGGTTCCATATATCTGCCACATTTTCTGTGAAGAGATATTTTATTTTCTTTTTATCTGTCTACCTTTTTCAAGCATCACATAATAATACCTTTTCCCCATTCCCAGATAGCACTACTACATTTCCCTTATTGTCTATTCATTCTTTGGTACTTGAAAATCCTCAGATATGATTATCCACAGATCCCATCCCTATTTTGTCAATTCAGCATCTTGTGCCTATTGCTCCTCTAAATTTCTGTATCCATATGCACGGCTCTGCACTTAATGCACTCTTTTCAGCATTTTCATAAAATTTTGTATAGTTTCCATTCCATCTTAGCAATCGGACATACCTTCCATACTAGTCTTTCCGTAGCATCACTTACAAAAAGGATTACATAAAACTGACCTAAAGAGTGATTCCTCTGGTGATTAATATATAGGCAAACTATATGCATGGCTAGGATCCAAACATTTAGGGGTATGTTTACTAAGGCACGGTAATGTTACCGGCGTTAAGTGCAGCGGTAATGTTACCAATGCCATAGTATAAGGAAGTGGGCGGTGCGGCGTTAAGGTAACCTGGGCCATTTATTGTGTGATACAGGGGAACCTGGGCAGTTAACGTGCGGTAAAGGGTGCCTGGCCGTCTAACGCACGTTAAAGGGACAGTGCATGGCAAGGGGACAAACAGGGCACATTAAGGCTGACAAAGCACCCTAACCTAAGGCGCCTTATAAAGTGCCTTATCCTAGGGTGCCCTATGAGGTGCCTTAACCTAAGGCGCCTTATAAGGCACCTTAGGTTAAGGCAACTTATAGGGCACTCTAGTATAGGGCACCTCATAAAGCACCTTAGAATAAGGCACCTTAGGTTAGGACACCTTATAGGGTGCCCTAGGATAAGGCACCTCATAAGGCACCTTAGGATAAGGCACCTTATAAGGTACCTTAGATTAAGACAGACTCAGATAGATGGACTGAAAGATGGTTGGCAACTGTGGTGAGGGTGTTATGGGCTTGCAGCATAGATCTGCAGAGATGTGACTGTCACAGGCATGAAAATTATATGAGAAGGATAGCCATAAAAAAAAGGAAATGAACCCATTACCCCTGCCTAAACGTCATTGCACAAACCAGTTGGCTACACCTCCAAGGCGAGTTCCACAGCAATGGCTAGATACAAAAACACTGCAGTGCACCGCACAAAATGTCTGCTGTGTGCCAGGATAGAGTAACCCCATCAGTACCCATCATGCAATGCACATGCAGAACAGCAGTCTACAGCTGATATCACAGTCTGTAATTGGGATGTGAGCCACAGATAAACGCATGCACACACACTATGAAATGGTATGCAGTGAAAACAGCATGCAGAAGAGTAAAGAACCTAAACTGAAAGGGTGTCAAGCAATGTTCCCTCTAATTTTCTGTAGGCTGTGTGCGCATAAAATATCAGCTGTGTGCAGCTTCTGAAGGAAGGTTAAATTTTTGTGCGCCACATAACGACACTCGGAGTTATATACTTAAAAATTTGACTACACGTCAGAATACAGTATGTACACCACATTGATTTTAATCAAATTAAATGAAAATAGACGATTACTAAATGAAGCGGGAAATTTCTAGTAATTACAATCATAACTTTTAAATTTTAAGATGTCTGTGTTGTTTTCTATCCGAATCAGAGCTGTAATTTTTGTGCGCTCTGTTGTAAAGTATGTGCGCTCGCTCGGCAAGATGTGTGCGCGCGCACATGCACACAGCTTAGAGGGAACAGTGGTGTCAAGGTCTGGCTGAGGGGCCAGCCGTGTGGATGGTCTGTGTACAAATGGGGAACAGATCAAAAAAGGGGAATGTGAAAACTGAACCTGCACACTGAAGTGTCCAAAACTAGCTCACCAACAGCAATACCAATCCCGCACACCAACTACTCACTTGGACAGTACAAAGAAATGGACCGTATGTAACAGCTAATAGGCTGTTAGGCTGCATGGAGTGAACACTGTAGTGCACACTGTAGTGCACAGTGAAGAGAAGGAAGGGTGTGCGGAGAAGTGATGAAGCCTTAGCCATTGTATGGTAAGGTTAGCAGAGCACAAGAAAATGAAAGGAAAGCAACATGTAGGTATTGAACCTGCAATCTATGGTAACCCAACACATGTCTGTAACCACTATCCCAAACAACAACAACAAGCCCAAGGCAAATATGTTCCACCAAAGGGAATATATATACGGAGACCCATAGCTCCCTGTGAGGTGGCGTAGGACTGGCACACCTACAGCTGCCACCGTTCAGGGATATGAGCTCAAGTGAGCCATGTACATCATCAGTATACCATCAAATACGTTGGTCAGTGCGGTGATGCAGCAATAGAAACAAATGTGTGTCCAACATGTCCCACACACAGTCACTGGCCCGTCCACAGATGATGAGCAGGACAGATCATATCCAGGGACTGCATGGTGTGTACTGCTCAGTAGCGCCCCCCTCCCTCCCCGCCATGCATCTGCACGCTCTGAATGCCTCAGAAGCATATGTGTGCATGTAGACATTAGGTGGTGCATGATGAGGACCCAACACACATCAGTTATGAAATGTCCACAAGAGCATACCTGCCCGTCAGTACAGGACACACAAACCTGAAAAACCATACACAGCAAAATGTCTGCAAATATACAGACATATTTATGTAACTAGTTATTTAACAGTTTTCTTATACTGCTTTATCACATCAAAGAGGTTTACATTGTAACTTAAACCTGGTAATGTACATTAAAGAGAGACCTAGACCTTGTCTGAGCAATTGAAGGTTATGTGACTTGCCCAAGGCCACATGGAGTGCTAGTGGGAAATAAACCCTGGTCTCCTGGTTTCCAAGCCAGTGCTGGAACCATTAGGCCACTCCTCCACTCCATGACATGAATATCTCTGCCATTGATGATGTGTAGACAAGGAGACAGGCACATCTTTAATCTGCCCCACTGCCACTGTCAGCAGCAATGTCAAAGAACACCAATGCCAGCTATGTCCCTGATACACCTCCCAGGTGGGGATGTACTGGCACCAGCCTGACCATGCATGTGGCTAAGTAGTAGAAAAAAACCCCAAAAGAAGCCACAATGGTCAAAATGAGCTGACATGCAACTGGCCAGGCACATGAGAGTGAAGAATGTAGCTGAGTTAAAATGTAATACCTATGTGGATATCAGTGAAACCATAGGTGGGCTGGAATGCAGCAGCACAACATTGAAGACACGTCACACATCCTGTGTCTGATAAAACACTCACACTGGGCAATGATCACAAAGGTGTTCTGGGGTTATTGTGCTGTGAGTGATCCAGACAGCATCGAAGTACGTCGTCTGCATCATCACTGCAATTGCAAGAGAACACATGGTGTATGGTTGACTTTCCAATATACCTGGCCGGAATGTGTGCACATGTATAGCTGTCAGTGTCAAACACCTCTGCACGAGTCATCATAAGATGGAATGGACAAAGTGATGTTTACATGTGTCCCATGTCCACCAACTGTGCCATGGCCATGTGAGTGCTCTGATAGGTGGGTCAGCCATGAAATATGTGTCAGGCCACATAATTGACAGGGAGTATGGTCTAGGCAGGTACACCAAGCTGACTCCACAATCACGATAATGTGGGAAAGGAAGATACAGAGATGTAATGCCATGCTGCCATGCAGAGATGTGGATTTGCAGTGTACAGGCAAATGCACAAACATGACAATGATGTCATGCCCCAATGCCCTAGTTCAACTCCTTCGCTGTGTAGTCCATATGTGTGTGTATCAGTGGGTCATACAGCAGTGTAGATGGCCTGAAAAACAGTATGTGATGTGTCGAGAAAGAGCAGAAGTCAGGTACCCAGGCAAATACACACCTTTAATGCACAAATGGGTTCAAAAACAGTGACACAATGCAAAATGAGGACATGGACACAGGTACGAGAGGCACATGTTGCCAAAGAACATACAAAGCAGAACCTCACAGATATGCAGAGATAGCATTATGCAGAAGCCCTGCTGTAATGGGTGCTGTGGATACAGGAGCATCACACCTATGTCAATGTACATGGAATACACAAATGCAGGTAGAAAATGGACACACCTACTGCCACACTTCAAAGGTTCCCCATGCATTGTGAGTGGCAAAATGTCATGCGATAAATATGACTGTGCAAACATGCAATGATTTGTTTGTAAATCAATATAGAGCATCACATCTGTACAGTAACCAAGCACAATAACATATATGTAGAGGTAAAAAGAAAGATCAACAATGGTGCACTAACCCACACAAAATCCACATCGGCACATGCACTGGTGTACCAACATATTCAGTCACATGCACATGCACTGTGTACATTGAACCATAACAGAGTGCTGCCCCAGATGCACAGTAACACCCCTGGTGAGGGTCAAACAGCAATCTAAGATGTTGGCGCGCATCACAGTGGTATGGTGGCAAACAGCGTGTCATGTCCAAGTGTAAGGTAGCCAGACAAATAAAAGAGGACCTACACAATGTTCCTCTTGTGCCACACAATGACTCTCTGCACCTGTTGATTTAAACATATGAGGATATCCAGTGATGCAAGTCACACACATGGGCCACACACACGAACACAATGTCAGATGGATTTACAACATACAGCGAGTATGTGAGTCCCTGCTGCACATGTACGGACCAGTACACAGTGTCCACAGTGCAAATGGTGTCTGCAACCATACATGTCCTGTTAAGACTGTCCTTGAATCCCTGTGCATGCATAGCCACATGTGACATCTCAATGTGATACAGTTTGTCAAAGGTGATGTGTGTCTCCTGGAATGAACACGACACCCAGCCGGAGCATGGCAGCAATGGTGTGTTAGTCATCCTTGTTATGCACAAAGTACCAGTCCAACAATAATGTCCATCATAGGCATGTGTCCCACTCGCATAGGACCATCACCATATGGCACCATCTCCCAGGGATCGTTGCATGGTGTTGCAGTGTCCTCCAACAAGTGGGTGATGGTGACTACAGATGCAGTGTAGTAGATGTGCTGTGTGTGTTGCCTGTGCCCTGTGGTAAAAGGAAGAGAGACACCATTATGGTTGCTTCACATAACATTAGGTCACATTGCAGGAAGTGAAACATCAATATGTACATAATGAAACGTCAGACATGCAAACATTACATGATCACAACACAGAGCACATTGCATGTCAAGGACATTAGGAAATGGCACTGCAGACCAGGTTGTCATCTTGACATGGTCATGTCTATGCCCATGTCCCACAGGCATCTCAGAGGTCCACATCATGTCCATCAATGTTGGTACGCATAGACCCCACAAGGAAGCACAACAGCTAAACACAAACATGTAAAAGTTGATGTTAGTCACAAATGATCCAAGGTGCAAACCACCATCTGTGTGCAGCAAGTGTCTGATAGGGACTGTCTGAGGCAGTTAGAGGCTACAAGCCATCATAGTAAATGCAGAATATGTCAGTGACATGTGTTGAATGACCATGTCTGCATGTGCAGCCATCATTGCCACATGTCCAAAGTATGGTGACATGTGTGAAACTGAAATGTTGATGCATAGTGGTCTGTCAGCACACAAGAGACCACTGAGAGTTCTACAACCTCTACACAGCGTCATTGACCACTCGGACTTCAGAACAGTAGCTCAGGCTCTCATCATTCCCCACCTTGACTACTGTAACGCCATCTTATAAGGTCTACCGAAGAAAACCTTAAACATCCTACAAATGGCACAAAACGTATCAGCCAGGATTATTATGAACAAGAACCTGATAGATCACATCACACCAGTCCTGATTGAGCTTCACTGGCTCCCCATCACTGCACGAATAAAATACAAAGTGCTAGTAACAACATTTAAAATTATCCACAAAGTATCCCCTTCTTTCCTCTCTAACCTTATCACCACACAGCCCCTCAACAGAAGCAGACGGACCACTAACCTTAACACCCTCTGCGTACCAAGTAGCATAAGAGCAGTCAAAGAACTGACGAGCAACAGAGCTTACACGTATTCAGCACCCATGCTCTGGAACCAGCTGCCTCATGAGATACGTCTGATCAAAGACCTAAAGGACTTCAAGAAAAAGCTTAAGACCCACCTTTTCCAGACTCATTACGGCATCGCCTAGGCAGATTCACCACATATCTAATCCCATCTTGCCTAATGGCTTTCCATCCTGGATACTGAAGTCTATATTTATGTAAATATTCAGGCATCTATGTCTCTTTAAAAGGCTTACCTGTGATCTGATAAAATGTATATATGTATATATTCTACCCCCCTTGCTCATCTACAAATCTAATATCCCACCCCACTGATCAAATGTATAACCTGTACCATATTTTGTTGATTTTATTTATTTTATTTATTTGTGTGCTTTTCTATACCGTCCCTTCCAGAGATCAGGGGCGGTTTACAAGGAACTTAAACAACAATATAGCAAACAGTGCAATATTGCATTACATTAAACATTAAGTGAACATAAAACTAGATTACATAAGAACTGGGTTACAAGGAAAACAATGTATAGGTTATTAACATAAGAACATAAAGGAACATAAACTATGTTACAAAGAACCAAAGTGTAGATTATTTACATAGTTGATAAGAGACTATTTATAATAGTTATTTGGGATCATAAGTACAGTGTTGGGAGGAGTGTGTGCTCCTCCCTGAAATCAGATTTGTATACTTATATTGTACTGTACATCCACCCTTGTTTCACAAGTAGACCGCTGCTGATCGCTGGAAGTAGCGGTATACAAATTTATACCAAATAAATAAAATAAAGAGATAGGTCAGTCAACAACACAGAACACATGTGCACAATGTTCACAAGGTCAACATCATAAAGGTAGAAATAGCACAGTGAGCAACACTCCACAGGTGTCCAGACACATCCCATTACAAGATAATGCTATAAGGCTGCACAGTGTATCGTTACATAGACACACCCAAAACACACACACACACACACACACACACACACTGTATGACAAGGTGAGCATGCCCCCAGTAGCATATGGCCTGTCTGTCCTCAATCTGAGATCAGTGGAGATAATGATAACAGGCCATGCAAGGATACACTGATGTTGATTAATGCCATAATGTCAGGGAAGAGCGTACGTGCCGTTCACCACCACAACACCTAGAACCTCTAGACACACCCAGCTGGGTTGGTTGGGTCACAAGTACAGTGGTGAAAAACATGAACTGGTGAGATAAAAATGGGCATATGTATGTAAACATGAACATATGTACTGTAACTGCCATGTAGTTACCTGTATGTCTACCTACCCCAGTCTCCTGCATGTTGAATGATGTACACTCATTTTTCACTGTACCACAGCACCAGGCAGGTCCAACAGCATATTCTGTTGAGTCACAAACACAAGTGAAACATACATATGTTATTATGTAGTGTTGGAACACACATGGCAGCATGTACATGTATACCCATATGCATTTCCCCACATATGCAGGACTTACATGAGAAGAGATCATTAATCAGATGTTGCTTGATTGCTGTGCCCACACGTTTGTCACCACAGGCACATACAGGAGGGCACATAGGATCATCTTCCAGATCCTGATCAATTTCAACTGGGATATTGTGCCTGAGAGAAATGTTGTGCAGGATGAAACAGGCCAGAATGATCTGTGCCACAGTCATGGGTCGGTATTGTAAGGCCCCGCGGATCTTATCCAGACACCTGAAGCGACTCTTCAAAATGCCAAAGGTGCGCTCAATGACTGAGCAGCTGGAGGCATGGGCCTCATTGTACCTCATCTCTGCACGTGTTAGTGGAAAACGCACAGGGGTCAGCAACCAGGCACGACACCCATATCCAGCATCACCTGCATAAAGAAATGTGGAAAAATCAATCAGGAACCGATGTACACACACATACACACAAGCATGTAGGTGCAAACCAATAACAGAATGATGAATGACACAAACATATGACGGTACATGATGGCACACAACAGCTATGCGCCAGTGTCTGGAGGTTTGAGACACAGAATACTGGGGAAGGGTAATGATGGCAACACACATCATCTATGTCCACACCAAACACATAACCAACCACCTATACCCGAAAGGCATTATTGGCAGTTGTGAACGCATTAGGCAGACAAACACCAATACACTTTGGACAAGGGTAGATACCATTCACACATAGCAGGTGTTACAGTAACATACTGTCACAACCCCATCCCTTTAGCCACATGCTTAAAGGTCAGGGTGGACATTATTGTTGTATTGAAGATAGAAACTTTCGTTAGCCCAGAAGCATTCTGGTACTAGTAGTCCCTTTCTTCATAATGAATAGTTGTGTAAGCCATGTGAATGGTAAAGTATAGGGTTTTATTCCCTTTATGCACAAAAGGTTCAAACGAAGATAACAGGATTTCCACCTTGTTCAGGATTTTCACATAAGGTATTTACATAGGTCAAAAACTTGGATATGCTTCACAGTCTTTGTTAGTTATGCAGGGTTCAAACAAAACAGGTTATATAAACAAAAGCAATGCTTCTTCTTTCAGCTTGTCAAACAAAACTGTGTTTCAAAAGTATATCTTGCATGCTATATTTCTCTCAAGGATTCTAAACTCCCAGTACAACAAAACGTACAGACCATAGGACATTCAGTTAGCAAAGGGTCAGGTTCAGCAGGGTCTATCTGCATAGCCTCTTGTTCTGCTAAGATATCTGTGGCCCCTGAGCTTTCCCCATATATTCCTGGTTTTACTTCAGAACTTCTTTCTAAGGCTCTCCAGCCTGGCTGTACCCGGTCTGGCAAATATTCAACAGGACTTTTGGTAAGCACTCTTTCTATAGGTTCCCAAACCTTTCTCCAGCTGCCTTGGCTGCTCTTACGGCTCCCTGGCTTCCAGGCCTTTCTGTGACCCGGCCTCAGTTCCTGGTTCAGATCTGTGTCTCTTAGTATCCTGGACTGAGTCTGGTTCACCCATCTCTGAACTCCTTGGGGCTCACATACAGGGGAAGGAGCATGAAGGTACCTCTGAACTCTTGGGTCTGTGTCTCTGGTATTCTCCCTACCAGGCTCTCCTCACTACCAGGTTCTCCTTCTGTCCTTCCTGAAGGCTTCCTTCTGGAGCTTCCCAGCCTGAAACTGGCTCTCCTGGAACTTGTTCCTTTCCTGTAAGGGCTGAAAGTTCAACTGCCTTTTCTCCTCTCTTTGGAGCCGTCTCCTTTCTCTTTCTTCACTATCAGCAGCTGCTGTGGCTCGTGCCGCTCCTCTCCCCTCTGGCTTGTCTATGTTTTGCTTATAAAGCTGTTTCTTAGGTAAGGATTCTGTCCCTCTGATCAGGTGTATCTGATTATGCTTTGAATTAGTTCTTGCATCATCCCAACCTGGGCGTGTCAGCCTACCTTCTGAATCTTCGTGCATGCTCCCTCTAGCTGCACTTCTCACTAACTGCACTTTATGTATATCATTTCCTTTAAAGAGATCAGTGTTTTCTTCTACCTCCATGGGTTTACTGGCATCTGCTTCATCACAATATACCTGAGGAGTCTAGTTAAGATGCCAGAAACGACAAAACACCGGTGATATACATGAAGCATGCATGTGTGTTGTAACATCAGAAACAGCCACACTTTTTTTATTGTTATTATTTATTTATGTTTTCAAAAGAAAAAAACAAGCAAACTGCTCGTACAGAAAAGATGCATACTTCCAGAAAATCTTTTAAAGAAACATTCAACTAATTACAAATACAATCAGAAGCATCAATAGTCCTCAACATGGGGGATAAAGCATAAGCATAAGTTTTGAATTATTTATTGAGTTATCTTAAAACAATGTCACCTTTCAATGTTCTAATGTTATTTTCTTACTGTTCTATGTAACTGCTAATCCATGCAAAGTTAATTGTTAAATGTAAACCGCTGCTGATCACTGGAAGGAGCGGTATAAAAATGTAATCAAATAAATAAATAAATAAAATAAGCAATAGCACTGAAAGAAGGAGGTCCCGACAGTGTTATAGAATAGAAGCAATAAGCTACAAAATTAACACCTGGTGGCAAGGACGAGGAACTCTAATTAATGATGAAAAAAACCCTTATAAAGGTGAAGATGTTACTAAATGGGTACTGACAAAGGAAGACAAATCCCCTGGCTGAAAAAATACATATTTCTCCCCAAGAAGAAGAACTAGTGGTTTCCATGTTATTGGTGACTTTTGCTTTGTCCTCTGATAGAGACTGGCTCCTTAAAGTATATTATAAAAAGAGAGCTAATTTATTCATGGGAAAAAAGATTTCTATATTCCTGGATGTAGCCAGAGATACCCAGAAAAGGTGTAAATCTTTTCTTTTGTTGAGATCTGGCGTGCTTTCCTCTTGAGGTTTCCGTGTAAATGTATTGTGGTTTATAAATCTCAGAAACAGACACACTTATAAATCACACATCAACGACAAGTGGGAAGAAGTGGGCAGAACAAAATCAATGCAAAATACATGCAAGCCAGTTAAATGCTGGAAAGCAATGGATACAAATGCTCGAAGCTTAGCCAACAAAGTTCCGGACCTGGAAGCCCTAATGGTGGAAATGGACTTGGACATTGTGGCAATTACAGAAACATGGTTTAAAGAATCACATGAATGGGATATAGCCATAGCTGGCTATAATCTATTCAGAAGAGACAGAGAAAGTGGAAAAGGAGGAGGAGGAGGAGTAGCCTTGTATGTCAAAAGCAATATTAAAGATACTGCAATGCAGGGGGCATGGGGAAAAGAAGAAGCGCTCTGGATTGTGCTGGAAAGAGGAGATGGCACTGTCATCCATACTGGTGTAGTCTACAGACCTCCAACTCAAATCGAAGAAATAGATAACAAATTGATTATAGATATTGCCAAGATAGCCACAAAGGGGGAAGTGATCATATTGGGTGACTTTAATCTACCCTATGTGGATTGGAGTACTCCTTCTGCAAATCTGGCAAGAAGCAAAACAATTGTGGATGCTTTCCAAGATGTGTCACTTAAACAAATGGTGATGGAACCAACCAGGGAAAGCTCAATACTGGATTTAGTGCTCACCAACGGTGAGAGTGTGTTGAATGTCTGGGTGGGTGCCCCTGTGAGCAGCAGTGATCATCACATGGTGTGGTATGAGATAAAAGCCAAGGTGCAGTCCAATCATAGCAAGCTCAAAGTCCTAAACTTCAAAAACACTGACTTCAGTAGAATGGCCAAGCACCTGAAGGAAGAGTTGGCAGGGTGGGAGGGGATAAGGGAAGTGGAATTGCAATAGGCTAAACTAAAGGTGGCAATAAAAGGGGCAACAGATAAATATGTAAGGAAAGTAAATAAAAACAAGAGGAGAAGGAAACCTATTTTGTTCTCCAAATAAGAGGCTGCTCAAATAAAGGCAAAAAACACAGCTTTCACAAAATTCAAAAGCTTGCAAACAGAGGAACACAGTAAGGAATACAGGAGCAAACTAAAAGAGACAAAAAGAAAAATAAGGAAAGCAAAATCAAAGGCAGAGGAAAAGATGGCTAAAGATGTGAAGTGTGGCACAAAACCTTCTTCAGGTCTATTCGGGAGAGGAGGAAAATCAGAGATGGAATTGCAGGACTCAGACGTGCTGGGAACGGACTTGTGGAAAGTGACATTGAAAAAGCAAAATTGCTAAACAAATACTTCTGCTCTGTTTTTACTAAAGAAAATCCTGGAGAAGGACCATCTGTGATTCCCAAATATAAAAATGGGAATGAAGTAGATACCACACCATTCACTGAAGATGATGTGTTAGAACATCTTGCAAAACTGAAAGTGAACAAGGCCATGGGACCGGATGGGATACATCCCAGGATACTGAAAGAGCTCAGAGAGGTTCTTGCAGGGCCGTTAAAGGATGTTTTCAACAGATCATTGGAAACAGGAGTAGTTCCTCAGGACTGGAGAAGGGCGGATGTGGCTTTAGGGACTCTGTTCTCTCCTGGTTCTGTTCTCTCCTAGTTCTCCTCACATCTCTCCCATCGCTCCTTTAGTGTATGTTCTGGTGGCTCCTCCTCCTCTGTTACCCCACTCTCGGTTGGTGTCCCCCAGGGTTCTGTCTTGGGTCCCCTTCTTTTTTCTCTCTATACCCAATCCCTTGGTGCGCTTATGTCCTCTCATGGTTTTCAGTACCATCTCTATGCTGATGACTCCCAAATCTATCTCTACTCCTGATCTTTCTCCTGCTTTCCAGTCCCGGATCTCTTGCTGTCTCTCTGCTATTGCTGCCTGGATGTTCCATCGTCGCCTGAAATTGAATATGGCCAAGACTGAACTTCTCGTTTTTTCTCCTAAAATTTCCTTTTCTCCTTCTTCTTTTTCAGTCTCTGTTGATGGCTCTGTTCTCCAACCTGTTTCATCTGCTCGCAATTTGGGTGTTATTTTTGACTCTTCGCTCTCTTTCTCCTCTCATATCCAACTCATCGCTAAGATCTGTTGCTTCTTTCTCTTCAACATTGGCAAAATCTGCCCCTTTCTCTCTGAGCTCACTACTAAAACCCTCATCCATTCCCTAATCACCTCCCGCCTTGATTATTGTTACCTCCTTCTTGCTGGTCTCCCTCAGTCTCATCTCTTCCCTCTTCAGTCTATTCAGCACTCCGCTGCCCGTTTGATTTTCCGTCAGCCTCATTTTGCCCACATCACTCCTCTCCTCAGATCTCTTCACTGGCTCCCTATCGGTTTCCGTATTCATTTTAAGCTTCTCCTTCTGACCTATAAGTGCATTCACTCTGTGGCTCCTCAGTACCTTTCTTCTCTCATTTCTCCCTATTTCCCCCCTCGTGTACTCTGTTCTTTTTCCCATTTGCTTCTTGCTATGCCCTTCTCCTCTATTGCCAACTCCAGATTCCATTCTTTTCACCTTGCTGCTCCTTACACTTGGAATAAACTTCCTTTGTCTATACGTCAGGCATCTTCTTTGCCCCTCTTCAAATTCAAGTTAAAAGCTTATCTTTTCGCCTCTGCCTTTGGTTCTTGATTTTGCTGTTCTCCTTCCTTCCCCTCTTTTATTTCACCTTTATTTCTTCCTCTTACACTTGTTCTTACCTCTTTCCTTTGTCCTGTCTCTCCTTCTCTTGTCTCTTTGCCCTTGTTCTTATCTTTTTTCTACTCCTTTTCTTGCTTTGTCTTTTTAGATTGTAAGCTCTTTTGAGCAGGGACTGTCTTTTTGTGTTTTCATTGTACAGCGCTGCATGCACCTGGTAGCGCTTTATAAATGCTTAGTAGTAGTAGTAGTAGTACCTCTTCACAAAAGTGGTGATAGGGAAGAAGTGACAAACTACAGGCCCGTGAGCCTTACCTCGGTGGCAGGAAAAGTAATGGAGGCGCTCCTGAAAGAGCGAATAGTGGACTTTCTCAAAACCAACAGGTTGCATGATCTGAGGCAACATGGTTTTACCAAAGGACGATCTTGCCAAACAAATCTGATTGAGTTCTTTGACTGGGTGACCAGAGAACTAGATCAGGGGCATGTGATGGATGTCATCTACCCGTATTTCAGCAAAGCCTTTGATACTGTTCCTCATAGGAGGCTTATCAATAAACTCAGCAGTTTGGGGATGGGTCCCAAGGTGGTGAACTGGATCAGAAATTGGTTGACTGACAGACGACAGAAGGTGATGGTAAATAGAGCTCACTCGGATGAAAGGAGGGTGATTGGTGGGGTGCCCCCAGGGTTCGGTCCTGGGCCCAGCACTGTTCAATGTATTTGTGAGTGATATTGCTGAAGGACTGCATGGAAAAGTCTGTCTTTTTACAGATGACACGAAAATTTGCAACAGAGTGGACTCCCCTGAGGGAGTAGATAACATGAGGAAATATCTACAAAAGCTGAAAGAATGGTCTAATGCTTGGCAGTTAAGATTTAATATGAATAAATGCAGTGTCATGCACTTGGGAAGCATAAATCCAGGTGAAATGTAGGCGATAGGGGGAGAGAGATTGGTGTGCATGGACCAGGAGAAGGACCTTGGTGTGATTATTTCTGCGGATCTCAAGGTGGCAAAACAGTGCGACAAGGTGGTGGCAAAGGCCAGGAGGATGTTGGGTTGCATACAAAGAGGAATTACCAGCAGAAAGGAATAGGTACTTATGCCACTGTACAAGTCACTGGTGAGGCCTCTCTTGGAATACTGTGTTCAGTTTTGGAGACCATATCTTACAAAGGATATAAAAAGACTGGAAACTGTTCAGAGGAAGGCGACCAAAATGATTTGGAGCCTGCGTCAGAAGCCTTATGAGAAGAGACTTGAAGACCTAAATATGTACACTCTGGAGGAGAGGAGGGACAAGGGAGATATAATTCAGACCTTTAAATATTTAAAGAGAAATAATGAACAAACAAACCTCTTCCAAAGACGGGGAAACTGTAAAACTAGAGGGCATAACATGAAGCTGCAAGGGGGTAAATTGAAAGGCAATGTCAGGAAATACTTTTTCACTGAAAGGGTGGTGGATGCTTGGAGTGCCCTCCCGATGGAAGTGGTGGGGGCAAATACAGTGACAGAATTCAAAATGGCATCGAACAGACACAGTGGATCTCTTTACAGCAACAGGATAAAATCAATCAACTAATTTCTCAACATACAGGGGTGTCCTACACGGAGTGTTGGGTTCATCCCTAAAATAAAGACATGGGGAGGGTTCACCCCTAAAACAAAGACATGAGGAGGGGTGGCCTGCACGGAGCGGCAGGTGCACCTACTCTTGCCATCTTACTGGGCAGACTAGATGGACCATACTGGTCTTTATCTGCCGTCATTTACTATGCTACTATGTAACGTGTCAACACAAATCTAACAACGTAAATTGGTCAAAATGGTGAGAGGTGAATGGGCTACCAACCCACAGTACTGCAGAAAAACTTGAGGAAGCAAATCTACCCCCCCCCCCACACACACACACAGATTGCACACACACACACAACTAGGGACACACCACAAAGGCAGACAGATCTACATGTGCATATACTGTTAGTCCGAGGCTGAGAGCCTTATGTGTCAACCGAAAGGTGTTGCACACCACCATATAATGAACACACCATATGTGCCCATAAGTTCTCTATCTAAAAGGTCCATGCAACAGAGCAGCAGTACCAAACACCAATGGAAACCGCATGTGTGCAGAGATACCCAAAAGACCCATGATACACATATGGCAGACATATGTCATTGTAGAAACCCACAAAGGTATGTGAACACGTCCCCGGAGACAGTGACATGGTGTGATAGCAGGGACAGCTCCAAAAACAGTCAGCACTCCATCACCACAACACAAAGCAAGGGATATAGAGGTAATAATTGCCAATGTGACCAGTAAATCACACAATGGCTGGGCAGTGATATGCCACTGCCTGATGGCCAGTGTCCTGAATGTTCCCTGAAAAGGAGTCAGGTCTGCATCAGGGCATGTCATGTGTGTCACAGGGGATATGTAGTCAGAAAGATCTCACAGCAAACCACAGGTGACCCTGGCCCATCTGTGAGAGTTGACGAGCACCCCAGGACACAAGAATACCATGTGCATATTAGAGATGAGAAATACAGCAGGACACAGTCCTCATATTGTCCACTCTCAAATTGGTTGAATAGTGCCGAGTGATGCAGGATATAGGAGTCATGGGTGGACATTGGAAACCTAGGAACCACATTCAGAATATGCATATTTGCATCACATACAACCTGCACATTCAGGAAATGGTAGTGTTTTAGGTTGCGGAACACTGCCTCCCTGTCTCTGGGTTGGACCAGGGCAACATGTGTGCAATCAATAGCTCCCATCACGTGTGGTATCCCAGCAATTTGCTAAAAAGCCAGGTTCAGGGCCTCCCACTGTTGCCTATTGTTAGGAATTACAATTCCTTACCCAGCTGACCATGACCTGCAGTACCTGGTGGAGACAGCTTGAGAAGGTAGGCTGGCTCATCCCACCCACTGGGGCCACCGATGACTGGAAACAACCAGAGGCAAAGAAATATAGGGCACCCAGAAGCTTGACCAAACCCCGTATGGCATGTGACCGGCCAGTCAGGGGCTCGAGGTCAGGTCTCAGATCCTCAAAGAGCTCCCTAATAGCCTCTGTGCTCAGATGGTAGAGGGAGATGACCTGGTCCTCAAGCATGCCCTGGAGCATGGCCCTGGGCCTGTAAAGGTGAGGCTGGTGCTGGTGCACCTCTGCATGCCTTTGGTACCATGCTGGCACAACAGCGGCCTGTGGAGCCTCCACTGCACCCATGCCCTGTGCCACAACCCCATGGACACCATCTCCCTCCTCAGGCAACCACAGCTCCACCTCACCATTCAACGACTGGCTCGCACAAGCAGCAAACACAATGTGAGCCATTATGGACAACAAATAGCGCAAAGACACATCACCTAATATGGTGTGGGGAGGGGCAAATGATCTAATAAAATGCAAAACACCTGTACATACAGCAGCGCACACCAGCAGAGGCGTATCAATGCGATCTGTGCCCTGTGTGCATAACACGCACCATGTAAGTGTAGTACACGTAGCGCATGCTGAGATGGGCGCGTAACGAACGTGTCATTGACACATACTGTTAACCATGCCGTTTACGCATATGGGACGCGTGTTGCACATGCACATGGTACGGTCTTGCGCAGTTGCGCATGCGCATGACACGGTCCCACGCACATTCCTCATGCAGACCATGTATGGGACCACGCCATTTGCATGTGCAACCCCACAAGACTGCGCCATGCATATGCGCAATGCGTGCGGGATTGTGCCATGTGCATGTGTAACACAGTGACAAAGCACCCTGTGCATGTGTAACACATGCGAGACCGCACCCTGCACATGTGCAACACACGCAAGACCACGCCCTGTGCATGCATAAGGTGCGTTGCACATGCGCAGAAGGTTGAGGGTGTATAGTAGGTGAGACAGGCAACGGTGAACAGAGCGATGTGTGAGAGGCAAACGGAGTAGAGAGAGACAAACAACATGCAGGGTGAGGAGACAACTGGCGAGCAAGGTGGGGGAACACCCAGTCAGCAGTCCCCTGAGGCGGATGTGATGCATGAGGCAGAGGTGGAGGAGGCAGGGCCATCAGGGGTGTCCCCGTCCACACAGGCCGGCCTGAAAAGCCACCAGATGGCAAGAGAAGGAGGAAGCCTGTGCCTGAGGATACCAGAAAAAGGGCCCTGCGATTCAGCCAGCAGGAGAATGACATAAATAAATAAAATAAATTAAATAAAATAAATAAAACATAAATAAATGAAATAAATTCCACCACTCCCACATGACCAATGAATATTCTACCCTATAACTCATTGTATATAACCTTTTGTAAATAACCATTGTATATAGTTTTGACAGTTCATCGCCTTATTACCTGTAAAAAGTTAGAAATTGTTTTACTATTTAATATAATGATACAGAAGTATACAAAAGTATACAAAATGTAAATAGTTTTGACAGTTCATCACACTATTATCTGTAAAAAGTTGGAAATTTCTGTTCAATGTAATGGTATACAGAAGTATACAAAACTGTTGACTTGTTCCATGTAAACCACCCTTGATCTCTGGAAAGGGCGGTATAGAAGAAATAGATAAATAAATAAATAGATAAATAATGTGCTTGAGCACTATGACATTCTGTATGAACATAAAAACATAAGAACATAAGATATGCCATACTGGGTCAGACCAAGGTCCATCAAGCCCAGTATTCTGTTTCCAACAGTGGCCAATCTAGGTCATACGTACCTAGCAGTTCCCCCAAGGGACACAGGTTCCACAATGCTTGTATTGGTTCAAGCATTGATATGGGCGCCTCAGCAGCAGAACACTGGTGGGCACACGGATTATGGTGTGGGAGGCAATCCAGGAGGCTGTGGCCGAGGCTGGTGGCCCACACAGGGACCTAGAAAGTCTACGAAAATGCTTCAATGATATCAAGCGTGGAATCTGTGCCCACATGATGGCGGAGAGACTCTATGCAATGGGCACAGGTGGGGTGGACCCATCAGACCTGCCCTGACCCCCCTAGAACAGCAGTTTGCCAAACGACTGGGGCCCATATACCTACATGGACTGTCCCCAGTGCTGGACACAGCTCATCCACTGGCAGGTAAGTCTGAGATATGTAGGCCAGGAAAAGCTACCAACCCAGCACATGCAGGGGCAGCCTCAGGGGGGTGCAGGGCCATGTCCTGAGACTCGGTATGGGGTGTGATAAGGAAGCTTATCATAGCTCAGGAAAGGGCTATAGAAAAGGTGAAGTGTCTCTGAACAAGCAACCTGTCAGTGCTGGTAGAAATGAGAAAACAGAATTTTGCCAAAAAAGACTACCAGTCCCAGAATGCACCAGGTTTCCAACAGCCATGAGAGGAGCTGAAGTGAGAAAACGTGTGTTCAATCAAAAGGGCTATGAGGTAATCCCTAAGCACTCATCTCAAAGGGCAGGGCCTGATTCAGCACAGCTGCGCTGTATTAGGGAGGAGCACTCATCTAAGCAGAATAAGAGTAGAGTTTATTCTACAGATGACCATCTTCATGATCACCTTGGATATCCAGAGAATTGTCCTCAGTATCCTGAGAATCAGCTTGAGTTTGATCATCAGTTTCATCTGAAGGATCATCAGAAGCAGAAGCCAAACCGGACGGACAGAGAGGGAAAGAGACCCTTTGGAAGAAGGAAGAGAAAAGCCTTTGAGAGGTCTAGAAGAGTCCAAAGCAGTACGTATACTGGGAGGTATTCCAAGGGCCAGCATACACCATTGGACTGGGGAAAGCCAGAGGAATGGTGCTGCAGAGCTAGGAATCACCAGAGGCTACCTGTGAGGGAGACGGCTGCACGTGGAAGGGACCCTAAGACCTGTGCCAGAAGTTATGTGAAGAGAGATCCAGTGTCCAGGGATCTGGATTGGAAGGCTGGACATAAGATCTGGACTACATACTGGCCAGGCTATATAGAGAGGAACTCTAGCAGCAATGGAAGCTCAGGTATGAACACTGATCTATGCCCTAGCTATAACCTTGAAAGACAGCAGGGAAACAAGTATTCTCCTGAAAATGCTCCATTGAGAGATTCATCTGTGAAAATCCATGATATTGAACCCATGCTTGTTGAACAAGGGGGAATAATAGCAGATGAGGATCCTGTTTATATGGACTGCTCTCTATCTAAACTCTGTTGGTAACTTTCTGTTATAAAGTACAGCAACCATCACAAAGAAATACAAATTTGTTCTTTAATCTACTCAGAAAGCTCCTGAAGCAGGATTTGACCCACACAGTGGAAGGCAAGCCAGCTAAGGGGTTTCAGCTGGTAACTGCTAGCAATTAAGCCTTACCTAATTGCTTGTGAGCTAGGAGAGAATCACTTCAGTATCTATGTGGGAAGTAATCAGAAGTTAACCTGCAAAGAACAGTTTGTTTCTTGCTTTGTAGCTTTTCATTTGTTGTTTTCCTGATTTTGACTGTTTTTCCAAGTTAACACTGAAAGCAAGTAACCTAATTTATGTGCTACCAAGCATATCTGTGTTGGGAGAAATAACCCCATAAATAAATATCTTATTAGCTTTACCCAAGAGCACAACTAAATTATTGTCAGCAGCTGTGTCTGGTGTGAATGAACTACATTGTCCACAATACCTTGCAAATCATATAGAAATATGCACTTGTCAAGACTGTGAAGATTCTCACCCAGGCAGCCGTCTGACAGGGGCAACATATCCACAGGAAGTCACAGATGCATTAATAGTTGCATAATGTAAGCATACACCAACTGTCGTTAAACATGCCTCTTAATGAGTGCATGGACAAAGAATTAATACCAGATATCTACAGTACCATAATCCAGTACCAACTGGCGTCCACATTAGGAAGAACTGCAAACACTGTCCATCTAGAACCCCTAGCAAATCCGCCGCATCTGGACTGCATTACCAGTACTCACAATGCACTATACCAGACCTATCAAAAGGCAGCAGTGCAAATATCAAACCAATACATTGCAGAGAACAACAATACATCACCCACTGGGGAAAGAGAATAAGTGGCAATGTGAAATACAATCCACATAAACAGAATAACTCAGTTCATTTACACATGCAGAACACAGACCTTCACCAAACAAAGAACAAGGAAGCACAAATAGAAATAGGAAGACAAAAGTAAAACTGGGAATCCCAGAAGTCAAATGTGGAATGTACAATAACACTGTAGGAAATGAACTATACAATAACTTCCTGTTGTACAACACATAGCGCAGACGTTCATGATGCACATATCCCAGAACTGACATATTCCAGCTAAGAAGGTCAAAGGAAAGAGCTCCCCACCTTTTGTGCATTTGTATTCTCAGTTGCAATTGCACCAGCCACTTTCCTCTGGTGTCCTTGTGTCTTCTGTTAACACTCCACCATCTGCTGTGCAGTTGTCCTGTCTTCTCTCCTCTAGTTTCCATCCATTCTCTCACAACATCTGCCGTAACATGCTAACCTTTATCCTTATGCCCTTCCCACCATCATTCTTTATTCCCCATTCAGCCACTCACATTGTACCTCGCCATCCATAATCCCCACCTACACACCCAATACCTGGCCAAATGTAGAGTTACCTTCCCTCCCACACAGAATACCTCCCCCGTCACCATGTCAATTCCCCAACCCCATCCCTGTGGACACTCCCCCAACAGCAGCTACCTTCCAGGTCCAGCCCCACCCAGTGTCCACTCCCATCTAGCCCCCGCATTGGTTCATTTCCAGTCCCCGGAACCCCTCCCCCAATCCACCGTCAGTCAAAGCAGCCCCCTCCCACCCCCCACCAGAAGAGGGCCGCGGCTAGCTAACAGGGAGCTGGAGAAGGCCTGGCTCACCCCTACAGCTTCCTCAGGGAAGGGAGAAGATGCCCTCCACCTCTGCAGCTGTTCGAGGGAGCTGGGGCATCCCCGGCTTCCCCCAAAACCACCCTGCCTGCCGATCTGAAATGAAGGATGTTGTCTGCGCATGGCCACCTGAAACATGGGGTCCTGTGCAAACAACATTCTTGCTAGATGGATGGACCAGCCCTGAACACATGGACATTCTGAGACCACTAATGAATGATGCACAGCGCGTACACTGAGACACACCTATCTGCAAACACATGACAATGTGCAGAGTAGTGCCGAACAGACATCCGTGTCATACCGCACACATACCTGGTGTGATGGCCCCCAGTACAGCCAAAGCAGAGGGACAGGTACAGCAACCATTGGAGGACCTATCTGACCCATTATCAGGGCCCCCAACAGTCAGTTGGCATCAGCCATACAGGGAAGGATCACATATCCCTGTACCTCATGCCCCCATTGCCCCCCCCTTACCACCACCTCCCCTTGCCACCTCCCCCCCCCCCCTCATCCCCACACTGCTGGACAACTGTCCATCCACTCCCCATGGCAGAGGCCAGTGAGGCCGTTCCCACACCTGGCAGGCCAACTGGCACACCTGGTCCAACACCTACCCGTGTAGTTATACACCCTCCGTTGCACACTCTCCACTCACCCACACTATGACCAACTCCAGTCACAGCGCCGGGACCCTCCCACCTCCCCGGATGCATGCATGCATCTATGTGCCCAATTCTCAGGATCTCCTCCCATGACACACCTATCCCTGCCCACAGTAGAGCCATCACTCATCAGCCTGTCCTCACAAACATACCTGACAATGTGGCGCATCCCCAAATGCAGCAACACATGGGCACCATTGAAGTGATGCTGGCCTCCATGGCACTGACATCTGATGGTTCCACACCTATCCCCACACCCATTCATCCCCTGCCCCCTCACACACCACTTTGGGTGGCCCCCTGACCAGCCACCCCCACAGGGTTGTTTACCCCATGGCTCTGTGTTGTCCCCCCTCATGTACAATGTATTCCCAGTGCCTCTGGGTCATCCATTCCTGCAGTCCTATAGCCTGCCATCCCCAATGCAGATGGGTATGTCACCCCACACCTTACCCCACCTCCTATCCGGCCTCACTCCCCTGAACACGTGTGACCACTCTGTCCAGTTGGCTCACTACCAACTGTGATAACCTGCTTAATGGCAAGCCCGTGCAAGCTGCATCCCCCCCAACTGACTTGGTACTATGCCAGTCCCCCCTGTCATTTAGGCCCCCCCCAACCAGTATCCCATTGTCCCTGTGACAATGAACTCCACCGTTCATGGTCACATCCCCAATGTCACTAATATGTCCCACCACCATCTCTGTGAACCCCGTGCCACCCCTCCATGTGCCATACCCCCATGCACACACCACTCACACACTCACACATGACATCTCTTGTCCTGAGTCCCACTAATGAGTACCATCTGGTAGTCCACACACACACATGTAAGTAGACTCCAATGCAGTCAATAGACAGCATCGCGTACCAACACCCACTCTGCCTACGGTGGTCATACCACCCCCAGCACTGGCCCACAGCAGTATATCGCATCCACAACAGGGGTATAACCCTCACGCACTAGGGCACATATACACGCACCGCTCACTGTTGTGCTAAGTCCCCCATACCCAAAGATGTACATCCCCAAAGATGTACACCACAGTCACATCATGGAACCCACAGCCACCTTCCATCCCCCTCCCAGGCCCATCACAAACCTATCTTGAAGGACTGGAAAGAGGGGCTGTTACTTCTGGAGAGAAATCTGAAATTGTGAGTATATACTTCTGGGAATTTTTCTGAAAGGAATTTTTTTTTTTTTTCTTTTAAAGCTAATTAATCTGTGAACCCACTATTTTTTTTGTTAAATCAGTCAGGGCCTAGTAGCAACAGTTTAAGATTCAATTTAAAACACAGAAGAGAACTTTCTGGTTACCTTTCATACCCAGTAGACAGCTGTAGTTTAAATTTCATAGTCACTCAGGGCCTAGCATCAGCAAAGTACTTTTAGTTTCAAATTAAAACACAGAAGAGAGCTTTCTGGTTAAATTTAGAATCCAGCAGAGAGCTTGTAGTTTAAATTTCATAATAGGTTAGAGCCTAGTAGCAGCAAAGAGCTATAATTTAAATCAAATCAGAATATAGTTTTCCTCAGCAGCACAGGACAAGGTACTGTGTAGCAGCCCTTTTTTAATAAGTGTTATATCCCTCCCTCCCTCCCCACACCCACCCTCCCCTGGGAAAATCACAGCTTTATAGGTACTTGCACAACTTAAAAGACAGGAGGTGCTCTCAGGTGAAGCTCATTACCCAAATCAGTCATACACCAAGGACCTGAGATTAATTAAGCTTCAGGTGAACAAGGTATATTAAACTTCTTAGGTACAGTTTTAGTGGTATAAATATCCATTGCACCCTTTAGTACATATAGAACTTAAAGATCTAAACACAAACTTAAAACTAAGATGCAGACAGCAGTCCAGCAGCGGGATGTGGGCTTTCCAGTCTTTTGCATTGAGTGTCACATGTATGATTTTCTCCCAGCTGGTGAGAGGTCTTACGTGTGCACTAGGTGCAAGGAGCTCTCTGCTCTCAGGGAACGAGTCCGTTCTCTAGAGGCTAGAGTAGCAGACTTGGAAAACATAAGACAGACAGAGAGGTACATAGAAGAGACCTACAGGGATATAGTCCTGAAGTCCCACCTCCAGTCTGGCAGCATCCCTGTTGCCATGGAGGAGAGAGGTCACGTGACAGGAGAGCATCACCCTGGTGTGGCAGGAAGTGATCCTGTAACTAGGACCTGTCCTCCAGGTGATGTAAACCCCTCTCGCACCGAGGAGGTTTCTCCAGGGCCAAGTGCCCATGCGGGAAGGGTTAGGACAGCAGTTATAGTTGGTGATTCGATCATTAGGCATGTAGATAGCTGGGTGGCTGGTGGACGTGAGGATCGCCTGGTAACATGCCTGCCTGGTGCGAAGGTAGCGGACCTCACACGCCACCTAGATAAGGTCTTAGATAGTGCTGGGGAGGAGTCTGCTGTCTTGGTACATGTTGGTACCAATGACATAGGAAAATGTGGTAGGGAGGTTCTGGAAGCTAAATTTAGGCTTTTAGGTAGGAAGTTGAAATCCAGAACTTCCAGGGTAGCGTTCTCCGAAATGCTTCCCGTTCCATGCGCAGGACCCAATAGGCAGGCAGAGCTCCGGAGTCTCAATGCGTGGATGAGACAATGGTGCAGAGATGAGGGGTTCGGATTTGTTAGGAACTGGGGAACATTCTGGGGAAAGGAGGGGCTCTTCCGAAGGGTTGGGCTTCACCTTAACCGGGATGGAACCAGGCTGCTGGCATTAACCTTTAAAAAGGAGATAGAGCAGCTTTTAAACTAGATAATAGGGGAAAGCCGACAGTCGCCCAAGAGCGCATGGTTCGGAAGAATGTATCCTTGAAGGATACTACAAAAAGCAGAGAGGTTCCAAAAAAGAGTAAAGTAGCCCAAATGCCCTCGAGTATGGAGCAGACAGAACTTAAAGATCCCAAATTACCCATGTCTACCAATAGCCAAATTAATATGAATAAAATACAGTCTCTAAAATGCTTGTATGCAAATGCTAGAAGTCTACAAAACAAGATGGGAGAGTTAGAATATATAGCACTAAACGAGAGGTTAGATATGATTGGAATATCAGAGACATGGTGGAAGGAGGACAACCAGTGGGACACTGTGATACCTGGGTACAAACTATATCGAAATGATAGAGCTGATCAAATTGGTGGAGGGGTTGCGCTCTATGTTAGAGAGGGCATTGAGTCAGAAAGGATTAAAGTTTTGCAAGAAACAAAATTTGCTGTAGAATCTCTATGGATTGAAATTCCATGTAAAAAGGGGAAGGCGATGGCAGTGGGGGTGTACTATCGTCCGCCTGGCCAGAATGAACAAATGGATGATGAAATGCTCAAAGAAATCAAGGAAGCTAGCAAAAGTTACAGTGCAGTAATAATAATGGGTGATTTCAATTACCCTGGCATCGACTGGGTCAGTGTCACAACAGGACATGCTAGGGAGATAAAGTTCCTAGATGAAATAAATGATTGCTTCTTGGAGCAGCTGGTTCATGAACCGACCAGAGGGGAAGCAATATTAGACCTAGTCCTTAGTGGAACACCAGATGTAGTGCAAGAGATAAGGGTGTTGGGGCCACTTGGCAATAGTGATCATAGCATGATCGCCTTTGATTTAATTAGTGGAGGAGGGATAGTAAGGAAATCCACAGTACTACCCTTTAACTTTCGAAAGGGAGACTATGATAGAATGAGGAAAACAGTTAAGAAAAAACTAAAAGGAGCAGTTGCAAAGGTTAAAGACGTACATCAAGCTTGGGTGTTGTTGAAAAATACTATCTTGGAAGCCCAGACCAGCTGTATTCCACGCTTTAAGAAAAGTGGAAGGAAGTCCAAAAAATTGCCAGCATGGTTTAAAGCTGAGGTCAGAGAGGCTGTTGTTGCCAAAAAAGCATCTTTCAAGAAATGGAAAAAAGAGCCAAATGATGAAACCTGGAAACAGCACAAGCACTGGCAAGTCAAATGCAAGGCATTGATAAGGCAGGCAAAGAGAGAATTTGAGAAGAAGCTTGCTGCGGAAGCAAAAACGCGAAATAAAGACCTTTTCAAGTACATTCGTAGCAAAAAACCCGTGAGAGAGTCAGTTGGTCCATTAGATGATAAAGGGGTTAAAGGAGCACTAAGAGGCGACAAGGCGATAGCGGAGAGACTGAATGAATTCTTTGCTTCGGTCTTTACTGAGGAAGATGTAGGGATGTTACCCACGACTGAAGTGGTATTTAAAGGTGTGGAAGAATTGAAGGAAATATCGATACATCGGGAAGATGTCTTACAACTATTAGATAAACTGAAGAGTAGCAAATCACCTGGGCCGGATGGTATACATCCAAGGGTGTTGAAAGAACTGAAATTTGAGATTGCAGACCTGCTATCAGTAATCTGTGAACTATCATTAAAATCATCTCTAATACCTGAGGATTGGAGGATCGCCAATGTAACACCAATTTTTAAAAAGGGTTCGAGGGGTGATCCGGGAAACTACAGACCGGTGAGCCTGACATCAGTACCGGGAAAAATGGTAGAAACCATCATAAAGAATAAAATTACTCAGCATATAGATAGTCATGACCTAATGGGAGACAGCCAACATGGCTTTAGACAAGGAAGATCTTGTCTTACTAATCTGTTATGTTTTTTTGAAGGAGTGAATAAACAGGTGGACAAAGGTGAGTCGGTTGATATTGTGTATCTGGACTTTCAGAAAGCCTTTGACAAGGTCCCTCATGAGAGACTTTTGGCAAAACTAAAGAGTCATGGGATAGGAGGCAGTGTACTACTGTGGATCAGGAACTGGTTAAAAGATAGAAAGCAGAGGGTAGGGCTAAATGGCCAATTTTCCCAATGGAGAAAGGTGAATAGTGGTGTACCCCAGGGATCTGTGCTGGGTCCGCTGCTTTTTGACATATTCATAAATGACCTGGAAAGTGGAATAACGAGTGAGGTTATCAAATTTGCTGATGACACAAAACTATTTAAAGTTGTTAAAACCCAGGAGGATTGTGGAAAATTGCAAGAGGATCTTGATAAATTGGAAGACTGGGCATCAAAATGGCAGATGAAATTTAATGTGGAGAAGTGCAAGGTTATGCACCTAGGGAAGAACAACCCAAACTATGGTTACACGATGCAAGGTTCCACATTAGGAACCACCACCCAAGAAAAAGATTTAGGCGTCCTTGTGGATACCATGGTAAAACCCTCGGCCCAGTGTGCAGCGGCGGCCAAGAGAGCAAATAGAATGCTAGGTATGATAAGGAAAGGAATGGAAAATAAAACAAAAGATATTATAATGCCTCTATATCGTTCCATGGTGAGACCGCACCTTGAATATTGTGTGCAATTCTGGTCGCCATATCTTAAAAAGGATATAGCAATTTTAGAAAAGGTTCAGAGAAGAGCCACCAAAATGGTAAAGGGGATGGAAGGCTACTCCTATGAAGAAAGGCTAAAAAGGTTGGGGCTCTTTAACCTGGAAAAGAGACGGCTGAGGGGAGATATGATAGAAGTCTATAAATTAATGAACGGAGTGGAACGGGTAAACGTAGATCGATTGTTTACCTTATCAGAATATAGAAAGACTAGGGGACATGCAATGAAGCTACAGGGTAAACTATTTAAGACTAATAAAAGAAAATATTTTTTCACTCAACGTGTAATCAAACTCTGGAATTTGTTACCGGAGGATGTAGTAAAGGCTGTTAGTGTAGCTGGGTTTAAAAAAGGTTTGGACAAGTTCCTGGAGGAAAGGTCCATAAACCATTATTAAGAAGGGACCCAGGATATCAATGCTTGAACCAATACAAGCATTGTGGAACCTGTGTCCCTTGGGGAAACTGCTAGGTACGTATGACCTAGATTGGCCACTGTTGGAAACAGAATACTGGGCTTGATGGTCTGACCCAGTATGGCATATCTTATGTTCTTATGTTCTTATGTTCTTACCTGCACCCACACCCATGACATGGGTGGGCCTGCACATTGGGGTCTGGCACCCACGCCCCTCAGGCCTCTACAGGATAATGGTACCATAACATACCAGTCGGAACCCCATGTACCATCTTCTGCTGCAAACAGACCCTGCACATCTGCACTAACCCTCTCTGGCCATCGCTCCACTGTCCCCCCCCCCCCCCACAGAGTAATGGGTGTCCCACACCTAGGCCATCGTCTGTCAACCTTTCCTTTGAACGACCATTCACCGATATGCTTCTGATCTAAGCAACTGTCTGTCATGGACAATAAACCCAGTCAACATACCCACATTGCATAGCACACCCTGAGAGACAACAACACATCCTGTGTACCACATGCAACCAACACAGCCATGTAATATGGCGGTCAGTGGGGCTACACGCATATGGTGTTGAGACACACACATATGTGTGGGACCATGTCCTGTGACATTGCCACATGCATGGGCCTGTCCCCCCCAATGGTCACACACATTGGCGAGTGGTGGGTTATCCCACCTGTGCCCTGTGACAGCATGGTAAGATGCAATGTGAAGGTGGCATGTGCTGCTGTTGCTTAGTGTCTAACGTTTCCATATGTTGGCTTTCTGGCTACCTTATATGGTCTCTACACTAAGCCTAGTAATGATTTGAGGTTGATGCCCTCCCTTTATGTTCCATCCCATTAGTCTGTGATGTGTGAACCACATTGTAACCGCATTGACATCAGTTTAAGGCAGTACATACATCCCGTTAGGTAACGACGTAACATAGAGATATACATAGATGTGCAGGAACACCACATTTAAACTGCATACCATGTCCCTCCCTAGGCAACACACAGGCCATGGAAGCAGAGGAGACCGCGGAAGGTGAGGAGAGAGGGGAAGGGGCCCTGGCCGAGGTGTCTGATGTGTATGTGCCACAAACCGCTGCTGTGGAGGCCTCAGAGAGAGGTGAGGTGCAGGAAGAGGAGGAGGAAGGAATGGTCCTCCACCTATCAGAGAGCCACATCAGCAGCACAGAGGATGGAGAGGGGACACACACCGTGGGAGCAGTGCCCGTGATGGCAGCAGGGCAACCATTGGTAGGACCTGAGCAAGGACCCTCACACATCACCATGGGGGAGGTGCTGTGGGAGATGTGTGGCCATTCTGCCACATCCCATGCTGACTCTGAAGATGAGTGACTGACCAGATGTAACCTGACACCTCCCCTCTGTGTCATGAATGTGAACTGGGCCCTGAATGGGTATTACATCTAGGTTGGTAGCCCTCTGCTGGGTCCCACATCTAACCAGACAGCTGTAGTCTGTGTTTCACATATGAGCCGACACTCTTTGCTGCTACTGGGCCCTGACTAATGTAACAAATACACTGGGTGCACAGATGACACAGCTCTGATCCATGGATGTCCTATTTCCCCATTAGTCAGATAATCCCCCAGATGTGTACCTACATTTGCATATCTCCCCCATTGTAGACCGCCACGACACCTTATGTTGGTGTTATGGTGGCATGTGTGACCCAGGTCTCAGAGGTTATACCTTTTTTCATGCGCAGGCATACGACAGGAGCTTCAAGGCATACGGCACAAGCTGCACGGTCACCGACAGGAGATGCAAGGTCACCGACAGGAGATGCACGGTCTCCGCCAGGAGGTGCAAGATTTCCGCCAGGACATGGGCCAGCTGCGTGACATTGCCCAGAAAATTGCCCAGAGGACTGAGGCACTTGCTGTCACCGCTCAGGCAATGGTGGCAGGGATCACCTGGATGGCAGAAGCACTGGAGGCCATGGCTGGATGGGGGCAGCAGCTGGCGGCAGCAGCAAGGTGTGGGAGGGGGCCAGGTCAGCATGGACATGGGTGGCCATGCAAGCAGTAGAGGATGGGGCAAGCCTATTTGTCAATGTAAATAAAGGCAACTGGTATTGTTAACACCTGTAGCCACATGTCCAGTGTTGCTGTCTGTGCTACCATGGTCAGTCTGTCCCCCATGTGGTCATCCTGGTCACATATCCCTTGCCGTGGCACCTAAACCTTATGGCATCCCATTCCCTGTCCTCATCCCATGTCACCAGGAGGGGGGGAGTATGCCCTGTCACCATTCAGCACATCTATGTGTTGGCTTGCCACATGTGCCGTGTCAGTGCCACCAGGCATGTGCCCATGTATGCAGCACATACCAACACATGGGTACATCCCTGTGGCTGTGAGGGATACATACATCAGTGCAAGTGCCTATCCCCTATGCCTGCTGTGAGGACTGTGTCATGTAAGTGACATATGTCATGCACTCATACACACAGAGACATGCTCACGTGTCATGCTCTGTGAAACTACATGTCAGGTAATGAGGCACATGACAATTGAGACATGGTACAAAAAATATATATTTATATGTTTATGACATAAATGTCTAGACAATGAACAAATTACAGTTTGCAACATATGACAACAGTATGTACAGGCACATCACATTGGTGGCCAGCTGGCGCACAGACAGGGGTCACCCCTGTGGCTTCAGGTGGTGGCAGTCCTGGGACACAGGACTGCACAGGGCAGGGGTGCCATACACCTCTGGTGTGTTCACACCCCCTAAGGACCTCCCTGGCCAAATGGCTGATGAGCTGCACTGCCTTTGAGTGCCTTACACAGCATGCGCAGCTCATCGGCCATCCTGACCACGGCATCTACCACCTGCACCATGGTCCGGGTCTGCTCCCACTGGATGAGAGACATGGCACACAGTGCCGCAAACAGGGTGCATATGCGCTCACCCCCACACAGGCATGATGTGCATGGTATCTGTGTGGAGGCATCTGTACACGTCCCATCTGTGGCACTGTGTGCCTCCTCTGCAGCCAGACAGGTGACATCCCCAGGGCCATGATGCAGGTGGCAGGGACCCCCAGTGCACTGTGCAGTCCTGTGCCACTTAGGACTGGCCACGACCTGGCCAGGGAGGCAGGATCCACCCATGGTGGTGTGTGGATGTGGCAAGCCCATGCATGCACCCACAGGTGCTGCCACATCATGCACCACCAGTGGTGCATCCTGCCTCCTGCCCTCCCACTCCATCTGCCTCCTCCCCTCCCCCTCCCCCTCACACACCCCCTGGCCCGACCCCTCCTCCTTCCCTCCCACCACACCCCCTCCCATTCCCTCTCCCACTCCCCTACTTGGCCCTCCCCCACATCATCTGCTGCTGCTCCCTCCACCTCCATTGTCAGATGCTGTTCCTCCTCCAATCTCTCCTTGGCCTCCCCCTCCTCATCTGCATCCTCCTTTTCCTCAGTCTGCTATGAGGGGACATGGGATGAGGGTGAAGGGAGATAGATTCAGGAGTGATATGCAGAAATATTTCTTTACGGAAAGAGTAGTGAATCCATGGAATGGTCTCCCAGTGGAGGTGGTAGAGATGAGGACAGTAACTAAATTCAAAAAAGCATGGGACAAACACAGAGGATCTCTAAAGGTAAAAAGGGGACTGTTGTAGTTGTTGATATGGAAGGACAGACTAGATAGGCCATGTGGTCTTTTTCTGTCATCATATTTCTATGTTTCTATGTTTCTAGTCATCTCCTCTTCTTCCTCTGGCTCCTCCTCAGTCTCATCCTCATCCCCGGTCTCATCTCCCTCATCCTCCTCCTCCTCCATGGACTCAGCCACCTCTACCATGTCCGCCATCTCCAGTGGGCTGGCCGGCTGGGGATGAGCCTGCGGGCCCTCGGGGTCAGGTTGACAGGGCTGATATGGCCCCTCACCGCCATCTGCGTCCACTGTGAGGAAACATGGACATAGCTGATACTGTACTTTGAATAACGCTTAAGTCCCACATAATGTGTATTTGTACATAATGTATATAGTTTACACTGTTCTATACTGTTCTGTATTAACACTAGTTGTTTATCTTATTGTTATTTGGTCATATGATGTTTTATGTAAAACAAACTCTGATTTGTTAACTGTTGTTTGTTGTGAACCGCAACTGAGCTATGGAAGATGCGGTATATAAATCATTGTTAAATAAATAAATAAAATTAAATTACCACGTTGGTAATGTGTTCACCAGATTATGGACACATAGTAGGTGCCCCCATACCTGCTGGGGCATTGAAACATGCTGTTGTGTGACATACAAGCTGCATCATTCACCATCCCCTGGTGGCATCATCTACCGCTGCAGCCTCCACAGATCATTGGGCCGGCGCTGCCTCATCTCTCGCCCTTTCTTCCACAAATCCTCTGCCTGGGGAAACAGCATTGGATAGTAACTGTTGGGGGACAGGCATGTCTGTCCATCATCTGACGCAGATCACGCATGGTTGTGTGCAGCAGGCTGATGCTCCTGCAGTACACTGATGGTCCAACACTATCTGTTGGCAATGTCGTCTGCTTGTGTGTGAGTGCAGCTGGGCTTATGTGGTTTACCTCCTATGTTTCGTGTGTGCTACCACCCAGGCACTTCATGGCTACCTGATGGCCTACCTTTGTGTAACATGTTCGCCCCATGGCATATGTGGCATTGTCATGCTGCTGACCATGAACATCATACAGGCTGTGGTGTATGGTACCTGTATCTGTTATTTATTTATTTATTTATTTAACACTTATTTATATACCGCATCTTCCAGCGATCAGTTGCGGTGTACAATAAACAACAGTTAACAAAGCAGAGTTTGTTTACATAGAACATTATAACTTATTACATAGAACATCTTAACTTGCATAATTCAATGATTCAACAAATAATCAGGATATTTCAGCTATAACAGATTGTGTAACAATTTAAACAGAAAGTACTGTCTGTACCGCATTAGGCAGAACATACCAGTTGTAACTATATACAAATAGGAATATAAGGCATAGGAGTGTAGTGTTATTTATTTAAGTTTTGAATGTTATCCTTTATAGTAGGGTGTGTTAGCTTGATATGGGTAGATTCATATTTAGCCTTTATCTAGGTTGAGTGGAGGGTTTTCCAAACACACCACCCTGTGTGGTGTGTTGCCATGGGGGATATGCCACATCCTACATATATGTGCTATATCTGCATGTCTGCTACACCTTTCTAGGTGACAACTACATGTGGCTATCATATGATGTGAATGCATATGCATCTGTCACAGTACTCATTGGTTATGTGGACACAATGCAGGCCTCCACAGCATGGCCAGTCATGCAGGATGGGGAACCCAGTGTCACCATGTATGACATGTTGTGTGAAACCAACCATTGTGCTTGAGGGTCCATGGGACACTCATATCAGCTACACATGGGGGTGGACAGTTCTGCCCATCACATGTTCTGTGCTGTGTGACATTGTGACCACACCATCAGGTGCGTGCCATGCTGTGTTACCGTACACAGGCACAATGGACACACGGGGTATTGTGGCACAGATGGGCGTGTACACATCTGAGATGGGCCAGCATTACATAGGGTCACCAAACTGGAAATGTCTATATGTATGCTTATGTATATTTATCTGATTTACCGCTCTTCAATATGAAGCAAAGCGATTCACAACAGTCATTCACACAGAGCGGCCCAATGGCCGGGGGACATGACGGATGTGACAGGATTTGACAGGGTAGCAGATACGATAACCAAGCACACTAGATGGGGGAGATGATCAAAACAACAGACCAGTACTATATGTGGATGTGTATAATCATACAAGAGGAGAGGAGAGGTATGCAGCAAAGGAGAGCAATTGGGCCTTCAGGTGATTCCTGAAGGTGGTGTAATGATGTTCAGGTCTGTATGAGGTGGGCAGTGAGTTCCAGGGTGCAGGTCCGACCAGGGGTATGGCATAGGTATGGGTTTATTGGAGGTGGGCACGGGGGGGGAGGGGAGGTGATGGGGGGTTCTGAGATGTGACCAGAGTGCGCAACTAGCAACCTGGAACTGGATAGGATCCGTGAGGTACTGTGGTGTGTGGGTGTGACGGACCTGATGCACCAGGGTGAGGGGATTGCAGTGGATGTGAACATCCATAGGGAACCAGTGGTGGTGAGTGAATAAGGGTCTGACATGATCTAGATGCGTAGAGTGGGAAATGATGCGTGCAGCTGTGATCTGAATGCCTTGTAATCTGTGTAGCTGTGACTGTGGAAGACCTATCAGCCCAGAGTTACAGATATCAACATGTGACATGAAAAGGGACAGCATAGGAGTGGTAAGGCCTTGTGGCATCAGAATGGTCGATTAATGCGGATCTGGGGGTGGTCCACAAACGTATGTCTTGGTAGTGTGAGAGATATGGGCCTGCAAGTAGTGATCAGAGTCGGGGATGACAACGAGATACCAGGAGCAGGGGACTGGGGGATCGGGATGCAAGGGTAGAATGAGCCACCAGTGGGGAGGGGCTGACATGAGTGCACCAGATGGCAAGCGTCATAGTCAGGTTTAGGTGAGGACAATTAGTGGTGAGCCAACCAGCCACAGCGGTGAGACAGGAACTGTGAGGGGAGAGATCAGGGTGAGGAGAGGAGGTGTAATGCAGAGGGACCAGGTTATCGGCATCGTCATAGGCAGAGATCCTATATTGTTGGACCATAGGAGCATGGGGCACCAGGAATACAATCATAAGGACAGATGCTGGTACGGATCCTTGGGACATGCCACAAAGCAGTGGAGAGGGTCTGAGAAGATTGTTGGTACTGACAGGAAGAGAACAGTGCAGGGCTGGGAGGGAAGATAAGGGTGGAACCAACGATATACCGTGCCACAGAGTCTGGGCACACGTAAGCGGGAATGGGGAAGTGGGTGATCAACCAGGTCATAGGCTGCAGATGGGTCTGGCTATGACGCCACCAGAGGGTCACCACAGTCGTGAGCCACATGCAGTTCTTATGAAAGGCAGGAGGGACAGTCACCACACTATGACCCTGGTAAACACATGCTTGATGGGTATGTAGGAAGTGTGTGGAACCGCTTGATGGGAAAGATGTGAGAAGACCGTTTCTACACATATTTTGGGAGGAAAATGGGTGATTGAGAACAGGATGATAGTGAGCTGGAATAAAGGGGTCAGGAGAGGGCTTTTTGAGTACAGGCCATGTGAAGGCATGCTTCCAGAGGTGAGGAAATGTACCTGTGGAAAGACTAGTATTGATCAAGGTGAGGATGGAGGGGATAGGAGTGAGAGGGGTATGAGTAGCCAGGAGGGGGTACAGGATCAGGGGAGATGCGGGTCTCTTTGGTACAGGACATGTGTCTACTACGTTCTGAGGTTGTAAGTGGATGGAATGAGGCACAAGCATGTGAGAGTTGTGAGACCGGGGGGAGGGAAGGGTTGAAGGGGGGAAGCGGAAGTTGACGGACAGTGAGGTGACGATGCCCTGGGGTCAGGGGTCCCAGTGTTGGGGAAAGATGTGAGCTGGAGGGGAGGGAGTTGACTGGGTGGGTACAGTTTTGGTATCTGGCTGGAGTGTTGCTAAGGACCTACGAACAGAGTGGAGGTGACGTGTTTGGTTTGTTGCGGAGGTAATGGCTGGTGGGACATAGGTTTGTTAGGCCTTGTGCACCTGGGGATGATAATGAGAATGCTGGGATTTGATAGATGATAGGGTGGTGATTGGTGGTGGCTTCCACCACAGCCGTCAGGTGCCACGGAGGTGGGTGCAGAGGAGGCGGAGGCCACTATGATACCAGGGATGAGAGGGACGGTGGTGCGAGAGCCGTAGTTGTGGAGGAGCCAGGTTCACATGTGTATCAGGAAGACAGGAGGACCAGTTAGACACATGTGAACCTAGGGAGTGTGAGGGGAACTCTGTGGGTGAGAGGTCACCAGCAGATGGGAAATGTGGGGGGAGTATGAGGGGTGATATGACGGGAGTAGCATGGAGGGGGGAGATGGTAGAGAACCTGTGGGAAGGAGGCACAGTCGGATGGCTCAGGAAAACATTGACAGGTCAGGGAATATTTATCTGTCCAGGGTAGAGGTGTAGTACGGAGACATTGTACGGGTAAAGGGGAAGGAGCTGGAGAAGGGAGCATATCAAGGGTGTGTCCCACTAAGTGATTGAGAAAGGGGACATGCTGGGTTAGGGACATGTCCTGTAGATGTGTGATAAAGGCATGATCCCGAGTGGACAACATTGAGTCGGGATGGTGATTAGGGTGCCCTGCAATTAGCAGGTAAGGATAGGCCAGTGAAAAGTCAGAGATGGTTAGAAGAAGGGGGTACCAGTTGTCAGGGCAAAGAGCCGAAGGAGAGTGGGGAATGAGAATATGCAAAGCAGGTGAGGTATGGAGGTAGAGTAGGGGAGATCCCAGGTAATGCAATAATGAAGATGTGACTTGTGTAAAGGCAAGCGAGGAGAAGATTAGGGCTGTCAAACCACCACCCATGGCATGCCTGGGGGGATATGACATGTGGGTCCATGTGTGACTGACTGTGGTTGCCATGCTCAGCCTACTGTGCTTTTTATCTCTTCATGTGACTGGGTGACTGTGGACATGCATTACATCTACATGGCGTCCCTGATAGGTCTCATGGGGGCATGTATCTCCAAGGCATCTGTACATATGTGCACTCTGACACACTCGCATAACATGTGCATATTCCATCTGTGACATATGACGTGTACATGCATGGGTGCGAGACATTAGAAAAGACATATGCATCTTCCCTCTCACAAGCTGTGTGCATGGACTGCACTGGCCTCACAATGGGTGTTGTGTATGCATATCAGTCACTATGGAAACAGGGTCAGGTCTGACATGATGTGCAATGGTGTATGGACACAGACAGTTGGGAAACACACCCTGTACATCTGAGCGCACGGGATGTGCCTCGCCTACCTACATCATGGCTTGTACGGACACCTAAGCCATGAACATTGTGAGTACCAGACCTGCACACAGCAGCAGACAAAACTACAAGGGTCCAAGAGATGTCACACAGACCTCTCTGTGTAGGCCTGGGGACACCTAGGAGTAGGGCAGACCTGCACAGAGCAGCAGGCACACCTACAAGGGTCCAGGAGATGTCACACAGACCTCTCTGTGTAGGCCTGAGGCCACCTGGGAGTAGGACAGGCCTGCACACAGCAGTGGGCGCACCTACCATAGCATCAGGATTGACCACAGAACCCTGTCAATAGGCCTGAGGCCACCTGGAGGTAGGGCAGACCTGCACACATAAGTAGGCACACCTACAATAGCACCAGGATTGACCACAGAACCCTGTCAATAGGCCTGAGGCCACCTGCGGGTAGGAAAGACCTGCACACATAAGCAGGTGCACCTACCATGGCACCAGGATTGACCACAGAACCCTGTCAATGAGCCTTAGGCCACCTGGGAGTGGGCCAGACCAGCACACATAAGCAGGCGCACCTACCATATCACCAGGGTTAAACACAGACCTCTGTTGGTGGTCCTGGGGCCACCTGGGTGTAGGGCAGACCTGCACACATAAGCAGGCACACCTACAATAGCACCAGGATTGACCACAGAACCTTGTCAATAGTCCTGAGGCCACCTGGGATAGGGCAGACCTGCACACATAAGCAGGCACACCTACAATAGCACCAGGATTGACCACAGAACCCTGTCAATAGGGCCACCTAGGGGTAGGGCAAAACTACCCACATAAGCAGGCACACCTACCATAGCACCAGGATTGACCACAGACCTGTCCTTTTCCCATGGTGTGCTTGTATGATATGTGTTTTGATTGCTGGCTACTGTGTTGCACTCCTTGGTTTGTGTGACCTGCCCCCATATACTTACCTCACGTGGGTAGTCTGCAGATACATTAAACTGCCTTGTCAGGTGCTCCTAGGCCCTCCTCACCCTGTGGAGGTTCTGTCTCTTTGATGAGCCAGGGAAAAGGCGACTCTGGTGACAGCAGATAAGCCACCCAAGTACCTCCAGCTCTGAGCTTGTGAAAGCAGGCTTGCGGGAAAGGGCGGCCATCTTTTCTGGTGGGTTTGATGTGGAACGTCATGAAGTAGTATTGTCGTGTATGCGCAGTAACACGCATTGCGTTGCTACTCTCCTTCTCTCAGTCAACGGCGCACTGCATTTCTTTATACATGCGCAGAGCGCACACTGACACATGTAATGCTTTTTCAGGATGTGTGGTGTTATGTGTCTTAGCACGTATGACACATCTATGAGATGACGTGCTTTCCATCTACCATTGTGCTTGCAACACATGTCGTACACTATATGTGCATTTCTGTATTTGCTCTATGTGCAACGGATGGTCCATACATCACGCACATTGCGCATGGCGCTATACAGTTCTGACAGCGCATTATGCACGTTAGGGCACACGGATGTCTGCATTACACGTTGACCACGCGTAATATTCAGGGCGCGTTGTTTGGCACCACACACATTACAAAAGCTAGGATTAGATACGCCTGTCTTCTGAGGGTGGGACATGCCATAATCTCTTGTGTTATGCATCAGTTTGTTGTTTCTTGGGATTTGAACTCACACTGTGTTGCTTGCCTGGTGTTTCCCCGAACCACTGTGCTACACACTCCAGAGAAAGTTTCCTAGCCGCTGTATGTGTCACCGATGCCATATACGGAGGTCGGCAGGTAGGGGAGCAATAGGCTGTCATGGGGGCAATGGGCTGTCAACGTGTGTTGAAGGGCGCCTTGGCCAATTAACGCACATTAATAGCACTTTGCACTTTAGGATGACCAATAAGGCACGTTACGGCTGACAAGTTGTCCTAAGAGCTCTGTGGCGCTCTGACTCAAGGCACCTTATTTTATGGTTTGAGGCACCTTATTCGGTGCCTTAGGTTAAGGTGCTATAGGGATGTTAAGGTGAACATAAGAACATAAGTTAAGCCATACTGGATCAGACCAAGGTCCATCAAGCCCAGTATCCTGTTTCCAACAGTGGCCAATCTAGGTCATACGTACCTAGCAGTATCCCCAAAAGACACAGGTTCCACAATGCTTGTATTGGGTCAAGCATTGATATCTTGGGTCCCTTTTTAATAATGGTTTATGGACCTTTCCTCCAGGAACTTGTCCAAACCTTTTTTAAACCCAGCTACACTAACAGCTGTTACTACATCCTCCGGTAACAAATTCCAGAGTTTGATTACACGTTGACTGAAAAAATATTTTCTCTTATTTGTCTTAAATAATTTACCCTGTAGCTTCATTACATGTCCCCTAGTCTTTCTATATTCTGATAACATAAACAATCGATCTATGTTTACCCGTTCCACTCCATTCATTAATTTATAGACCTCTATCAAATCTCCCCTCAGCCGTCTCTTTTCCAGGTTGAAGAGCCCTAACCTTTGTAGCCTCTCTTCATAGGAGTAGCCTTCCATCCCCTTTACCATTTTGGTGGCTCTTCTCTGTACCTTTTCTAATAACGCTATATCCTTTTTAAGATACGGCGACCAGAATTGCACACAATATTCAAGATGCGGTCGTACCATGGAACAATACAGAGGCATTATAATATCCTTTGTTTTATTTTCCATTCCTTTCCTTATGATACCTAGCATTCTATTTGCTTTCTTGGCCGCCGCTGCACACTAGGCGGAGGGTTTTAACATGTTATCCACGATGACTCCTAAATCTTTTTCCTGGGTGGTGGTTCCCAATGTGGAACCTTGCATCGTGTAACCATAGTATGGGTTGTTCTTTCCTAGGTGCATAACTTTGAACTTGTCCATATTAAATTTCATCTGCCATTTGGATGCCCAGTCTTCCAATTTATCCAGATCCTCCTGCAGTTTTCCACAGTCCTCTTGGGTTTTAACAACGTTAAACAGTTTTGTGTCATCTGCAAATTTGATAACCTCACTAGTTATTCCCTTTTCCAGGTCATTTATGAATATGTCAAAAAGTAGCAGACCCAGTACAGATCCCTGGGGTACTCCACTATTCACCTTTTTCCATTGGGAAAATTGGCCATTTAGCCCTACCCTCTGCTTTCTATCTTTTAACCAGTTCCCGATCCACAATAGTACACTGCCTCCTTTCCCATAACTTTTTAGTTTTGCCAAAAGTCTGATGAGGGACCTTGTCAAAGGCTTTCTGAAAGTCCAGATACACTATATCAACTGACTCACCTTTGTCTACCTGTTTATTCAAACCTTCAAAAAAACATATCAGATTAGTAAGATAAGATCTTCCTTGTTTAAAGCCATGCTGGCTGTCTCCCATTAGGCCATGACTATCTACATGCTGTGTAATTTTGTTCTTTATGATGGTTTCTACCATTTTCCCTGGTACTGACGTCAGGCTCACCGGTCTGTAGTTTCCCGGATCACCCCTGGAACCCTTTTTAAAAATTGGCGTTACATTGGTGATCCTCCATTCTTCAGGTATTACAGATGATTTTAATGAAAGTTCACAGATTACTAATAGCAGGTCTGCAATCTCATATTTCAGTTCTTTCAACACGCTTGGATGTATACCATCCGGTCTAGGTGATTTGCTACTATTCAGTTTATCAAATAGTTGTAATACATCTTCCCGGTGTAGCGATATTTCTCTCAATTCCTCTGCAGTATCACCTTTAAATACCACTTCAGTCTTGGGTAACATCCCTACATCTTCCTCAGTAAAGACCGAAGCAAAGAATTTATTCAGTCTCTCCGCTATAGCCTTGTCTCCTCTTACTGCCCCTTTAACCCCTCTATTATCTATTGGTCCAACTGACTCTCTCACAGGCCTTTTGCTACGAATGTACTTGAAAAAGTCTTTATTTCATGTTTTTGCTTCCTTAGCAAGTTCCTTCTCAAATTCTCGCTTTGCCTGCCTTATCAATGCTTTGCATTTAACTTGCCAGTGCTTGTGCTGTTGCCAGTTTTCGTCATTTGGCTCTTTTTTCCATTTCCTGAAAGATGCTTTTTTGGCAGCAACAGCCTCTCTGACCTCACCTTTAAACCATGCTGGCAGTTTTTTGGACTTTCTTCCTCTTTTCTTAATGCGTGGAATACAGCTGGTCTGGGCTTCCAGAATAGTATTTTTAAACAACACCCAAACTTGATTTAAGTCTTTAACCTTTGCAACTGCTCCTTTTAGTTTTTTATTAGCTATATTTCTCATTTTATCATAGTCTCCCTTTCGAAAGTTAAAATGTAGTACTGTGGATTTCCTTACTATCCCTCCTCCACTAATTAAATCAAACACGATCATGCTATGTTCACTATTGCCAAGTGGTCCCAACACACTTATTTCTTGCACCAGATCTGGTGTTCCACTAAAGACTAGGTCCAGTATTGCTTCCCCTCTAGTCGGTTCATGAACCAGCTGCTCCAAGAAGCAGTCATTTATTTCATCTAGAAACTTTATCTCCCTAGCATGTCCTGCCGTGACACTGACCCAGTCGATACCGGGGTAATTGAAATCACCCATTATTACTACACTGCTGTGACTTTTGTTAGCTTCCTTGATTTCTTTGAGCATTTCATCATCCATTTGTTCATTATGGCCAGGCGGTTGATAGTACACCCCCACTGCCATCACCTTCCCCTTCATACATAGAATTTCAATCCATAGAGATTCTACAGCAAAATTTGTTTCCTGCAAAACTTTAATCCTTTCTGACTCAATGCCCTCTCTGACATAGAGCGCAACCCCTCCACCAATTTTATCAGTTCTATCATTACGATATAGTTTGTATCCAGGTATCACAGTGTCCCACTGGTTATCCTCCTTCCACCATGTCTCTGAGATTGCAATCATATCTAACCTCTCATTTAGTGCTATATATTCTAACTCTCCCATCTTATTGTTTAGACTTTTAGCATTTGCATACAAGCATTTCAGAGACTGTATTTTATTAATATTAATCTGGATATTGGTAGGCATGGGTAATTTGGAATCTTTACGCTCTGTCTGCACCATACTCAAGGGCATTTGGGCTACTTTACTCTTTTTTGGAACCTCACTACTTTCGGTAGTATCCTTCAAGGATACCTTCTTCCGAACCATGCGCTCTTGGGCGACTGTCGGCTTTCCCCTATTTTCTAGTTTAAAAGCTTCTC
Organism: Ichthyophis bannanicus; assembly: GCA_033557465.1. NCBI lineage: Eukaryota > Metazoa > Chordata > Amphibia > Gymnophiona > Ichthyophiidae > Ichthyophis > Ichthyophis bannanicus. The sequence continues at coordinate 956,073,186 of CM066032.1, forward strand.
TATCTCCTTTTTAAAGGTTAATGCCAGCAGTCTGGTTCCATCCCAGTTAAGGTGAAGCCCATCCCTTCGGAAGAGCCCCTCCTTTCCCCAGAATGTTCCCCAGTTCCTAACAAATCCAAAACCCTCATCCTTGCACCATTGTCTCATAAACGCATTGAGACTCGAGCTCTGCCTGCGTTTTGGGTCCTGCCCGTGGAACAGGAAGCATTTTGGAGAACGCTACCCTGGAAGTTCTGGATTTCAACTTCCTATCTAAAAGCTTAAATTTAGCCTCCAGAACTTCCCTACCACATTTTCCTATGTCATTGGTACCGACATGTACCAAGACAGCAGACTTCTCCCCAGCACTATCTAAGATCCTATCTAGGCGGTACGTGAGGTCCGCTACCTTCGCACCAGGCAGGCATGTTACCAGGCGATCCTCACGTCCACCAGCCACCCAGCTATCTACATGCCTAATGATTGAATCAGCAACTATAACAGTTGTCCTAACCCTCCCCTCATGGGCACATGGCCCTGGAGAAACGTCCTCGGTGCGAGAGGGTTTTACATCACCTGGAGGACAGGTCCTAGTTACAGGATCACGTCCTGCCACACCAGGGTGATGCTCTCCTCTCACATGACCTCTCTCCTCATTGGCAATAGGGATGCTGGAGGTGGGACTTATGACACCGCCCGCCCCTTAACCTTGAGGGTTAAGGAAGGGGTTGCCTTATGATGCCCTTGAGGCAGTTAGTTGTAGTTGTGTTATGCTTCGAGCAGTAAGGCTGGCAAGAGTTATTTATTTACATGAGGTTTATTTTTCATGTGGCTCATATTGCCATTGTGCAGTTCAAAAGAAGATTACAGACGGTGCAGAAGTTTAAACCAAATAAAACAGGATTAACTGAAACTTTGCCTAACTGGCTTTAAATGCTGTATTTCTTCACATTCCTTTCATGTGCTTTTAACATACAGGCTGATAACAGAAAAGTCCTTTACCAATAAAGCTCAGGTTCTATCAATCACTAGTAGTGCTCTAATTCAGTTTCCCTCCACAAGCTTTCTTGTGTCGGTCAAAGTTCCGTGTCACTGTTATATTACTTCATATATCAGCACAATCCTCTCTCTGCTTAATTGCCTCTATCAATTAAACAGGTAGAACAGTCTATCATCATCTCATCATCATCAGCAGGGGAAAACACCGAATTATGAACAGAGTTTTCTTCCTTATAGCCAGTAACTGGAACACTGTGGTTAAAACTCTTCTTCTGTTCTAAATAATCCTGGAACTCTTTAAGAAGTGATTCAGCATGAAACTTTTCTTCATTGAGCTGTCTTCCTGTCCCCTCAGTGAATAGGTATTGACTGACCCAATCTATCTCAGGCTGCTTATCAGGTTGGTTAGCGTTTGGAAAACAAACATGTGCTGGGCTTTCATTAGCTCCCCACCTTTCCCTGCACGTGGGTGCTGTACATTCAAACTTAGCAGTGCTAGGAGAATATTTAAAAGCTTTTATATCAGCCCTGTCCTGGCTAGGTGACTCAGCTGGTTTAAGAGAATAGTTATTGTCATTCAAAACTTCTCTTTTCTGACACCAGCTGCCACCATCTTGACTGGCTTTGCTTTTAAAAGCAGAACATAGACTTTGTGGCTTTAGAGCATAAACTCCTCTTTCTCTGGGTACCTTATACAGGAGCTTCTCCCTGGGAGGATTCTTTATCCTTCTGCCTCTGTTCCCCAGCTCTGCCTGGTCCTGTAGCCCTGGGTTTCTCAGCGTTCTAGAAGAGCCCTGCCTCCAGCAGTCTCTTTCCTCATCTGAATGCTGCTCCCAGCTATCTTCCAGCTGCAGACTGTTAGGGAAATTATCACAGCAAGGAAACCTCCGTTGCTCTCTTGGCTTCTCTCTCTGGATCTGCTTCTCGATCTCAATCTGTTTCTGGATCTCTTTCTCTATCTTCCTTTCGCTTCCTGGTTCCTGTGTATTTAACCAGGTGCTTCTAGCCTGCACTGCCCGCCTCCCCTTGGGGCGTGCCCAATCACAAGCCTTCCTACTCTCCTCCCTCGAGGTGAGCTGTTTTGCCTGATTGAAAGTGTGTTTTTTTATTTCTGCAGAGAAATCCCTGCTTTCTCCTGCAGTACCGGCTTCTACCACCGGCTGCTCACTTGTATCCATTTGTTCCTGAGGAGCTACTGTGTCACAGATCCCCCCCCCCCCCTTAAGATATCACAGGCTGGCTGTATTTCATCTGCACAGCTCGTGATATGACTCAAGGCATCTGCATTTTTATGGAGTTTTCCGGCTCTGTGCTCTACTTGAAACTCGAATGCCTGGAGGGCCATAAACCACCGCGTCAGCCGTGAGTTGTGATTATGCATCTGATGCAACCACTTCAATGGGGCGTGATCGGTGATTAAAATAATCTTTCTTCCCAAGTAAAAACGCAGAGCTTCGATAGCCCATTTTATGGCTAAACATTCCCGTTCAATGGTGGAGTAGTGTTTTTCCGCTGGGACCAGCTTCCTGCTAAGGAACAGGACGGGATGTTCAATGCCATCATGCCTTTGCGACAAGACCGCACCCAGGCCTGTGTCCGAGGCGTCCGTCTGAACTATAAACGTCTTGGCAAAATCCACCACCTTTAAAACTGGTGCCCCGCAGAGTTGCCTCTTCAGGAGGTCAAACATTCTCTCCGCATCTTCCGTCCACTTCAGCTTAGTGGGTGCGTTTTTCCACAGCATGTCCGTTAGGAGGGCCGTCTTTTCTGAGAAATGGGGAATGAATCTCCGATAATATCCGACCAGTCCTAGAAAGCTGTGCAGTTGCTTCTTCGTAGCAGGTGTAGGGAAGGTCTGGACGCTCGCTATCTTACTAATCAGTGGTTTCACCACTCCATTACCTACAACATGCCCCAAATATTTTACTTCTTGCCCTCCGAAAAGACACTTGGCCGGGTTTAGGGTGAGCCCGGCTTCCCGGATGGCTAGCAAGACCGCTTCGACCCTCTGCAAGTGTTGTGTCCAATTCTCGCTGTGGATGACGACGTCGTCCATATAGGCGACTGCATATGCCTGATGCAGACGGAGGACCATGTCCATAAGTCGTTGGCAAGTGGCCGCGGCTCCGTGCAGGCCAAAGGGCATTCGCTTGAATTGATATAAGCCTATGGGTGTACTAAAGGCTGTCTTCGGCCGGGCCTCCCTGGTAAGGGGCACCTGCCAATAGCCTTTGGACATGTCCAATGTTGTCAAGTATTTAGCCTGTCCTAGGCGGTCAAGTAGTTCCTCAATCCGGGGCATCGGATAGGAATCGAATCGAGAAATGGAGTTCACTTTTCTAAAATCAATACAGAAGCATATTGATCCGTCCGGCTTCGGCACCATAACAATGGGGCTATTCCATGGGCTGCGCGACTCCTCAATGATTCCCATGGCCAGCATTTCCCCCACCTAGCGGACTACCTCCTTCTTCTTTGCCTCAGGCAGTCGATAAGGACGTTGCCTTATGACTTGGCCTGGGGGCGTTATGATGTCATGCTTTATTAGCCTTGTTTCGCCTGGTGTAGGCGTGAGAACATCTTTGTAACGGGAGAGTACTTGATGGAGTTCCTGTTTTTGCGGCCATGAAAGATTCTCATCCAGTCGGGGCTCAGGGCTTTCCTTGCCCTCAGGCAGCTGGGGTCCAAGGTCCTCTTCCTCGACCTCTGCCATTTTCACCGAAGCCGATAAGCCCTGTAGACTCTTAGTTCCAGTGGATCCGAATCCCCGCACACCCCGCAGCGTTGCCGACAGGACAGGCACTTCTTCCAAAGGGGGGAGACCCACTCACTCACAGATCAACTGTGCTATGCGATCTCCCGCCTTGACATTGAAATTACTCTTCCCGAAGTTAAAAAGTAGGACCTTTACAGAACCTCGGTTGTCTGGGTCAATGACCCCTGCCCCGACGTCTATAAAGTATTTCAGGGCTAACCCAGAACGGGGTGCTAGTCGCCCATAGCATCCAATTGGCAGCTCTATTTGCAAAGCGGTGTCCACTAGTGCCTTCCCATCCGCCGGGACTACCACATCTTCAGCGCTAGTGAGGTCGAATTCCGCGGCGCTGGGCGTGGCTCTTTTAGGTGCCTGAGCGCTGGGCGTCAGCCTACAGAACTTTAGGACGAACCTAGGCTTTTCTCCCCTGGGAACTTCCCTTTCTTGTCTCTGCTTGCTGGCTCTAGCCACTGAAGAAGTAGGAACGTATTTTACTTTTTCCGTGGCCAGAGCTTGAACCTCGCTGGCAACTTTTCCTGTGTGGGCACTCTCTCGCTCCTGCAGGCCCTGTTCTATCCCTTTGTGGAATTGGGGCCAATCTTTCCCTAAGATTACCGCTTGGGGAAGACCCGGGACCACTGCTAAAGGGATAGTCCTATGTGTGCCTAACCCTTTTATGTGTAATTTGTACACTGGGTATGTGGAAGTTCCACCATGTACGCACCTTATTTTCACAGAAGTAACAGGCTGAATCACTTCTCCTCCCTGCTTGGCCTCTATCTCATGCCATAACTCCTTCGAGAGCATACTCAACTCCGCCCCGGAGTCCAGCAACGCCTGGGTAGTAATTCCCTGTACTTCTATGGACAGAAGAAAACCTTGCCTGTCTCTTATAGCATTGCTAGCTATTAATGCAGTTTTTACATGACATTGTCTTTGCAAATGCCCTTGCTGACCACATTTATAACAGGTTTTCATATCTTTCCCTCCTTTCCATAAAGGCATGTATATTTTCACAGGACTGCTCTCATCCCTTCGTGCCTTTTCTGATCTGCACCCCTGCCACTCCTGGGAAGTAGAGCCACCTCTCTGGCCTGTAATCTCGGCCTCAATATACCTTTCCGAGAGTGCTACTGCCTCCTGAGGGGTTTTGCAGTTCTGTAATATCAGAAAAGTACGGATACTACTAGGAAGTGCATTCATATACTGTTCTAGTATTAGCTCATTCACAATAGCTTCCACAGTTTTCCCTTCTGGATTTAACCACTTGGTAAGTATACTGTGTATCCGATGGCACAGAGATTTTGGAGTCTCACCGGGCTTTAATCTTACACTCCTTAGGCGAGTGCGATAAGCTACCGGAGTGAGTCCCAATCTCTCCCTGATTGCTCTTTTAATTTCCTCATAGCTTCCCGCTAAATCAGCTGGCATGGCACGGTAGGCAGCTAGCGCCTCCCCTGTAAGGGACGCTGCCAACCTTAGCGGCCAGTGCTCCTTAGGCCACAAACTAAGCTGTGCAAACCCTTTCAAAGCTGGTTAAGTAATCATCTACGTCATCTTTATCTGTGAGTTGTCCAAAATTGAACAGAGTTCCTGGTTGTATGCTAACATGGTGTAAATTGTCTGTTAGAGTGGAACCTGTTACGGGAGCTGGAACAGGCGCTGGCTTCTTCTCCCGGAGCATCTCCTCCATCAACTCTAGCAGAGGTTTCTGCTGCTCCTGGAAGCTGGCGTTAGCTCTCGCCTGAGCCTCCAAAGACATGACTCTCTGACGCTCCAACTGTGTTGCCATCCAAGTAAAGACCTCTTTGGCCTCCAACGCCATCTTCGAACCTAGAAAAAAGAGAAACACACACAGACCCAAGTACGATACCACTGAAACAAAGTTTTCCTTTCCCTTTTGAAAGTATACTTTTTTTTTTTTCCTTTCTTTTCCCCCAGTCACCACTAGGAGACCTCCCCTGGCCCCGGTATCCTCGGTACCCTGGGTGGATACCCTTTACCTGGCTCAGGAGTTATATAGGCGTGTCAGCAATGAAGTTCAGCCTCCTGCAATCCCCTTCCACTGCTGGGCTCGGCAGCACCTCTGCTGGGCTCTTCTGGAAGTCTGTGGTTGCAGCTCCTGCTATGGCCACTTCCTGTGTCTGCAGAAATCTTCAAATCCTCAATACTACGCCACTCTTATGACACCGCCCGCCCCTTAACCTTGAGGGTTAAGGAAGGGGTTGCCTTATGATGCCCTTGAGGCAGTTAGTTGTAGTTGTGTTATGCTTCGAGCAGTAAGGCTGGCAAGAGTTATTTATTTACATGAGGTTTATTTTTCATGTGGCTCATATTGCCATTGTGCAGTTCAAAAGAAGATTACAGACGGTGCAGAAGTTTAAACCAAATAAAACAGGATTAACTGAAACTTTGCCTAACTGGCTTTAAATGCTGTATTTCTTCACATTCCTTTCATGTGCTTTTAACATACAGGCTGATAACAGAAAAGTCCTTTACCAATAAAGCTCAGGTTCTATCAATCACTAGTAGTGCTCTAATTCAGTTTCCCTCCACAAGCTTTCTTGTGTCGGTCAAAGTTCCGTGTCACTGTTATATTACTTCATATATCAGCACAATCCTCTCTCTGCTTAATTGCCTCTATCAATTAAACAGGTAGAACAGTCTATCATCATCTCATCATCATCAGCAGGGGAAAACACCGAATTATGAACAGAGTTTTCTTCCTTATAGCCAGTAACTGGAACACTGTGGTTAAAACTCTTCTTCTGTTCTAAATAATCCTGGAACTCTTTAAGAAGTGATTCAGCATGAAACTTTTCTTCATTGAGCTGTCTTCCTGTCCCCTCAGTGAATAGGTATTGACTGACCCAATCTATCTCAGGCTGCTTATCAGGTTGGTTAGCGTTTGGAAAACAAACATGTGCTGGGCTTTCATTAGCTCCCCACCTTTCCCTGCACGTGGGTGCTGTACATTCAAACTTAGCAGTGCTAGGAGAATATTTAAAAGCTTTTATATCAGCCCTGTCCTGGCTAGGTGACTCAGCTGGTTTAAAAGAATAGTTATTGTCATTCAAAACTTCTCTTTTCTGACACCAGCTGCCACCATCTTGACTGGCTTTGCTTTTAAAAGCAGAACATAGACTTTGTGGCTTTAGAGCATAAACTCCTCTTTCTCTGGGTACCTTATACAGGAGCTTCTCCCTGGGAGGATTCTTTATCCTTCTGCCTCTGTTCCCCAGCTCTGCCTGGTCCTGTAGCCCTGGGTTTCTCAGCGTTCTAGAAGAGCCCTGCCTCCAGCAGTCTCTTTCCTCATCTGAATGCTGCTCCCAGCTATCTTCCAGCTGCAGACTGTTAGGGAAATTATCACAGCAAGGAAACCTCCGTTGCTCTCTTGGCTTCTCTCTCTGGATCTGCTTCTCGATCTCAATCTGTTTCTGGATCTCTTTCTCTATCTTCCTTTCACTTCCTGGTTCCTGTGTATTTAACCAGGTGCTTCTAGCCTGCACTGCCCGCCTCCCCTTGGGGCATGCCCAATCACAAGCCTTCCTACTCTCCTCCCTCGAGGTGAGCTGTTTTGCCTGATTGAAAGTGTGTTTTTTTATTTCTGCAGCGAAATCCCTGCTTTCTCCTGCAGTACCGGCTTCTACCACCGGCTGCTCACTTGTATCCATTTGTTGCTGAGGAGCTACTGTGTCACAGACTTCAGGACTATATCCCTGTAGGTCTCGTCCATGTACTTCTCTGTCTTTCTTATGTCTTCCAGGTCTGCTACTCTAGCCTCTATGGAACGGACTTGTTCCCTGAGAGCAAAGAGCTCCTTGCACTTAGTGCATATGTAAGACCTCTCACCAACTGGGAGTAAATCATACATGTAACACTCAATGCAAAAGACTGGAAAGCCTCCATCTTGCTGCTGGACTGTTGTCTGCATCTTAGCTTAAAGCTTGTGTTTAGGTCTTTAAATTCTGTATTTACTAAGGGTTGGTGTATATGATTATACTAATAAAAGTGTATCTAATACCTCTAATATACCTTGTTCACATGAAGCTTAATTAATCTCAGGTCCTCAATGTATGACTGATTTGGATAAAGAACTGCACCTGAGAGCAGCCCCTTTCCTCTAAGACATGTAAGTACCTATAAAGCTACAATTACCCCAATGGTGGGTGGGTGTTGGGGAGGGAGGAAGGGAAATAAGACCTATTAAATGAGGGCTGTTACAAGGTACCCTGTCCTTTTTACCCTCAGCAGGGGGGGAGGGGGTTAATCCCTCAGGTAGGCTAGAGCAGGAAATTTTTTTTAAAACGCAGCAGGTTCTGTGGACAGAGCAGGAAGAGATATTTATTTAAAATTAACAGTTAACCTGGCTACCACACAAAGGCCAGTTAGTTGAGAGAGGCAAGGTAAGTTATACAGCTGAGAAAGCTGAAGGTGCCTTACATTACGGTGCCCGGATGGTGCACCAAGGAAAGGCAATGAACATGTGATGGTGGGAAGGAGAGTTGGGAGCTGATGGACCTGCCATATCTGTGGGCATCCTATGTAGTTGCTAGTAAAGTGGACAAACATGTTGGAGGTAGCTGTACCGATGCACAGGGTGTTGGCAATGTAACGTGCTGCTATGAATGTGGGTGGTGGAGGAGGGGAATTCGGGTCTCCCAGTGGAAGCAGAGGTGCCAGGATATTTGCAATGATAGGTGGACAGGGGAGTACTGCTGCCATGCAGATCAGGCACAGGCGAAGCAAGTACGCACAGACACAATGCAGAATTGGTTATCAGTACAGGACGTAGGGTAGCAGCCTGCACAAGTGGACAGGACTGTACACAGCTAACAGAGGCAGATAGATGGGCTGAGGGTTGTTTGGCAAGTGAGATGAGGGTGTTATGGGCTGGCAGCACAGATCTGCAGGGATGTGACTGTTCCAAATATGAAAATGATTTCAGTGTGACAGGCTTATAAATACGTGACTAAGATGGAATTGAACCCATGGCCCCCTGTTTATGGAATCCATGTACTAACCAGTAGATCACACCTCCATGGTTCTTAGCAAGACAATGGCTGGATACAGAAGGACTTCAGGTCACCCCACAAGATGTCAGCTGTGTGTGCCAGGATAGGGTAACCCCACCAGTACCCATGCTGCACTGCACATGCAGACCAGCAGTTTACGGCTGATCACCATATGGCGGATGCACCTCTCCAGCACCTCAGCTTGGTATGGCAAACTGACAGTGTGTGATACTGGCACAGGGCGGCTACAGACCATGCCACTGCACATGTTCTGTGTTCACCCTGAGGGTGAGGATGGGTGCCTGGCATCAGGTCTGCCATACCTGTGGCGCTGGGGTTTGACTGTGCTACAGATACCCATAGCTACCTGTGTGTAGCAGGTGTTCCCTGCAGTGGGACTTAGCATCACCCTGTATATGTCCCAATCACATCTGGGGCAGGTGTTCTGGGATCCACCCAGAACAGTGTATACCCAGTATTACAATGTGGCTGCCATAGTCACCTATTAGGGCAGGGGGGATGTCTGGACTCACATTAGGTACATGTAGCAATGCCTAATATACTGCTCTCTCCAGGGTCAGAGTGGTTTATAATATACGTGCCTTGTCTCAAAATATACCTTTTTGTAATTGCGGCAGTGGAGGGACTTGCAACCAGCAACCCCAGTCCCCTCGGCCAGAGGCTGTCATCCAGGGGGATGAACCAGATCAGTACCTGGTACTGGGGCCCTGGTAGACCAGCAGTAATGCTGGGAGTAGATCTGGATAGCCTCAGCTGCCATCCACCGAGGTCTGACATTCACCAGCAGAAGGCACAGTCAGACTGTACCTGCTGCACCCCACCAGGTGTTCCAGCCATACAGGTACTAACTGCAGGCAGTCCGTATTGTATGTTCCCAGAGAAACAATGTGCACTCAAAGTTGAGATATACAGCACAGACACCCAACAGGTACCTCAGTGATTGGGCTCCAGAAATGGAATCACACCAGTATCACTTGAAACAAACATTACTTTGCACTATGTGGGAACTTAGCCAAGCCATGGTCACTACTCGGTCAGAGTTAGTGTGTCCTCCCAGCATGACATGCTGTGGCCACCCTGTCCATGCAGGTGGTGGTGGGGCCCTATGATGTCCCAGCCATTGCTCTTCCCCCGAGGCAGGCGCATCATGCCCAATCTGCCCTGTCCAGCCCATACCCACAATACCTTGCTCCTCAGTATGCACATTTGGAGGCTCACGCTGGCAAGAGTGTATGTATTGTGGGCCCAGTAAAGGGTAGGAAACCACAGAACAATGGATAGACATTGTCACCCACTCACCTCCCAGAGGCCATAGGCATGGGTGGATTAGCAGGGTAAGTTCTTTAATAGCTGTGGAGTATAGTAGAGAGGCTTGGCAATGCCCTCTGGGATTTGTAGTTCCACAACTTTAGCAAAAAGAAAGTAGTTGTAGTCGGAGTGATAAGGATTTAAACAGGATTCATTCCCTTCCCAGGGTTGGATTTTCACACAATGAAATAAGGTAACACAAAAACCATACGTCTGGTATCAAAATTAAAGAGATATTTGAACAAAGGATATGCTTATCTTCAGCTTTCACAATGGAGGCAAAAATGGTAAAAGAAAACAGTTTCCTTCACAAAACTCTTCCTGTCTGTTTTCTTTACGAATTAGCTCCTATAGCTCTTCAGCATAGAGAAGATATGCTATCAGATAAGGTATATGTACAGTCCATGTAAATATCACCATTAGACTCCTCAGACGGATCACATTGCATATCTTCTATATCTGGGTAAGTTTCCCGGTGAGTGAAACTTCTGTTCTGACTGCTGAGTTCCTCTCTATAGCTCTGGGAGTTACCTTCCCCCACCAGCCTAGAGGTGAATGGGTAATTACCATAATCACTATAGTCTCTCTCAGAGGCGGCACATAATTCTTGATAAGTGCAGGGCTTATTGCTATAGTCTAAGCTTCTCCTATTAGGAAGAATAAGGTTACCTTTTAGCAGTTTCCCTTCAACGTTCCTCCCTCGAGCACAGCTCTGCTCGTTGGAAGGCTTTTCACTCCGTGTCTGTTTGAGCTTTCTCCTTGGCACCAAATTATCTTCAGGATAATGGTTTTCTCCTGCTGGGTACCTTGTGCTGGGTGACTGGTCTTGCCTTAGCCTGGCCTCAGAGCTACTACCTCTGCTTCCTCTGTAGCGAGGTTCTCGGAAGCACTGGTCAGCTGTGCACTGCTCTTCCAAACAGCCCTTCCTGGGTTTCTCAGCACTGCATCTCCCTGGTAGTCTCCTTTGGTCAGCAATAGGTTTTAACCAGCATGGAGATCCTTCTCTCCTGCCTCTCAAGCTTCTCTCCTTGCTTGGAGTTCTCCTGCTATCGAGACTTCTCTCCCTGCCAGCACGTCTCTCCTCAGCAGTTGTCTATTTTGTATTTCTCCCTTTAGGAGTCCTCTCTCCAGCAGCTCTCCCACTACTCTCAGGTGAGTGATTTTTAACTGAGTAGCTTGTGATGTTGGCTCCGCCCCTTGTCAGCTGCCCCTCATCCCCTGATGAGCCACGAGCTAGCTTTGGGTCTGGGCGTTCCCCTACACCACGTGAAATAGCTTGTGTATAGTTCCTATGGCAATCTTTGGCCCTGTGTATCTCTGAGCTGTCAAAGTTAGCTCCGTTTTGTTCAGAATCCCCTATCTCCATGGGCTCTGACCGCTGCACCTCATGACAGATCCCCCCCCCCTTAAAACATTACGGGCTGCCGAACTTTCAATCGGACAGCTCGTAATCTTATCTTGGGATGTGTATCGCTGCTCTACGTAAGTCATACTGGCAGTGGCCGACCTATCCTTCCATGGCTTAAGGAGGTTTAGGTGATACACCTGTTGGCGTTCCTTTTCATTCTCTATTCTATATGAGACAGGGCCCAGCCTCTTTACTACAGTGCATGGCCCTTTCCAGTGAGCCTCAAATTTTGGTCCTGGATCTGCCACCTGGACAAGCACTTTATCACCTATCTCCAATTTCCTAGGTTTCGTGCCCCTGTCGTAATACTGCTTTTGTTTCCTCTTGCTGGCCTGCAGATTTTCCATCGAGGATTTTGCTGTCCTTTCCAAGCGTTCCCTCAGACCTTTTAAGAACTGAGGTACTTCCACCTCTGATGTGTCTGGTTCTACCCACTGCTCATGTAAAATATCTAATATCCCTCTAGGGGATCTACCGAACATGAGTTCGTATGGGGATGCTTTCAATGAGGTTTGTACGCGTTCTCTACAGGCGTACAATACGAACGGGAGTAAAGTATCCCAGTCTGATATCTCTCCTTTTTTTAAACCCCTCCTAAGCATTTGCTTGATGGTTTGATTCATGCGTTCTACCAGACCATTTGTTTGGGGATGGTACGCTGCAGTTCGTATGTGCTTTATACCGAAGGCCTCCCATATGGTAGCCAAATGCTTGGATAGAAAATTGCTACCTTGATCGGTAAGTACCTCCCTAGGAAACCCCACCTCACAGAAGAGCTTCACAAGCTCTCAGGCTATGTTCCTCGCCTAGGTGTTCCTTAAGGGAATAGCCCATGGGAATCATGTGGCATGGTCTACTATCACCAGCAGGTACTGGAAACCTCTCAGTGTTCGGGTCATAGGGCCTACCATGTCTATTCCTATGCGACTCATAGGTACCGCTATGGTGGGTGTAGATACCAATGGTACAGCCCTAGGTCTTAGCGCTGTCACTCTCTGACATGAGGGACAAGACTCGCAGTACAGCCTGGTTTCCTTAAATACCCCCGGCCAATAAAAGCGACCTAATATTTGGTCCAGGGTGCCCTGGATTCCCTTATGGCTTCCTATGGGATGGTCGTGTGCCAGACGTAATACCGTGGCCTTAAACGTCGTTGGCACTACCAATTGTTTTCTAATTGCCTCAGTGTAAGGGTCCATACTTTCCCTGTATAAAATCTCGTTCTCCAGGAAAAACCTGGGCAGTGTAGGCCGGGTTTCTTGGGCCCATTCGAAGGCTCTTTTAAGCGCTGGGTCGGCCCGCTGTTCCGTGGGGAATGATGGAAATTTATTCACCAGCTCAGCGGGTACCCAGGGCAAACCTGCTCCAGCCTCCAACTCGGCCCTCCCTCGGGTCCTATGTTGCCTCTCTTGACGGCTCTTGGCCTTGGCTTTTCTGCCCCCCTTTACTGGCTCGTGGACTAAATCACCGTGCGTGGGGAGAATATCTAATGCTTCCTCATTCGCCTCCTCATCCTGGGATCCTACCACCTCCTCAGGCTCTTCCGTGCCCCCAGATGATGTCTCTCCCACCCCCGAGGTTCCGGCTTGCGCCCGGGTGGAAACTAGGCCTGACCAGGTAGTTAAACCTGCTACCAGCCCCTTATAAAAGGATGGCCAATCTCTGCCTAGAATAATGTCCCTGGGTAATGTGGGGATTATAGCTACTGGTAATGTTTGTTCGGTGTCCAACCCCCGCACAGACAATTTCTGTAAAGGGTACTGTGAGAATGCCCCATGTATGCATTTTACCCTCACCTGGCTCTCTGCTTGACTCGGGGGCGACGAACGGCGCCTCTCGATGGCTTCCCAGAGCCTGCGGGAAATCATGCTCTGGTCAGCCCCCGAGTCAAGCAGTGCCAGCGCTTCTACCCCTTCTACCTTAACATGCAGAAGAAATCCGTCCTGTGCTGGCTTGTCCACTCCAGACATGAGGACAGTCCACTTGATGCAGTCCTTTTGGAAATGTCCAGCTCTCCCGCATAGATAGCATTTCCCTTTATGTGCAAGCAAAATATTATCATTAGCATTCATATTTTTTACATTACACATTTTCTTCTGGGGATACCTCCCTTTCTTACAATCTGCCATACCTACTGCCTGCATTACCCCAAACCCTGAGGTGTCAGCTATCTGGGCTTCTAAAAACCTGTCGGCCAGACTAGCTGCTTCATCGGTAGATTGGCAGTTTTGTAAGGTCAGGTATGTTTTCATTTCTGTGGGCACAGCTTGGATAAATTGCTCCAAGACCACTGTGTCAAGTACAGATTCCATGGTCCTCCTTTCTGGAGTTAACCACTTCCAGACCAAATTCCTCAACCTTTGATACAAGGCTTTTGGTGTCTCCTGCAACTTCATTTTGGCCTCTCTGAACATCCTCCTATAATGTGAGGTAGTAAGCCCTAGCCTATCCTTGACTGCCTTTTTTTATTTCGCTATAATCAGCAGCAAGGGTTGCAGGCATTGCCTTGTAGGCTTAGAGGGCTTCACCGGTAAGTGAAACCGCAAAACGTGTTGCCCATTGCTCACTAGGCCATTTCAAGGCTTCGCCTATGCATTCAAAAGCATCAATAAAATCATCTACATTGTCATGAGGACTCAATTGCCCTAGAGAGAATGCATGACTAGCATTTAGTCCTACCCCTGGTATTATTGAGGGGCTTTCAGTCCCAAGTTCTTGTGGTTTCCTCAAAAGTGCTTCCATAGCGTCCAACAGTGGTTTCTGTTGCTCCCTCATCATGCTGGCACTTTGCTCCTGGATATGGCGAGCTAGTTCAAACTGCTTATCCCACTGGAGTTGCATCCACTGCATGATGTCTCTGGGCTCCATTCCTCCCGTCTATACCATGTGGAGAAAAGAGAAAAAACACCAAGTGCGGCACCTTATATTTCCTCTCCCCTTAGTCCTTCAGCACAGCAGTGCCCTCTTTCCTGCACAAATCCTCCCACGTTTATGCCCCAGGTAACGTTACCTTAGGCTTCGTGTAGAGGTCAGCTTACAAGAAAGGTTACTGCTTCTTTCACCGACCGGTCTGTCAGTAAACTTGCTTCTAAGGTCTTCAGGTATCGTAGCAGTTTCTTTAATAGTGTTCTTTTTTTTTTTTCTTTATTTCAAGGTAAAAATCCTGCCAACTATGCCAAACATGTCACCCACTCACCTCCCAGAGGCCATAGGCATGGGTGGATTAGCAGGGTAAGTTCTTTAATAGCTGTGGAGTATAGTAGAAAGGCTTGGCAATTCCCTCTGGGATTTGTAGTTCCACAACTTTAGCAAAAAGAAAGTAGTTGTAGTCGGAGTGATAAGGATTTAAACAGGATTTATCCCCTTCCCAGGGTTGGATTTTCACACAATGAAATAAGGTAACACAAAAACCATACGTCTGGTATCAAAATTAAAGAAACATTTGAACAAAGGATATGTTTATCTTCAGCTTTCACAATGGAGGCAAAAATGGTAAAAGAAAACAGTTTCCTTCACAAAACTCTTCCTGTCTGTTTTCTTTACGAATTAGCTCCTACAGCTCTTCAGCATAGAGAAGATATGCTATCAGATAAGGTATATGTACAGTCCATGTAAATATCAGCATTAGACTCCTCAGACGGATCACATTGCATATCTTCTATATCTGGGTAAGTTTCCCGGTGAGTGAAACTTCTGTTCTGACTGCTGAGTTCCTCTCTATAGCTCTGGGAGTTACCTTCCCCCACCAGCCTAGAGGTGAATGGGTAATTACCGTAATCACTATAGTCTCTCTCAGAGTCGGCACATAATTCTTGATAAGTGCAGGGCTTATTGCTATAGTCTAAGCTTCTCCTATTAGGAAGAATAAGGTTACCTTCTAGCAGTTTCCCTTCAACGTTCCTCCCTCGAGCACAGCTCTGCTCGTGGGAAGGCTTTTCACTCCGTGTCTGTTTGAGCTTTCTCCTTGGCACCAAATTATCTTCAGGATAATGGTTTTCTCCTGCTGGGTACCTTGTGCTGGGTGACTGGTCTTGCCTTAGCCTGGCCTCAGAGCTACTACCTCTGCTTCCTCTGTAGCGAGGTTCTCGGAAGCACTGGTCAGCTGTGCACTGCTCTTCCAAACAGCCCTTCCTGGGTTTCTCAGCACTGCACCTCCCTGGTAGTCTCCTTTGGTCAGCAATAGGTTTTAACCAGCATGGAGATCCTTCTCTCCTGCCTCTCAAGCTTCTCTCCTTGCTTGGAGTTCTCCTGCTATCGGGACTTCTCTCCCTGCCAGCACGTCTCTCCTCAGCAGTTGTCTCTTTTGTATTTCTCCCTTTAGGAGTCCTCTCTCCAGCAGTTCTCCCACTACTCTCAGGTGTGTGATTTTTAACTGCGTAGCTTGTGATGTTGGCTCCGCCCCTTGTCAGCTGCCCCTCATCACCTGATGAGCCACGAGATAGCTTTGGGTCTGGGCGTTCCCCTACACCACGTGAAATAGCTTGTGTATAGTTCCTATGGCAACCTTTGGCGCTGTGTATCTCTGAGCTGTCAATGTTAGCTCCGTTTTGTTCAGAATCCCCTATCTCCATGGGCTCTGGCCGCTGCACCTCATGACAACATACACACACCCACTCCTATTGCAGCATTGTGCAAAGATAGGGGTGGCTAGCAGTACTGCCTACCACACTGGTCCCAATCACAGTGCAGGCATTGCTAAGGCATGCAGGAGCTAGTATTAATGCTCTGGTGATAACTGCTGCTCCTTGCCGGTGCCACCAGCTTGCCTCTCCAAGAGGCTTTGGTTAGTGGAGCCTGTGTGTGGGTGTTTGTACTCCTGTTGGCTAAGGCTTTGGAGATTGCCCATGTTGCTGTTGTATGTGCAATGTAGGGTAAAATTCGAGAACATTCTCTGTCAGATCCACAGCTGGGACCTGAACTTGTGACCTTCTGCTCCAGGACACACTGGCTATGTATACTGCACCACACTGGCAGAGCAGTCCCTGGGGCTACCTTTGCTGTTCATCAGACAGACCTTGTTTGTTGCACTGCACGCCACACACTGGAGCAGGTCATGGCCTCGGTCCACTGCAGGCGGGTGCCACTACCCCCTCCGCAACCAACCCCCCCCCCCCCCGCCACGCTGACATGCCCATATACTGTCGATGCTGGTAGTGTGCAGTCCCAGGCCATCCAATGTGCAGGTAAGCAGGTGCCTAGGGTTGGGGGTGCAAAGGCATGCATGGACATCCACACATCTCCCCAGCTCCGCCTGCCATTGTTTTGTCACTTCTGCATGGGGGTGAGATGGCTGGGGGGGGGGGGGGTCAGGTTGGTGATCTAGCAACTGTTGGCTAGGGTGGACCTGCTAGATAGATTGTGTTTTGCCAGCAGACTGTGGACAGGCTGGGGCATGCAGTGTGGGTACAGTGTATCCAATTTGGACTACTGGCTGTATACATGTTTCAGACCATGCGTGGTCACACCCTGCACTGACCTCCAGGGGCTGTTTTGCATGGGGGGGGGGTCATTTACCTGGGTTTACAAGCAGTTTGTGATGTACCCTGGGGACAGTACGTATACCCTTGTTTGAGTGGTCCCTAGATGTGCACTGCTTGCCCCATTACAGCCATTGTGTTTCCTGTGTGACGTTTGGGGTTCTTGCAGGGTACGTGTCCCTTGGATGGGATACTGTGGAACACAGACTACTGGGCATGTTTGACCTTGGTCAGCTGCTGTATTGCAGTTTTCCAGTTTTTGTGTTCGTATGTGCCACCTAGGCGACTGCCTGGTCTGCCCTGTGCCCCACCTGCCCCCACTGCATGTCCCACCTGAAGCCCCCTTTGCCCCATTTGCACCATTACCATAGTGCCCTTTCATACTTGGGCACTATGATGTTGCTGCAAATGGGGCACTGCTGTCACTTTTCTTGGGCTCTCTGTCTGTGCTGTACATTGCTGACACTGAAATGGTCTCTCTCTCCTGCAAATGTGCATTTACCGACAGGTTTGCACTGGCGGTAATGTCCCAGCATTAATGTTCCAGTGTTAGTGTAGCAGGGGCCTCTCCATGCCCACTCCCCGCTCATTGACCCCTTCTCTCCGCCTTCTCTCCACCCTCTGGGACAGTTACCATCAGGTAACATTACCGCGTGGTAACGTTACATCTGGTAACGTTAATGCGCGGTAACGTTGCCAATGCTACATTACCACGCTTTAGTAAACATATCAATTAGACGTCCTCTTTCTGACGTGCTACTTCAATAATTCTTTAGTGCTACACCCAGGTGTGCAGGCAGAATTTTGACACCTAACAGGGAAGAGTGACTGCAGCCTCAGTCTGTAGAAGATTTTCTGCCTAATCTCCCCATTCACTGTGTTGTCCTCCAGTCAGCAGGAGGAGATGGTAAGCAGCACTTCTTTGCTGGCTACTGCCTTCTCTTCCGCCATCTTTCCTTTGAAGTCAGAACCACACTGGACCCTGTGGCCTCACAAAACCCATCTGCCTCGCACAGTTTGAACTGCAGAGGAAAGCTGGCAAAGGATGTGATAGCATCAAGTAAAAACACTGTTCAACAATAATCCCAGGGAGGGTGAAGGTGATTATGCTGGATGGATGGAATGAGAAGGATAACATGATTATGCCAGGAGAAGGGGGTTGAAGGGGGTTCAATATAATTATCTTATTTATTTATTTATTTATTTATTTATTTAAAAGCTTTTATATACTGCGCTCTTTAATTTTCAGTGTGGTTTACAATTAACAAGTCTTGCAGTAGGCCAGTAAGAACTGCCTAGTGCTTACATAGAACAGGATCAGTAACTTGGAGCTGTAACTGGGAGAATTATTTACATATTCAACCATCAAAGCAGTGGCTGAGTAACTATTTACAAGTTAGATGTTAGGCCCAAACTGAATGATTAAGACTGGGTCTTCTCGGTTAATACATTAATCATTATAGCCATACAATACTCAATATAGTCAGTATATCAGCACTTGTTGAATGTACCCAATGGGCAGTTCTGCAGCTGGGCTAATCTTAGACGGTTTGCGAGGTGTTGGGTCCAATTTGAGTGAGTTGGGGTGTGGGATGTGGTTGTGTTATGTTTGGCTGTGAAAAGTGTAGAAGGAATAGGTGATGCTTGAGGGTTTTCCTGAATTGTGTGAGGTCTCTGATTGCTCTGATATTTGGTGGGAGGTTATTCCAGCACTTTGGGGCAAAGAAAGCGAAGGCTCTATTCCTGGTTGCTTGTATACATTTTGTGGATTCCATAGGGCAACGTGTTGGCGGTTACCGTCCTTCTCGACCTGTTTTTGGGAGTGGGGGTGAGGAGGGCTGTGAGGGACGAGGGGGATATCATGTTAATGGCTTTGAATGTGAGGAGTAGTGCCTTGTATGTGAGTCTGCAGTTTAACGGTAACCAGTGAAGGTCTTTAAGAATGGGTGTGATGTGGGTTCTTCTGGATAAACCACAGAGAATGCAGACAGCCGCGTTCATCGCAAGTTGTAATGGGTTGAGGGTGCTCTTGGGGAGGCCATGCAGAATGATGTTCGCATAGTCAAAATGTGGTGTTACCAGCGTCTTGTTCTGAAATCGTCGGGTGCTAGCATGGGTCTTAGGTGCCTTAGAGTCTTGATTTTGTTGTATATCATCCTGGTGGTGTTCTTTATGTGCTCTTTGAAGTCAAGATGTTGGTCAAGCATAATGCCCAAGTAGTGTATCACAGGTTTGCTTGGGAGCTCTGCATCTCTCACCTTCAAGGTAGTGGGGGGAGAAACGTTTTTGTTCTTTGTAATGAACAGGACCTCCGTTTTCTTGAAGTTAATATGGAGGTTCTGAGCTTGAAGCCAGTCAGTGATTGCATTGAAGCAATCTACTAGAGGGGTAAAGTCAGGATGCATGACTTTGATTGGTGCAAACAGCAAGACATCATCTGCATAGATCAGGCTGGAGATATTGAATGAGCGAATGATTTTGCATATAGGTTGCATATATACATTAAAGAGTAGTGTGGACAGAGAGGAGCCTTGGGGTACTCCCTGATGTTGCTGGAATGGTTCGGATGTTGTGGATCCCATCCGCACATGTTGCCATCGGTCAGCTAGGTAGGATTTGCACCATTTCCAGGCCAGGCCCTGGATTCCCTTCTCATGGAGTCGTGTAAGGAGTTGATCATGATGACAGAGTCGAATGCAGCAGCAATGTCAAGGAAGATGAGTGCAAACCCATTTTCGATGTTGTCTATTCCTCTGCTTAAGGTGTTGGTTAGTGTGACGAGTAAAGTCTCGACTCCATGGGATTCTCGAAACCCGTGCTGGCAGGGATCTAGGGGGGCTGATGTGTCAATGTGTTGCTGGATTTGTCTTTGGACAACCTTCTCAATTATTTTGGCTAGTAGGGGTATACTCTGTGGCGCTGCGCCCCGACTAGGCGGTCGCCTATAGGTTGCAGCGTGCCACCTCATAACATTTATTTTGCTCCATCTTAAGAGCTAGGACTTCTGACAATGTAGTTGTGGGTCAAGAAGACAGTCCGAGTGGGTTTTGGCAAACACAGGAAATTTATTTATTTATTTTTTTTGACAAGACTTTGCAAACAACTTTCATTGTGTAGCATTTGAACAGGACAACTTAAAGAGGATATTTTCTCCAATCAGAATTATCGTACAAAACAATGTCCTGGTAGTGCTCAAGAATAAACTTTTTTCATGTATAACAAACTGTATTTTCTTCTTCAAATGCCAGGGTTAAACTTAGTGCTCATTGGTTCCCAGTGCCTTCAGTAAAGGTATCAGCTTCTTTTAAACTGTGCAAGCTTAAACAAGGTTCCTTCTTCCTGTTTCTATTATCCACAGAATAACAGCTTCTTAAGACATTCAGTTTACACTTAGGCACTTCAGTTAGCTCTAACAATGGCAATCCCTTTTCTTTCCAAGGTTTTCCAGCGCTCAGAACAACAAGGCTTTTTCTAGGCTAAACCGGTTCCGGTTTTCTCTGAGCTTAAAACTCTTGGCCTTCTTTTACTCTGATGCTAGACAAAGAGAGCAATCCATTAAACTATCACCAGAGTCCTGTTCCCTCTCACAGGGCTCCATGTCCATACTTTCACAAACAGTCACATTCCTCTGGGCTTGGAACTTGCTCTGTGCACGCAGGCTTGACTTCTTTTAAAAGCTTAAATAGTTTGTTCCACTGAGACTTCTGTCTCCCCTCTGAGTTCCTAGGGTGACTGCAAGGCTTCCTGTCTCTGCATAAAATATCCAAAGGCTCTGACTGTCTGACCTTGCTTGTGGTAACACTCTGCCTTACAGGTTTTAAAAGGGGTAAAACCTTTCTCCTGGAATCTTCTAGTGCTGCTCCTCTAACAGGGCTACAACCTTCAGTTTCCCCAGGAGTATCCCTCCTACCTTCAAACCGGGCTGTAGACCTCTCACGGCAGGGGCTCCTCTCTGGAGTGCAGCCTTCTGAACAAAAGCTGCTCTGAGAGCTTCTCCGGTGTCTGTTCCTAGACACTCTCTGCCTTTGACGCCTGAAGTTTGAGTTCTCCTTAGTCTGCTGTGTATATTCCCTTTTCACATTGCCTGTAAACTGCTTTCTCAGCCCCTCTCTCCTGGACGGCTCGAGACTGACTCTGTCTCCAGTCCTGTGCCTGCTACAGTGGCTGGCTTTGTTCCCGTCTCTGAGACTCTGGCTGGTTCTGTTCCCTTATCCTCCACTCTGGCCTTGGCCCTGGCACCGGCTCTGGCTGTGGCTTTCTCTGAGACTGTGTCTCCTGCTCTCCGTGAGCCTGTCTCTGTATCTGGAACTGGAACTAGAACAAGAGCTGGAACTGGAACTCCTCCGCCTGCTTCTTTCTCCTTTCCTCCTTCCTGCTCCCTCTTCCTGAGAGCTTAAATGTGCTTGAGTGTCTTCCTTTTCCTGGCTCCTCCCCTAGGTGCCTCCCATCTCCACCCTGCGTTGCCATGGAGCCTGGGTGTGGCCTGCACTCAATAGTTCTGAATGTGTGGTTTTTTCCTCTACCTGCATTCTGATACATGTGCTTAGCTGAGAGATTCCTCTGCCTAGAAGAAAAAGTTCTTTTTCCAGGTATTTTCCTAGGCTCTAGTGCAGCCTCATCACCACAACTCGAGATTGGGCGATATGAATCAGCCTTCATCGGATCTAGTCTGTTGTTTTTCAGGAGTGGACATATGGACGTCTGTTTGAGGGATGATGGGAATATACCTGTTGAGAAGGAGAGTCTCATGATGTTGGCTAAGATTGGACTGAGTTCAATGCGCATCGCTCTGATCCAGTATGCTGGGCATGGGTCATTTGGTGCTGTGGTGGTGTTGATGTTGGCAATAAGGTCTTCGATGTTTTTCTCTGCTGGGGGTGTGAACTCAGTAAGCGGTGGCTGTAGGTAGGGAATATGGCTATGTGTAAGTCTTAGTGCAATGTTTGTTTTGATGATTTTGGTTTGGAGGTAGTCGGCGTATATTTGGGGTTGAATTGGCTATGGCTGAGGAGAGGAAGGTTCCTTGGTTAAGGATTTTGCTATGCTGAAGAGGTCCCAGGGCTTATTTAGAGAGGGGAGAAGGAGCTCGGAGTTGTAGGTTCTCATTTTGTCAGATATTGTCTCACAGAGAAGTTTTAGGTGGTCAATATATGTAGTTTGCTTGACCGTGGCACGAGAACATCGCCATTTTCTTTCGTGTTTCCTTAGGAGGAGCAGAGAAGTATGCAGTTCCGTAGAAAACCATGGGGCTGGATTTCTTTTTCTTGGCAGTCTGTTGGATGTTGATGGTTTGTGCGAAGATGGTAGCTGAGAAAATGTTTTCAGAGTGGCGTTCCATCTGGTGATCATATCGTCAAGGTTAACAGAGGGTTGATTGAGTATTGGGAGTGCGCTTTTGGAAAACTCATCCTTGTCGAGGGATTTGAAATGGCGAGCATTTACTGAAGAGGCTGTGTTTGTGTGGCTGGGTGGGACTTGGTCTTGCAGCGATGGAATTTGGAATGTGATTAAGCTGTGGTCAGACAATGGGACAGGAGTAATGGTGAGGTTGAGGTTGTGATTGCACTTTGTAACTGAATGTGGGGCGAAGATCAGGTCCAGTGAGTTGCCTCCGTGGTGAGTGGGGGCATTCACCACTTGTTCGTAGCTGAGATCGACCATTGTATCAAGGAAGGTGTTGGTGTGGGTGGGTTGCAGGGATGCAAGGTTGAAGTCACCAAGCAACCAGTTGGGTTTGCGTGGGTTTTCTGGGTTGCAGGCTAGATCTATTATGTTAGAGAGATCTTCCGGAGGGGAGGTTGGGGCTCTATAGATGAGATTTACGGTGTTATGTTTGTTGGCTATGGTAACTGTGTCTATGTGTGGAGTGCTTTTGATGGAAGGGGAGGGATGATGTAATGCATGGGGGCATGGGGAATGAGGTACTTTAAAATGTATTTCTGTTATAACAGAGGACTCAGTGCACTCTTTTGCCTAACCAAAAAGTTAATTCTGCCCCGCCTTTGGCACCTTGTGCTCATTCTCCTCCAAAGGGAGGCAGAGAATATTGACCTAGACAATTTCTTTTCTTTTACCCACAGAAATAGATTGGTCTAGTGACTTACCAATTTTTCTGAAAGATAAAGCAAAACAGAAGATGAAGATTCTGAATGCTGAAATAGGTCTTTTGAAGCAAGAGCTAGAGAATCAACAACAAAAGTGCCAAATGAAGACATCATACACTCAAGATGCACAAGCAAAGCCAGCATATTCTACATTTCCTCCTGTGGTAAACATTCATTTGTATCTTATCTTAGCTATATGTTTACAAATGCAGTTTTTCTCCTTTGGAGACATTACCATAGGTTTAAGTTAAAATCAAATTTGTCACTTCTGAATTTCAAACCTTGAAATCTTGAAGGCCTTCAGTACAAACGTGTGCTTGAACAAAGCAGACAGTGATAAAGAAACCAAATAGATTTTTGCCTCTTTACTTCTAGTTGGCTCTACTATTAACGTTTCATCTGCTGAGGTATGCTGAGGCCTATTGAGATTGATATTCAAAAGATGAAAGCATCTAACTGTAGCCCTTACTGATCTGGGAGTCCTCATTGTGGCTACTTTTTGCTGTGTGGCAAACTGAAGGTACAATTTCAAGGAGATTACTGCAAATTTAGCTCTCTGAGATTTCTAAGTTTCAGGTTAGCACCAGTTTAACTGGGAGGCCATTGGTGCTTGGGGTCGTTTAATCTTTCCCACGCACACCCACTTCCACAAACTGCAAATCCAGTCCGGGGTGTGTTCTAACCCCACCAGTATAGAAAAATAAAGAAAGTACAGTCACTTCTCTGTGGGCTTTCCCTTGTAGACAGAAATCCTCCAGGTATGCTTTTCTTTTCCCAGAATACCTTGTGGAGCTAGAGTCTGGAAAGAGATGTGATCACAGGCGCAGCACAGTTGTGGCAACTGGCTCTCCGTGTCTCACATCCATGGGTTCGCTGCTATATCCTCCTTTTCTCTTTTCCAGGATCAATGGCACCCCTGTCTTCAGTATTCAGAGGTCTCTTCCTTCTTGCACTCTTCTATCTCCCTAGAAGCAGTACTGTGCAGGCTTAGTGAACAAAAGTACATGTTCCATGAAGTGCAGAAGCCTAAGCAATCCTTGTCACCTCTCGACAGTTCACTGCTAGTTGTGACACAATGGCTTAGACAGCCAAAGATAGAAAACTACTTTTGGGCTTGGTCATTATACTAGTTAGTTTTACCTCCAACTGTGGTCTCCTCCTGCCATTACCTTACTGGTCAAGAGAGCCCTTCCATGTTTTGGAAACACTGGTAGGCAAAAAAGGTCAAGATAGACCAGTTTGGTAGAGCCAGTTGACCAAAAGCGTTAATATTGGATCATCACCGGGGAAATAATAAGTTCCCACCTTAATGGGTCTGTATCTAGCACTGGACCCACTAAGGTCCATACTAGCCACACAGGACCTGGAATGGAAACAAGTCAATGCAATCTTCTTCCCACTCACTCATAAAACTTTACAGAAAAATCTTTATCTGGTACCAATACATGCAGAGGAAACCTAGATTTTCCATGCATGCTAAACTAGAAACATAGTTCTCTCCCAAAATCCTTTGAGGGTCACCTATGCCTTTCTGCAGGATGAAAAATATGTATTACCCTACAAAACTGTGAGGAACATACATGCCTCCCTATGGGACATAGGAAGATACAGGCCCTCTAAAACTACTAGGCTGCAGAAACCACCTCTATTACATTCACCTTATTTTTGACTTCCCAAGACAGGAATACAATGACAATGCAAACACTTGGTAAGATCTATAGTTTCAATAATTCTTGAATTAAGAAAAATGCACTCCAGAAAATCTCAACACTGAGATCACACTGTACTTTTCAGAATTAATCTGGAAAAGAAAAGATAAGTAAATATATCTACATCATATTTTAAGTAAGGGCACAAAAAGAGAAATAGGATGATAAAAGACAGTACAGCAAATTAGTTCAAATATAATCTACAGTATTGCTATGGAAAAAAAGAAGAAAATGATTGGAACATTTTAAATTTTATTATTTTTTGCATTTTTATACAATAGATTTTTTTCATTCAGTATTTTTCTGGTGGTTTTACAAATATTTTTTGGTATGTCTGGTATTTTGTAAAACATTGTCTGTTTTTACAGAAGGCATCCATTTTTCTTTCTTCCCAATACTTCGATTTAAATAAAATGTTCTTGGTAATTGTGCTAGTTTTACTAGTAACAGTCCAAATCTCTTTTGAATTTTTTGGGGATCTTTTCCTAAAGGGCATTAGCTAGCAATGTGTGTTCTGGCACACACTGAATGCTTGTTGGGAGGGTTGTTGCCAGATAGGATAGAGCCATGACAGCTAGCGACGGATGGTTTCCGCTCTGTTTTAACCCATGCTAGGGTCACGAGTGGGTAGGGTGGGGGTAGCGAGTGGGCATGGTATGCTCTGTGAAATTAAGAACATAAGAACATAAAAAATACCTTACTGGGTCAGATCAAGGTCCATCAAGCCTAGTATTCTGTCCAGGTCATAAGTATCTGGTGGTTTTGAAAAAGACACACAGGTTCCACATTGGGGCAAGCAATGAATTTCCCGGGTCCTCTTTTAATAATGGTTTATGGACCTTTCCTCCAGGAACATGTCCAAATCTTTTTTAAACCCAGCTACACTAACATCTTTTACTACATCCTCCTGTAACAATTTCAAGAGTTTGATTACACGTTGAGTGAAAAAATATTTTTTCTTATTAGCCTTAAAATGGTTATACTCTAGCCTCATTCATGTCCCTTATTCTTTCTACTTTTTTATGGCGTAAACAATCGATCTACGCTTACCCATTCCACTCAGTTCATTAATTTATAGTCCTCTATCATATTTCCCCTCAGCTGTCTCTTTTCCAGTTTGAAGAGCACTAACCTTTTAAGCCTCTCCTCATAGGGGTATCCTTTCATCCCTTTTACCATTTTGATGGCTTATCTCTGTACCTTTTCCAATTTCGCTATATCCTTTTAAAGATATGGCGACCAGAATAGCACACAGTATTCAAGGTGTGGTTGCACCATGGAACGATACAGAGACATTACGTATGATATCCTTTGTTTTATTCTCCATTCCTTTCCTTATTATTTCTAGCATTCTATTTGCCCTCTTGGCTGCCGCTGCACAGTGGGTGGAAGGTTTAACCATGATGACGCCTAAATCTTTTTTTCTCCCCTCCAACACCTGGGAGACCCTTCAACCAAGACAATTATTTTCATATGCTTTTTCTGGGGCCTCTGGATATGCACTACCCCTACTAAATGTGAAAATGTTGTACCCCATCTGCTTGTCAAATGTCTACATCTCACTATTCATTCTTATATATGCACACTACAGTACGTTTATTCATTTATCTGCACTAGATTATGCTGCTCCTCACTCCTAGTTTGGTTCTCTTTCATAGAACGTTATCATGTATATGTCTGACAAGTGGTCCTCCTCGTGCCTCCTTGTGTATTTTTGTGAGACGGCGTATGATGAGCTACACATTTGGGTTTTTTACATTGTCATTTATTACTGTGTCTTACAGCCTTTCTTTCCTTCCTAGTTCTACTATTAAGTTTATTTGAGCACTGACATGCCTTCAGCCATTTTCATATTGTCTTTTAGGTCTATTCCTTGTTTTTTATGTTTTCTAATTAGTTAATTAGCTATAATATACATGTATATTTAATTATGTATTTATTTATTGTTCTTAATTGTCTTGCAATTTTTTTTGTTTTAATGATTTTATTTGAGGTGAATTCCCCCTGAAGAAGACGTTCAGCTGAAACGCATTGGGGTTTGTTTTAATAAAGTTGGTTTGACCTACCACTATCTTGGTGCACCTATTTGTGCTGTGCTTCCTATTACCTACGGGTGTTTGTGCTCTCCTTTGGACCTAACATGATATCTAAGCAATGCAAAAAACTGAAAGTTTATCAACATAAGTAATGGTACATATAAACTTTGGAATAACTAAAAATCACAATAAAAAGTAGCTGAAATTGGTTAAAAATGGGGGAAAAAACCCTTAAAACACTTTCTGGAAGTAACAACCTCTTCTTGCCAATCAATCAAGCCAAATCATTCTGTGACTATAGCGATCTCTTCTGTTGTGGCTGTCCACAAAGGAAGCAAAGAGGATTAACTAGAGAACGCTGAAGTGAAATAATAAGCCTTAGTGGCATTATAGAATTATGTCCCCTTTAGAGTTCGCCTTGCATTTATAGTATCTGTCAGATATTTTCCTTTGGTTTGTGCCCCCTCTTCCCTTCTTCTGTTTGATTGATTGATTTGCCTTGTGGGCAAAGGTCTACATTTGTTTCCTTGTTACATGATATTGTCTTGTAAAACTATTGTAAGTTTCTTAAGGGCTTCCTTATATTAGGCATACAAGGATTCAGAATGGTTATAAGAGGGCAATTGGTTCCATAGATTCAGGGCTATTACTTCAAATACAGTTCAACATGTCATTTCATGACATACTTATGTAAAAGAAGGAACTAAAAGCAGATTCTTTTGCAGAGAATCTACTATACAACCTAGGATATATGGAATAAGTAAATCTATCGAGAAAAAATGTGAGCCTGAATAAAAGATTTAATGGGTCAGAATGAGACGTTTAATGGAATACTGTATGATACAGTCAGCCAATATTCCCCTTTTTAATAGAGCAATAATATGATCAAAGCGACGGTGTCCTGTTATAAGTTTGATAGTTGTATTTTTTTACTAGTTGTAGTTTGTGAAGCGAGGTAGGGCCCACTGTTTATTTGCGATGGCAATGCACCTCTATGGCGTATAGCCGTTGCCGCTGAATGTTAACCCTGGATATTTAATACCAGGATCATATGAGGCCCTGGCATTGAATACCCAGTAAGAGACGTGGGAAGCGATGGAAGACCACTTTATTTTTTTTTTTATTTTTTTTTTTTTAAATTTTTAATTATTACAAACAAATTCCAGAATACAATCTGAAGCGAAATACAGATAACATAAAGAGACAAAAATATCTCCATGAAAATCACACCCAAAGAAATATATTATAATAATTCTAGACCACCATAAAACCACTATAAGATCCAAGAAAAAAGAAAAAAATAATCATACTTAGAAACTAAGTTACTTAACAGATAATCACAGGAGCATTGATATCATTATATGGCGGCCGATATGGGAGTCCCCTCTATCCCTCCTTCCCTACTTTGTATAAATTGCAACAATTGTAAGGCATCAAAAAACAAATATTGTTTAGCACAATACAAAATCACACATTTACACGGATATCTTAGTTTAAATTGAGCTCCCAGAGAGAGGGCTCTCTGGCGTAAAGCCAGAAAGTCTCGCCTCCTTTTCTGGGTGTCCCGAGAAAGATCAGGAAAAATATGTATTTTTGCGCCCATAAATTGAGATTGAGACATTTTTAGGAAATACAATTTTAACACAGCATTCCTATCTGATTCGAAGGCAAATTAACCACAAGAGTAGCCCGACTTGTCACCACCTCCAGCGAGCTTTCAAGAAATTCAGTCAAATTCAATGTAGAAGATACTGGCCCTGCAGCAGTGCCCTGCTGACCAGGCAGATCTACAGAGGCAATAGACACATATTGAGCCCTTGCCAGAGGGGGTAGCGAAGCCTCGGGCATCTGTAAAACTTCCAAAAAGTACTTACGGACCAAGTCCAACGGTGCGAGCAAGGGAGACCTCGGGAAATTCAGAAATCTTAGGTTATTTCTCCTCAGCTGATTATCAAGAAATTCAATTTTTCTTGCCTGAATCAACCGGTCCCTTGAATTCACTACACCGAGGGCCTGCAATTCCTCCACCTTAGATTCCACCTGCAGAATTTTCGTAGCATGAATAGTAGCCTCCGTTTCCAGAGAGGAGCACTGCGCTTTGACTTCAGACAAATCCTGAGATACAGAACCCACAAACGGTAAGAAGGACTGCTGGAGGGTAGAGATAGCTTCCCACAAGCTATCCAATGTTACTAGCGCCGGTTTAACCACACTCCCAGGCAACCGGGAAGCCACAATGCGGGGGGAGCTACTTCCACCAAACTCTACCCCCGAGGAACCGCCGGAAGGAGACACTCCTGCTCGACCCCCTACGGCTCCAACTGCTGCCAAATCCTTCCTGCTGAGGGCTCCCGTGGGAAGGAAGACCACTTTATTAATAATTAGACCAAAGCCTAGGCCCGACACAGGCCGTGTTTCGTATTCTTCCTCAGGGGCAGGCTTAAAAAGGCCTTTCTCACATCCGTGGATTATATGCAATCTGGAGTTGTGCAAGCACCAGCATCATTCAATGCCGTCGAAGAAATATCACTTTTAGCAGTCACAACCTTTGTGCAGGGGCACTCAGCACACACATGCGCTAGGATCATCTGGTAGCAAATCGAAAGGAGCAGTCTTTTTCGTGCGGTAGAAGCAGGGATAAAGGGTTATTGTGTGCTAAGTGTGCTGGGCGTGTCAGAGGCGTTACGGCATTAAGTGCTGTTAGTGGACACTTAGCGGATGATAACAAGACATTAAAGGGTGGTAGAGGACACTTAGCGGGCGGTAAAAAGACATGTTGTGTTAAGGTGTCTTGCATGCACCCTAATGCAGGAAAGTCTCTAAAACATTGAAAGGGGGGCAGGGAAGCCAATGGAGAAGGAATGGATGCAAGCACAATTGGTAGATGATGGAGCTGATTCACCAGATTCCTGGTTATGTGGAAGTATGTGTGATGAGCATGTTTGACCATACAGCAGGCCTGTGCTGTTGACTAGGTAAGATAGGCAGCTGCCTAGTCATGCTGGTAGTGGGTGTTGGCAGTGTCATGGGTGGGTAGTGGGTGTTGGCAGTGTCATGGGTGGCAGCAGCAGAGTCAGCAGAGGAGATGCAGCAGCAGGGGGCGCTGTGACAGGCCTGCAATCATAGGATGCTCCTGAAAGCATATACCATGCCGTAAGTTATATTATAGTGTTTGTGAGGTGTGGACATGTATCCAGATGTACTGTCAGTGTGTAGCATGCCATAGGCCAGGACAGTTTCTGGGTAGAGGCAGCATGTTCCTAATGTGGGCAGCAAAGGAAGAATTGTCCATGAGTGCTCATGTGGAGCAGGCACAGGAGAGGTGTGCACGATATTGCTAGCTGCTGCAAATGACCTTTGATGGCCATGGTGGGGTCGCTTACTGCCCCACCAGTAAGCTACCCCACCATGAATCTCCCTGATGGTCAGATGGTAGGGGCAGGGCTGTGCCATGGATCTTCCAAGCAGAGAGTTTGCAATTTGTGTGGTGAGTGGATGTATGAGATCATACAGGCCAAAAGCATTTGGTGTGTGTGAACCAAAAGCAGCAGTGCCATGGGGTACATGAAACACCATTTGTGCGGGTGGGACTGGTGCCTCAGCCTGTGCAACTGCAAGACAATACACCTGACAGAGTGGCATGATAGAAAGGGACAAGTTGAACCCATTTGCCCCATGTGGGGCAAGTAATCATGGCAGAACAGTACAGAGGATGACTATGCAACGAGTGTTAGGTGCCTGAATGTATGAGATATATCCATTTTACGTAAAGCTGGGAGGTCACAATGATGGCAAAATAGAAATGCATCCATACTAGTTGACCCAGACATCTGCTGCGTATACATCAATGACCCATTGCAATGTGCTGTGGCTACACCTCCACACAGTTCTACACAGCCTGAAGATCTCTGATCGAACTGTTTTCTGTCTATGCAGATATAGGTTGGGCCCTCCACTGCCCATGAGGCACTGCATATGCAAAACAGCAGTCCGCTGCTGAAAAATTAATGAAGAAGGCACTGATCCAGCATATCAGCTCACTAAGACACAATGGCTGTGTCTGCTATATGCACATAACAGCAAGCCATGTTGCAAAGTGGTTTCAGCTGTCACCCTGAGGGTGAGGAGGGGTGCCCAGCACCTGGTCCACTGAACCTGCACTATTAGAGCTGGTTTCTGCTGCTGGTCCATATCATTGTTATTATGTGGTAGTTATTGTTTGTAGTGTGTTTTGCTTTTTTCTTCTTGGGTATGCTCAGGGGTTTTCAACTCAGTCCTCGGGGAACCCTAGGCCAGTCAGGTTTTCAGGATTCCCAGAATGAATATGCATGAGAAAGATTTGCATGTTCTGCCTTCACTGTATGCAAATCTATATTATGCATATTCATTGTGGGAATCCTGAAAACCTGACTAGCCTAGGGTTCCCTGAGGACTGGGTTGAAAATCTATGCCCAGTGCAGGCAATAGTGACAGCAGCAGCTTCGCCCTGTATTTTGTCCATGTTGGAAACTAAACCTCTTATAACAGTGTAGGTTAGTGGATAATGTCAATATGCTGCTGCTATAGACAGCCCCTGTAGTGGGGGTGTATAGGCTGGTGTGGGGCTATGGTTACTATCCTGCCAGTACCCCAGTGAGTAGGCCATGAAGCACTGCTGCCCCAAAAATTGAGAACTAATAACTACAGCACAGGCAGTAAGATTGTCTTTGCTGCCTTTCACGTGGCTGTGTCAGCTAAGCACAAACCAACTACATTTGGTCTGCTAGTCAGCATGCACAGCATGTGCATAGTTCAACCACAAGTCCAGACATTTGCCCAGTGATTGACAACCCTAGACAGAGAATGCACCCACATCACTGGAGCCAGACATTATAATAACTATGTGGAAACATAGCCGTGTCATGGTCACTTTTTGGTCATAGTAAGAGTGCCATGTCAGCATGTCAAAAAGTGGCCACCCAGGCAATGCAGGTGGCAGATGAGCACAATAACAGTTAAGGGAGGAGTGGCCTAGTGGTTGGGGCAAGGTACCACAGGCCAGAAGGTTGGTAGTTCAAATCCCACTAGAGGACAGCAACCTTGGGCTGGAAGGACTGGGGTTTCTAGTCCCACAGGTGCTCCTTGTGGTCTTGGGCAAGCCACTTAACCCTCCATTGCCCATGTTCCCTGTAAGTATTAGTGTATGTGTTAAATGTATCCCCCAATTGTGTGGTGACCACTTTGATTGAAGGATAAGGTGGTATACAAAACTGTCTAAATAAATGACATCAAGCCAGTGAACCTACCTTTGTGGCAGACACATCCAGGCCAATCTACACTGTTTCAGGCAATGCTCACTATCCTCTGCTTCACATTTTCCAAACAGGCTGGGAAATCTCGATCTATGTGAGCCAGAGTGCAGTACAGAAAGCCACAGAACAAATGGGATGCACATGGATACGTTCTCATTTGGCTCACTGAGCAAAAGTGAAGATGATTGACATTCCTGTCTCAACGTCAGCTCAAGGATTGATAATGTGTGCTCTGTTTGCACATGCTATATTACCTGTGTGCTATTAGCCTCCAACCAGCTGTGGATAGTGGAGCCTGTCAATGCTGCTGGTGGGTGTTTCCACCCTTGCTGGCCATCTTCTTGGTGGTTGCACATGCTGGAGCTGTACTTACACTGTCAGCTAAACCTTGTCCACAGGATTATGCAATATAGAAACCCCAGCGGGGGACCTGAATCTGTGGCCCTCCACACATATGCAAACCAACTGTGTGTGTTGCACCACAGTGCTGCCTTATGGGGATAGCAGCTCCTGCTGCTGATATACTTCCCTTCAGCTGACCTTTGGCATATACTGCAATGCACATGGTGCACATGACCAGGACAAGGCTTCTGTCTGCTGTAGGCTGCTGCCACTTCCCAGGCCACCACCAACACCCCACCATGCAGACATCCCCATGCACTGTCAGTAGTGGTGGTCGCAGTCCCAGCATGTTAAACATACAGGTTTGGAGGGCACAAAAGCTGTCCATGCAAGGGCCCCATCACTGCCTGCCACCGATACATCTCAGGGGGAGGATGGCAGGCACTGCTGTAGTATTTCCCCGGGCACCTGAATTTTCCAGCTATCTGGAGGGCTACAGCATCTGGCACTATCAGCCTGTTCCCCCACAAATGGATTCTGCGGTAGTGGAAGGGAGGAGGCAGTCTGGATCTCTGCCTGGGGTGCCACCCCATGTTGCACATTTGCCTTTCTGCAGCAGTAGCAGGACTGTGTGCTGCCACTGTCACTGTGGGATCATGACAAACATCACAGATGGTTCTGAGGATGGCAGAATACCCCTTTGTGGAGAAGCTATAAAGGTTGGGGCTCATCAACCTGGGGAAGTGACAGCTGAGGGAAGATATGATAGAGGTCTATTATTGACTGGAGTAGAACAGGTAAATGTTGGTCACTTTTCTATGCCATCAGACTGTGGACAGACTAGGGGACCTGCAATGTGGCTACAGTGTAACCCATTTGGCTATTCTAGGTGAAATTATTTTTTCAGTCAACGCATAATCAAACCCTGCAGTCCGTTACCAGAGGATGTGGTAAAAGCTGTCAGTGTAGCTGGATTTAAAATAGTTTGGACAGGTTCCTGGGGAACGATCCATAAACCATTGCTAAAGAAAACCCGAGCTCTGCACTGCATACTCCATTACAGTTACTGGGGATCCTGTGTGTCTTTTGGTGAAACTGCTAGGTACTTATGAGCTAGATTGTGCACTGTAGGACACAGAATACTGGGCATGATGGACCTTGGTCTGACACAGTTTGGGTTATTTTGTAGTCTTATGTTCCTATGTACCATCTATGCAGCTGCCTGGCCCCCCTGTGCACCAGCAGCCCCCACTGCATGACCTATGTGCCACCTCCTTTGCCCCATCAACATAGTGCCCTTTCATACTTGGGTACTATGCTGTTGCTGCTAATGGAGCACTACTATCACTCACTTAGGCTCCCCTGTCTGTGCATCACATTGCAGATGTAACATAGGTTCTCTCTCCTCAAAAAACATCCTTTCCGCGAGGTTTTGAATTGCATTAGAGTTCCTGCCATCAAGGTGCCTGTGTTAAGGGAGCATGCCTTGTTCCTGTCCACTGCCTGCCCATTGACCCCCACTTTCCGCCTTGTGCACACCATCTCTCCATCCACATGCACTGTTAGTGTGTGCAAAAAGCCACTTCAGCGTATGCTAAGGGTGCAGAAGCGCAGTTACAGCATGCTAACGGCACACTTGTTCCTTTACCACGGTTTAGTAAACATACCCCTTAGACTTTGCAAACAGTGTTTTGAAAGAGTTTAAAGATTAATTTTAAAACATGAAGGCCCCAATTTTCGAAAGGCATTTACACATTTACAGCCCAGTAAACGATGTAAATGCCTTAAAAGAGGATATTCAATGGCATTTACATGGTTAGTGGCATTGAATATCCTCTTCTAATTCC
Organism: Ichthyophis bannanicus; assembly: GCA_033557465.1. NCBI lineage: Eukaryota > Metazoa > Chordata > Amphibia > Gymnophiona > Ichthyophiidae > Ichthyophis > Ichthyophis bannanicus. Next base: position 956,107,477 of record CM066032.1, read on the forward strand.
CTTAAGCACCCCGATGCTATCTGGTTAGCATCGGGGCATGTTGGGGGCGTTCCGGGGTGGAACAGAGGAGGAAACTGTCACTAACTGGGCAGCGGCAATATTGTAGGCTGATCAGTTAGCGATCTGCACCTAAAAGATAGGAGAGGAAAACCCTTGCCTATCTTTAAGGTGCAAGAGCTAACCAGGCAGCATGGAATATCAAGGTTCAGTGTTAAAAAGCTCATATTTCAAATAAGGATACCACATTTTAACCCCAACTTGCTCATCAGAATCCCCTACAGGTATTAGTACTAAAATTTCCAGCCCTCATGCTTATATTAACCCCCACACTAAACCACAACACATATGCTACCCAGAAAAGGTGGACATTTACAACATACAAAATAAAAATATGCTTGATGCACTATAGAGGCGGGGGAGGGAGGAACAAAAGGAGAAAAACTTGATAGAATCTAAAATGATAGAAAAAACAAAAGTCAAGTGAGTTGACTAATAGTTGGCTGCTTAATGCTCAAGTGCTAAGAAACTGCTATTTGCTCCAAACCAAGTCTAGATTTGACAGGTTTCAAGCCTTGAAGCCTGTTGCTAAGTGAGTTGAATACTTGGAAGCATGCATAAGTCACATTTATTAGTTCCATTGCGGTCCTGCTTGCTCTTTGCTCCCTCCATCTGACAAAATTCCTCACAGTAAAAAAGGTCTAGTCCAAGCTCCTTTTCTCATGCTATTAAAAACAAACAATTTTGAAAGATGCAACCCTAGAGCTGTTTTCTCTTTATTTATTTATTTATTTAACAGAATTTATATACCATTTTTCTGCAAGGCAAAACGGTTTACATTGAACAAAAAAGGAACGTTTGCTTAGAACGGTTACAACTATGTACAGGTAGATTTGGTATAGATGATACAGAGTTACATGGAACAAAAGTACAAAAGTACAAAAAGTAACTATTTACAAGTGGCCTGGAACCTGTGTGGTGAGGCGTTGAGTTTATCTAATTGGGGAAAAGGGCTGTGGAGGGGAGTAGGGAGTTGTGGTAATGGTGAGGTGTGCAGGAGGGTTGGGGGGGGTGAGTGATAGACATGCTGAGAGGGCTCGGGGTAAAATCTTGCAAGGGATTTGTGGCAGTGGATGCATTAAAATGTTCTTTGAAAAGAAAAGTCTTGAGGTGTTTGAGGAGGGTGTGGGATTGGATGGCCCAAATGGTGGGGGGTAGCTTGTTCCAGTTGTTAGGAGTGTAGAATTGGAAGGCTTTTGTGCAGGTGCGTTGAGGTTTTTTGGAGCTCTGTGTGGGAAGAGAGAGGAGGTCTGCTGTATTTTGGTGCCTGAGTCTGTTGTTCTTGGGGCGCTCGATTAGTAGTTGTAGCTGTCCCACCGTAGTGTTGGAAAGGGCTCTGTGGGTGAGGACGATGGTCTTAAACCTGATGTGGGATGCAATTGGTAGCCAGTGTAGAGATTTTAGTATAGGCATGATGTGGGAATGCCTGGTTGCTCCAGCAATGAGACGTGCAGCTGTGTTCTGGGCTAGCTGTTGGGGGGCGATGGTGGTCTTAGGTAGTCCTTGTAGGATGGAGTTGCAGTAGTCGATGAGAGGAATGATGGAGGCTTGACAGACTGTATGGAAGCTATTGTAAGGTAGAAGAGGACGGAGGTTACACAGGGTTCTGATTTTGTAGTAGATGTTTTTAGTGATGATTTGGATATGAGGCTGGAAGTTCAAGAAGTGGTCCAGGGTTACACCAAGGTACTTGATCTGAGGTTTGTCTTGTATTTCAGTGTTACCCAGTTTGATGCTCTGGTGGGGGATTGAAGCTGGGATCTCTAGAGATGTGGAGAAGCTCTGTTTTGCTGCAGTTGATTTTGAGATTGTGCAGCTGTAGCCATGCAGTGACCTCTGTGAAGCAGGTAGCAATGGTGGAGTAGTCAGGGGAGGTGGTGTTGAATGGGGTGAAGATCATTATGTCATCCGCATAGAGTTGGTATCTGACATTGAGGCTTTGGAGGATGTGACAGAGGGGCCTGATGTAGATGTTGAAGAGGAGGGAGGAGAGAGCCGATCCTTGAGGTAATCCTTGGGGAAGGGTAAATGGCAATGATGATTGATTTCCAGTTCTCACTAGTTGGGTTTGTTGGGTGAGGTAGGAGTGGAACCATTGTAGGGGGTTGCCTCGGATGCCGATGGTGCAGAGTTGATTTATGAGGATCTGGTGAGATACTGTGTCGAAAGATGCAGATATGTCCAGGAATAGTAGGACATAACCTAAGTGGGGGTTTTCTGTGCCAAATATGAGTGTGTTAAGAAGGGAAGTGAGGAGGGTTTCCGCACTGTGATATGGGCAAAATCCATGCTGGTTGTTGTCAAGTGGGGCAAATCTGTCCAGGTGCTCATGAAGTTGAATTTCCACTGCTTTTTCGATGATTTTGGAGAGAAATGGGATGCTGGCAATGGGTCTGTAAGATGCAGGTGAAGTAGGAGGAAGAGAAAGGTAACAGGTACAAGTCAGAATAAAATAAATTCAAACCCAGCACCAAACACATGCACAAATTAAACTGAACCATTATTTTAACATACATCAAATTGCTGAAAAAAGGCCATGTAATTGTTACTATGACACATGTTTTTGCACTTCGTAAAAAGGGCAAACTAATTTTCCCCTCATCTTTAAATGTTTTCCAACAAGATTATAGACACTTGTGTACACTTTCTATAGTTTCTGTTGCCAGTTGCCATAGGATAACATGTCTAAAGCTGAATAGCTTGTATAGTAAGGAGGTTTCCTTGCTGGTACAGAGCCTTTACCCCACAAGACTCCTGCAGTGCCTCTGTGGCAACATAGGCAACAGGAACCTTGTTTGGGATCTTAGTAAGAATATGAGTACATAAGAGTTCATGGGGAAGGAAGATCACTTTTACTGTCTGTCAGCAAAGAAGCACCTGGCCTACAAGCTGAGGCACCTCTAAGAGCTAATTCAGAACAACTCCTAACATACTGCAGACAAACCAAGACACTGTGAGTCCACAATAACACAGGAGAGGCTGCCGCATAGTCACTACATCTCTGTATATTCATTAGAACCATACTGAGCTCACTGGAAAAGACCCTGTGCTATCCTGTCCACTCAATGGCTATCTGCAGATCCAGATCCAAAGAAGAAACTTGAATCCTGCCAAGCCAACACACCAGGCTGCTTTTCCCAGATGATCTGTTTGGTTACAGCTCATAGCTATTACCAGGGCTATATATTATCCTGGAAAGCTGGTAGAGCTGTGCCAGGTCCCTTGAGGAAGCAGAAAACTTACTGAAGCTCTACCTTTGAACATGCTACTGGAGAGGGCCCCACTCAGATACATCTAACTTCTGCAGATCCTTGTGGAAAGGGAAGACTCTGGAGGGTCCATGTAAGCCCCACGCCCCAGGATAGGAACACTTCTGACATATCCCTGGGTATTGGCTTCACATTGCTCAGGGAAGAGTTTTTGAGCTACCAAGGACTGAACTAGCCTCGAAAAAAACAATGGCTGGACAGCCTCCATTCTTCAGGAGAAAAAAAAACTGACTGGGAGAACTCCCTCCTTCACTCTTCCATTACCAGGCTCCTTTAGTTGGTAAAGGGGGAATGGGACCCCTGGTCTCTCACCAAATCTATCTGAGGTCCAGGGAAGGATTTCCCTCACCTCCCTGTACCTTACTACACTTGGACACTTCTACATTTCTTATGTTCTTATGTAAGATCCCTTAGTCCACAGCAAAGAATAAGCCTGGAAGTCAACCAAATGCCAATCTAGAACACTGTAAGCAGCCTTCAAGCTCCTTACCAAGTCAAGTAAGAGGCAATCAGAGCACTCCTGCCTCCCCTGCACAAGGGCGGGATCTGAAACATGCAGTGTATTGTGCCCCGTGGGAGACATGTGGCAGCACTTAAAATGGCTGCCATTCCCGCCAGTGGGAACCAGGGCTATTACCACAAAATAGTGCCTTGTCCTGGGGCCCTGACTTTCATACATGGCCAGTCACTCCTTTGCTTATGACAGCTCATCAAATAGACATTTGTGAAGAGGCAAAGGAGACCAGTCACATTGCATACATAGTGGCTTTTGTTGATATCATAAAATATCACTTGGAATTGCTGTACTGGCGCCTTGTGATCACTACCAGTTTCCCTCAGCGTGGCTCCAGGGACTCACTTTCCCTCTATCTCTGCCCTGATCATAGAAATCTGTGCAGCTCCCCTAATGCACTCAGGAGGTCATTCCAGAACACGAACAAGCTGGTCAGTCATGCAGGACAGACATTTTTCTTGCCCAAACCCCTAGAACTGTATTCTGAAACCACATGGCCCTACACATACACAGTGCTAGCATGGGATCTCAGAACTTGGGCGGGAGGAGGCAGAACGGTAGCGTGGCAAGCCGCTAAGACGTAGAAAGCGTATTCAGGAAAGGCACCCATGTACATCCTGAATGTTTCCTGTGGATGCTTATGTTATACCAGCCCAAAATAAAAAAAACAAACCCCCAAACCAACAAAGTGATCACCATAATACAACCCAAAAGAAAAGATCACCCTGTGCTCTGTGCACCACACTTAATTTTTGTCGGGCTAGAAGATCAGGTACAAACATTCCCCCTCTAGGATGACCATAACATCCCTTTTTATTCAAATGTAAATTAAAATGTCTTCACTTATCTGAAAGGCAGTCCAAACAGCGTAAAAGGAAATTTGTGGCATGAAAATGATCCTCCAAGTTCTGTATCACACGACATGCATGTTTCGAGCCCGCTCCCGGCTCTGCATCAAGTGTGGTCAGTGTTTCTTCAGCAGGATCACCAAACACTCTGCCAAACAAAGAACTGCCACTGCAACTGCCAAACATTTAAAAGTGCTACACAGTGTTTCATAGGCTGCAAAGGATGACAATGAATGGTTAGAATAACCAATCAAAAACCCAGGGAATCGGGGAAACCCTATAGCGATTGGTTAAAACTCAGATAAGACTCAGCCACTCATTTTCCATGTTTAAACTACTGGGGCTAACAGTGTTTAAAGCAAAAATCCACTTTTGTTCCAACCATTGCACTGAAGAGGGCTTTAAACTAGATTCGTTGGGGATGGGTGAAGAAAGCCCCCAGGTAGGTGAAAGCCCCCAGGTAGGTGATACATTAAATACCTTTATGGAAATGGGTAACAGGGGTAACATGGAGAGCAGTGTGTATAAATGCCCGTAGCATGGGAAATAAGATCCCTATGTTGAAGCTTTGGTGGGAGTGGCTGACTTGGATTTAGTGGCAGTTACAGAAACATGGTTCACAGAAAACCATGATTGGGATGTAACTATACCTGACTATACTTTATTCTAGGGTTGCCAACTGGCTCCAGATGCGCCCGACAGGGTCAATCCAGTCCTGGGTTTACCCCATTGCATGCAGAGATATGTAGTTCTGATTTCTCCATTGCACTCCATAAGAAATGGAAAACTACAAGTCACTGCATGCAATGCGGTAAACCCAGGACTGGATCAAGTCTGTCGGGCGCATCTGGAGCCAGTTGGCAACCCTACTTTATTCAGAAAGGACAGGGTAGGAAGAAGGGGAGGAGGCGTGGCACTATATGTAAAAACTACTATTAAAGCTTTGGAATTACAGAGCTTAAAAAGGAGAGAGAAGGCATTGTGGGTTAAACTAGAAAGAGGGAAAGAGAAATTTATTTGCATTGGTGTGATATACAGACCTCCCTCACAAGAGGAAGAGGTGGACAGAGAGTTAATTGAAGACATACGCAGCATTGCTAGGAAAGGGGAAGTGCTACTGATAGGAGATTTCAATATGCCAGATGTTGATTGGCACATTCCTGCTGCAGTATCATGTAGAAGTAAGGAGATCCTGGATTCTCTACAGGGAGAACTATTCAGGCAATTGGTAACAGACCCCACACGTGAAGGGGCCATACTGGACTTGGTGCTTACCAATGGTGAAAGTGCTTCTGATGTTGTAGTGGGAGATCATTTTGCATCCAGTGATCACCAGATGGTGTGGTTCAGTATTAGGACTAGGGCTGTTAGAATCCATTCAAAGGTGAGGATCTTCGACTTTAGGAAGACTAACTTTGCGAAGATGGGCCAATATCTCAGGGAGTCGTTAGTGGGATGGGTACAGCTGGGGGATGTAGAAAAACAGTGGGCAAAACTGAAAGGGGATATTTTAAGGGCAACCAACCTTTTTGTTAAAATGGTAAATAAAGGTAAAAGGAAAAGGAGACCGCTATGGTTTTCGAAAGAAGTAGCTGAAAAAGTGAAGAAAAAGAGGGAGGCCTTCATGAAATACAAGAGATCACAGAGAGAGGAAGACATGCATCTGTATTTGGAAAAACTTAGAGAAGCTAGCAAAGTAGTCAAGAAGGCAAAGATTCAAAAGGAGGAGGAAATAGCCAATGCAATAAAATGGGGGGATAAGACATTTTTCAGATATATTAGTGAGAAGAGGAAGGGCAAAAGTGCTATTGTCAGACTCAAGGGTGCAGGGGAGGAATATGTAGAAGCTGATAAGGATAAAGCGGAATTGCTTAACAAATATTTCTGTTCTGTGTCCACAGATGAAGAACCAGGAGCAGGACCTCAGAAAACACCCACAAATAGGAACAGAAGCGAGGGACATCTTGAACAATTTTCAGAAGACTGTGTTCGTGAGAAACTAGCTCAACTTAAAGTAGACAAAGCGATGGGACCGGATGGGATACACCCGAGAATACTGAGGGAACTTGGGGATGTTCTAGCAGCTCCACTGACTGACTTTTCAATGCCTCGTTGGAGTCGTGAGTGGTGCCAAAGGACTGGAGAGAGGCTCATGTGGTGCCTTTACACAAAAGCGGAAGTAAGGATGTGGTTGAAAACTACAGGCTGGTTAGTTTAACTTCAGTGGTGAGTAAATTATTGGAAACGCTGCTGAAAGAGAAAATAGTGAGGTTTCTGGAGTCCAGCGGATTACAGGATCCGAGGCAGCATGGATTCACCAGAGGCAGTTCTTGTCAGACAAATTTGATTGATTTCTTTGACTGGGTAACCAGGGAGTTGGGCTGAGGGAGAGCCCCAGATGTGGTGTATTTAGATTTCAGTAAAGCTTTTGACATTGTTCCTCATAGGTGACTTATAAACAAACTGAGCACCCCAGGAATGGACCCTAAAGTTACTGCTTGGGTTAGAAATTGGTTGAGTGGGAGGCGACAAAGTGTACAAGTAAATGGAGCTCACTCTGAGGAGAAGGATGTTACCAGTGGTGTGCCCCAGGGATCTGTCCTTGGTCCGATTCTTTTTAACATCTTTGTTAGTGATATAGCGGAAGGGCTGTCGGGTAAGGTCTGTCTCTTTGCGGATGATACCAAAATCTGCAATAGAGTAGATACCCAGGAAGGTGTAGATAACATGAGGAGGGATCTAGCTAAGCTTGAAGAATGGTCTAAAATTTGGCAGCTGGAATTTAATGTTAAAAAATGTAAGGTCATGCATTTGGGCTGCAGCAATCCAAGGGAGCAATAGAGTATAGGGGGTGAAGTACTTTTGTCCACTAAAGAAGAGCAGGACCTAGGCGTGGTTGTGTCTGATGATCTTAAAGTAGCTAAACAGGTAGAAAATGCGACGGCAAAAGCTAGAAGGATGCTTGGGTGCATACGAAGAGGAATGGCTAGCAGAAAAAAGGAGGTGATAATGCCTCTGTATAAGTCTTTGGTGCAACCTCATTTGGAGTATAGTGTGCAATTCTGGAGACCGCACCTTCAAAAGGATGTGAACAGGATGGAGCCGGTGCAGAGGATGGCTACTAAAATGATTAGTGGTCTTCATTATAAAGCATATGAGGACAGACTGAAGGATCTTAATATGTACACCTTAGAGGAAAGGCGGGATAGAGGTGATATGATTGAGATGTTTAAATACCTCCGTGGCATAACTGTTCAGGGAGAGAGCCTCTTTCAATTGAAAGCAAGCTCTGCTACGAGGGGACATGGGATGAGGCTGAAGGGAGATAGATTCAGGAGTGATATGCGGAAATATTTCTTTATGGAAAGAGTAGTGGATCCGTGGAATAGTCTCCCAGTGGAGGTGGTAGAGATGAGGACAGTAACTGAATTCAAAAAAGCATGGGACAAACACAGAGGATCTCTAAAGGTAAAAAGAGGACTGTTGTAGTTGTTGATATGGAAGGACGGACTAGATAGGCCATGTGGTCTTTTTCTGTCATCATATTTCTATATTTCTATGTCTATAGGTACGATCCCCTCCACGAGGATCTCTAGAAGCATAATCAATGACTCTCCATTGTAGATTAGAAAATGTGTGGCCCTATGATAGACAATGTTCAACCGCAGGGGCTGATTGAGTAGATGTCCGAATTCTGGAAGCATGTTCCCCCAGCCATGTTTTTCTAGGGTGGAGCACAACGCACAGGGTGATCTTTTCTTTTGAGTTACGTTATACCAGCGGCAACGTGGAATAAGGCCAGGACTTAGAAAAATTTCTGTTCTGATCTTCAACGCTTCTATAAAGATGAATGGCTGTAACACGTCTGTATTGAACTGGTGTGTCTGCTGTCTGGGAGGGTACAAGATGCAGTTGTAAAGAACAGAATGCACAGGTGAGGGACGTTTGTCAGGTTAGGGAACAATAAGAAACACTCCTTCAGATATATAAAGCACTGCTATACTCTTTATTCTGACTATGCTGACATTTGCTGTTTGTGTTAAAGAGTCTATTCTAGGCTTCCCTAATAATTCCAGTGTTCGGAAAAATGAGAATGTAAATGTAGGGGTGGTATGTGAGATAGTATGGAGCAGAATCATCTTTGGCTGAGAAATGCAGATCAGCTGTGGTGCCCTGAGACGCCATGTCTTCGCAGCAGTTGTTTATAGGTACAGGACATGGTTGTGGCAGAGGTATGTTATTTGTGACTGCAAGTGTGTGTATGTGGTTTGAGTGTTGCATGAGAGGATCTGGTATGCTTATTCGCATATCTAGGGGGACATGAATGTCTGGCCAGTACCCGGACTGTAGGGATGACCGCAGCAACATCAGGTGCCAGGGTAGAATAAATCAGAACAGATTCTCTATAGCAAAATGCCAAAACATATCCCTGTCACTGTATAAGAGACCCTCAGAATGAGAGCATTCAATAATGCAAACAGCACTAAGATATGCCCAAAAGCACCATCATTGGTCTCTAAAAATGTGCACATTTGACATTTCGCTATGGAGAATCTTTTCTGATTTTTCTGGTCCATATTTAGCATTGCACAGACTGTTTTCAGAGATGACCAATGCAAGCATAACTAAGGATGTCTTCCACTGACATGTATGTTGTGCAGCTAGTAGACAGTCATTTGCAGCGGTTTTACCCCTTCTAGACCCAGATAATGTTGGATGAATGGGTTTTGGAGGTGATCTGGGAAGACTGTGCCCTCAAGTTGCCACAGCTCCTCTCTGACATTTTTATGGTGTCACCTTGCCAGGTGCCCAATAAAGTGCAGGCAGTTGGGATTACTCAAGTATTTCTTGCAACTAAAGGCCATGGTGCTGGTCCAGGGGGATGAATAGAGAACAGGTCAGTCTTCCATTTACTTTGTCATTCCCAAGAAGAAGGGGACTTGGCGGGCAATGCTGTATTTGAAGGGCATGAACAGAGCTCTAAGAGTGCCCCATTCTCGAATGAAAACTTTGACTCCGTTATTGTGGCTGTCTGGAAGGGAAAGTTCTTAACTTCCTCGGACCTCTCCAAGGGTTATCTTCACATCCCCATTCGTCCCGAGCACCAGTGTTACCTGCATTTTGCAGTTCTAGTGGGGCATTTCCATTTTCAGGCAATGGCCTCTCAGGTATTCACCAAGGTAATGTGGTGGTGGTGGCTGCCATCCTGAGAAAGTAGGGTGTGCTAGTGCACCTGTACTTGGACGACTGGTTGACATGGGCAAAATCCCCCTAGAAGTGGTAGGATTTGGGCTAGGTGGTCAACTTTGCGAAGAGCAGGCTGTAACCATCCCAGTCCTTGTAGAATCTGGAGCCTGTTTCAACATCTTGGCAGATGTGGTGTTCCTGCCAGAGGGTAGGATTCAGAAGTTACAATCCCAGGTGCTCACTTTGCGGAAGACTCAGCACCCCAGAGTGTGAGACTTCCTCCAAGTTCTAGGATCGATGGCAGTGACTCTGAAGCTGATGCCCTGGGTCAGGGTACACATGCGCCCTTTTCAAGAAGCTTTTCTATTGCAGTGATCTCCATAGTTTCAGTCCATGGTGGTCAGGCTCTGCTTGAAAGGCAAGGCCAGGGTAAATCTGGCGTGGTGGCTGTACTTGGCAAAGCTCTCATTGGATATGTCTCTTGAGTCTCCAGATTGGGTGCTGGTTTAGTTTTTTGATATACTGCCTCTTGGGCTAGTTTATTTATTTATTTATTGGGTTTTATATACCACGCTATTTCACATTCAGTGCGGTTTACAGGGAACAAAACAGAACTTACATATAACAAATTAGATAACATTACTATGTTAACTTACATGGAACAATTTTGAACATTCAAACAGAATAAATCGAACAAGCTTGGTGCAGTAACACTATAAAACTTAGGTGGTATAGCTTGGGCTATAACAAGAGAACTATATACAGTGGAATTATATACAATGTCGCTATATAATATAATGAGCATTGTTGAAGGTTTGAGGTTTAGTCCATCATAACTGTTTGTAATCAATTAAAGTAAATTACATTAGTACATTTAATAAATTAGTACATTCGTATAAAAATAATATAAGAGTAAAAAAACTGCTAATTCCAAAATATACACATGAGCTGCTGACAGGGCTGTGAATTTCCAGCCACTGTAGAATCTGTATCACCTCTGCTGCTACTAGTGAACTGCATGTGCCCTCCTGATGGTTGATTTACACACCTGCTGTTGCACTGCCAGACAGGATCCTCACAGCCTTGTGCCAAGCCAAGGGAAGAAAGGCCCTCAGGACCAGATGCACCACTCGCATCTCCAACCCATTGATAGACCACAGTCTCTCCTTCTGAGACCAATGACTCTGAGAGACCTGGGAGAGACAATGGGCTCCCCAGTTGACCATCCTGGCATCCATTTCATGATATTTTTTTATGCAAGTTTATCAAATGTAAACCCCACTCATATTCATTGTAATAGTTGTCTATTTGTACTCTTTTAAATATACTTTGAATAGTTATAAGCAGTGAGAAGGGGGAAAACACTCTGAGGATGGCAGCCCAGATGCAAAACAACAGATTTGAAGAAGTTTGCATTTCAGGCCAGTCGAAGAGAAGGCCACGAGGTGCACAAAATGGTGCTGAGAGACGTCAGTAATGGAGTGACTGGAGACTCGGGGGTGATTGAAACCCAGAATGAAGGTGCCTTGCATGTTCCACTCACCAAGGAAGAGCTGAGAAGTGGTTTATGGACTTAGAGAGATCATGGAAGTTAAAATGGAGATCGGTGAGCTGGTGAACGAACTACAGGCAGAAATTGTGGAGTTGGGCCTTAGAATGGAAGACTGAAAGTACCCAAAATGAAATGAGAGACTTGAGAAGACATGTTCATGAGCTTGCTCACGAGAAAGAGGGTTTGGCTTTCAAGTTGGCAGATCTTGAAAATAGATTGAGGCGAAATAATTTACGAATAAGAGGGTTCCCAGAGAAACCGGAATATGGTGATGTCAAGAAAGTAGCAATGAAGATTTGTAGGTCACTCTTACAAAGGGGTGCCATGGAAAACACGGAGAATGAGAAAAAAGTTGAGTAAGCACATTGGGCGTTGGGCCCACTACTCCTGCAGAGACCACAAGATGTAACAATCTGTTTACATGAATATGCGGAAAATAAGGGCCATCAATAAGTTTGATTGGAATGGATGTCAAGTTGCTGTGCATGGGGATCTCTTGATGGCCACAATGCAGAGAAAAAACTTTTGCTTGATCAAATCAAGGTTGCAACAAGGGCAGATTTGCTATCAATGACTCTATCTGGCAGGCTTATCCTTCACATTAAACTGCTCTGCCAGGAAGGCTGCCACACTGGCAGAGGCCATATAAAAATTGCGTGAGCTCAGGATTGATATTTCCCTGCTGGTGGAAGAGGAGGAGGGAGCACCAAGCATCTGAAATGGCAGAGGGTAATCTCTCTCAAGAAAAGAAGAAACAGCGTTCAAGTCAGAAGAGCAGTGCAGCCTGAAAGAGACTGATTACCAAGTTGTATGGGCACACAATCGACTGACCTTTGGTGAACAGAAGTGTTACTGGACTGGTAAAAAGACTTTCAGGTATATAATTGTGTTTGTCTATATACTAGGAATGCTTAGTGGGTAGTTATGTATATCTGAGTGGAGTGGAGGCGAAAAATAGGAGGGTTATAAGTGTTGGATGGTAGGGTTGGCATAGATGAATGTGGACGACAGGGTGAGTGAGGGAAATGGATTGCTTGAAGATAGGTAGTAGTGGAGAGTTTAAGAGTTAAAGTATAATGTGGCAAAGCCCTAGTGTATGTGAGTGGATGCAAGGGATGGATGAGCGTGGGTATGGTGAGGGGTTACAAATGAGGAATGTGGGAGAGGGTTTTAGGGGTAGAAAGTGAGTTGGGGTGAGTGTGATCTGGTGAGGGGGTCATTACTGTATGGAGGGAGAGGCTGACTGGGGTTAGTATGAGGATATGAGGGTAAGGGGGAGGATGAGAAGGATAGCGAGGGGGGGGGGGGAGTAGCATGAAGGGTTTACTGAGGACCGGCCAGAACAGGGAAACCAGTAGTGGTAAGGACTATGGAAGAGGACAATAAGACTAAATGGTGTCGGTTTGTATCAAGTAATGTTAAAGGATTAAGCTCCTGGTGAAAAAGAAGTCTACTTTGGAGGGAGGGGAGCTGATGTTCTGTTTATTCAAGAAACTCACTTGCCAAAAGACCAGACCTATCTTGTACAGTACAAAAGATATCCTCATATATTTTTGGCTGCCAATGTGGTTGGACATAAAAGGGGGGGAGGGGGAGGGGGTATTTTGAATCTCATGTTCATGTTCTAGAAATTAAAAAGAAAAGCGGGACAAAGTTGGAAGATATATATTGCTGAATGTTTCTGTTGCTGGTGTTGAGGTGGTTCTGGCTGACGTTTATGCCCCACTCACCAAGGATCTCTTTTTGAAAAGATGAGGGAACAGCTAATGCAATTCTCCATGGCTCCACTCATATTGGGAGGGGACTTTAACATGCCCCAGAAATATAGATTGGATAATTCGGAAGGCTTGAGCACAGGTGGGGGAGAATGCATTGGAAAAAATTGGCAACGTTAATGGACTCATTGTGTTGGTAGACTCTTGGGGGGGGGGGGGTACGGGATGGCCACAAACAGGAATATACTTCCTATTTCCATGCTCATAACAATTATAGTAGGATAGATATGTTCTGGCTGGATCATATTGAAAAAGTTTGATTGGTCTGATCATGCTCCCATTGGGGTCAAATTGAGATAAGGATGGAGAGAACCTGGTTTAAGGTTCTGTTTGATTGAGTCTGATGGATAATGAGTTGTTACTCAAGAAAATTGTGCAGGAGGTAGAAAAGTACTATAAAGTTAATGCAATGTGAGAGATGGGTGAGGGTGAAATGTGGGATGGGTTGAAGGCAGTTTACGAGGGGTGCTAATTTCACTTAACCCTCCATTGCCTCAGAAAAATCCAAGTTATCAATGTCCCTGTTTAATGTACATTACCAAGTTTACGTTTTATTGTAAACTGCTTTGATTGAAATGATAAAGCAGTATATAAAACCTGAAAAATAAATAAATAATTTTGGAGGCCACGTTTCAAAAAAGAGAGAGACAAAGGGAGGAGAAGGGATTTCTGGGAGGAATTGAAGAAAAGGAGGGATTATTGAGGCCCATATTAACTGAATTAGAGACAATAAAAATATTTAAACTGAATTAGAGAATTAAGGGGGCAATTATTGAAATTGATGAATGGGGACATTACCTTTAAGATGTAATGGGTGAGGCAGACCTATTTTGAATGGGGAAATAAAGCAGGTCAATTGCTGTCTGACAAGCTGATAGCCCAAATAAAACAGGTAGTAAAAATTAGAGATGATATCTGTACCCTATGATTTGGGTATGAAGCAGTGCGGGAGGTCCTTCGGCAGTTCTACTCTAAGCTCTAAAGTAGTGAGATGAGGCAACAGCTGAGGAAATCTGGGAGTATCTAAATGTGAGCACCATGAATCGGTGACGAAAGAGGAGTCAGCCCACTTGGAGGTAGAGATTACCTTGGACAAGTCCTTGGAATCGTTTATTGTTTATTTAAAATTTAATATACCGCCCTTGGCGTTTGCAGACAGAGCAGTTTACAGCAATAAAAATACGTGTGTAAAAATAAGGAAATGGAACTACAATTAAAATAGGAAAGAGAAAAGCAACAATAGGAAAGGGAGGAACCTAAGGCAATGCCAAGTTAGGTAAGATATGTATAATGATTGGGCGTATGAGAGTGGGATGATCTCCTGGGCTAGATGGGTATATGGCCCGCTACTATAAAAAGTTCCAAGATACTTTGGGTAGTAGGATGGTGCGGGTCTTTAACGAGGTAATCCGCACTGCACTGCTGGTATAATGGTAATCCTGAAATCAAGGAAGGATAGCTCCTCATGTTGGTTCTTATACACCCATCTCCCTGATTAGCCTGAATGCAAAAGTGCTTGCCAAAGTCTTGGTTAACAGGCTGCAATGGGTCATTGCCAGGTTGGTCAGGGATGACCAAGTGGATTTTATTCTAGGATGGCAGGCAAATGACAATATTGGAAAACTGCTGAATTTAATTTGGAAGGCCAGAGAGGCGAAAGAGGATTCCCTGTTAGTTGCGGTAGATGCAGAAAAAGCGTTTGACCGTCTCGAGTGGGACTTCATGGTCCAAGTGCTTTGTAGGTGGGCTTTAGGGAGCTGTTCATTGAGTGGATAAGGGCTTTGTACGGAGTCCAAAAGGCTCGTATTTGGGTTAATGGGACCTAGTCGGATGCATTTTCCTTGGGGAGAGGAACTAGGCAGGAGTGCCCATTATCTCCCTTACTGGTTGCCCTTGTAATAGAGCCTTTGGTGGAAAAAATATGCTCCAATGGGAGTATTTCAGGGATAACGGTGGGGAGGCATACAAGATTGGATTTTTGGCAGACGATGTGATATACGCACTGTCTCAGCCCTTGGTCTTGCTGCCTAGCCTTCTCAAGGAAATTGAAATATTTAGCAGACTCTTGGGATATAAAATGAATATGACCGAAACTGAAATTTTGAAAATCATTTGGACAAGGGCCTGGAGGAAAGATTGAGGGAAGCCTTCCCCCTTTAAATGGGCTAGACTTGGTCAATTCGGTATTTGGGAATTCAGATGGGTAGGAATTGGGAAGAACTTTTTAAATTAAACCACAAGAAGTTGTAGCTGGCTATTACGAGGGAACTGGACAGGTGAAGTCGCCTCACCATGTCATGGATGGGTAGGATAGCTGCTATCAAAATGAATGTACTACCGTGGATTCTGCTTCTGGCTGTAATGGTGAAAATTTCAGATCATATATTGAACTATTTTTGGATAAATGCCCCCTGAGAGTGGCTCAGTTGGTTTTGATGAAAGAGAAGGAGGATGGGGCTATGGGCATCGTGGACTTGAAAATGTATAATAAGAATGGTAGAATGGAAAGTGTAGCTGGGTTTAAAAAAGGTTTGGACAAGTTCCTGGAGGAAAGGTCCATAAACCATTATTAAAAAGGGACACAGGATATCAATGTTTGACCCAAATCAAGCATTGTGGAACCTGTGTCTTTTCGGGAAACTGCTATGTATGTATGACCTAGATTGGCCACTGTTGGAAACAGGATACTGGGATTGATGGACCTTGGTCTGACCCATGTTTTCTTATGTTATGTTAAGATATATCATGACAAACATATCACTTTCTATCTGCTTTTATACTGTTTTAGAATGCACTGAGATTACTTTGCAATGTTCTGGGCATACAACAAACTGGTATATACTGTATAGTCTAGTTTGCATGAACATTTATTTATCATCAGTATTTATGTGTAGTTTGTATCAGCACAATGTTGTCAGTGAGAAGAGCATCTTAGGAAATGCACATTTTTCAGGGCATGGTCATTCACGGGTATATAGCGGAGATGGGCAGATTCGAACACATCCATCTTTTCAGAATATGGTGAGCGCCAGGACATACAGTTATTTGCTTTGTATAGCCATATGTTATACTCCATAGTGCTTTGTTCATGCCGCAGTGAAAATGTCTATAGCCCCGATTCTGAATCTGCGAGTGCGTCTATCCCCACGGTTGCGGGATCATATTTAAATCAGACCCGTTTTCAATTTGGATGTGCTGTGGGCCAGATGTGCCTGTTCTGGAATTGAGCTCCATGCCACAAATGAGAAACCTCCACAGCTCCCCCAATGACAGCAGCAAAACCACTTTAGCATTCTTTATTTTTTCAATTACTTTACTCAGACAGAGGTACAAATGCAAGACACCCAAATAAGTAAAAAGAAATAGGCAGTCCATCTGCACTGTCCTGAACCAAAAGGTGGAGGAGGGGGAGATAAGACCCACAAGCCCTAACTAGACTCCAAAGCAAGGACGCACAGGATCTCTCTGCTTCCGAAGGGAAGAAGAATGGAGAAGAGGAGCAATGACCCTTAGCAGCTCCAGCTAGAGCCTGGCAGATCTCTCTGATTGTCCTTTGCAGTCTGACAGCACTGAGGCCCACAGACCAGAGTGAAATCATGGCATAACCTCAGGCTCATTTAGGGCAACCAATCCCTAAGAGCAACCATTGGGCCTAGGGAGCTCAGCTTCAAGATACAACCTATGCCCCTGGGAGGTAGGCTATCAAATCCTGCTACAGCAGTCCACACTGCAACCATCTCCTGGAAGCGGAAAATATTGCCAAGTTCCAGGACTGCAGTTGTCCTTATAATGGTGATGCTGGAGTGGAGGAGTGGCCTAGTGGTTGGGACAAGGTACTTCAGGCCGGAAGGTCGGGGGTTCAAATCCCACTAGAGGACAGCAACCTTGGGCTGGAAGGACTGGGGTTTCTAGTCCCACAGGTGCTCCTTGTGGTCGTGGGCAAGTCACTTAACCCTCCATAGCCCATGTTCCCTGTAAAATAGTTATCTCCAAGTTATAATGCCCTGTTCAATGTAATTTCAGTTTGTTCAATGTAAACTACACTGATGCAGAATAGTGCAGTATATAAGAGAATGTAAATAAAATAAAATAAAATTGAAGCTTGTAGTTCTCTGCCATCATCTGCTAGTGGGCAACCTAATCCACTTATCCTAATTGGTCTAGCACAGTACTTCTTTACCTTTTTTATTTATTTTTTATTTTTTTATTTTGGGGCACATTTTTGGGTTTGTTCAAACCTCATGGCAAAGCAAACCAATTTTTTTGTGATCCATAACCCCATTCTGCAGCATTTTTTTCCCTGTGTGCTTCATTCTGCTAGTTCAGTCTGATGTCTGAATATATGGGGCCAATGGATCCTGCAAGAATACAGAACCCGCACTTTAATATCAGATTGAAACAGGGAGAGGAGGCACACACGTAGAAAGAGTGTTTTTCCTATAGCTAGTGGGAAGGAAGGAGAGAGGATAAGATTACTAGTTTTCTGGAGGTGAATCAGTTTCTTAGCCTGTAGAGCCAGAAGTAAGCAAGCAGTTCTTTTTAGGTGTTGTGCTGTCCAGTGTGTTTCCATGGAAAATTGTAGAATCTACTCTCAACTATCCTTAAAACCCCTTAATTTAAGTTTTGTTGGTTACAAAAAATACTTTTGAGCCCAATACAAAAGTTCAGGACTAATAGGCACATAGTGGGGCATATTCAAATAATTAATATGGTTAGCAGAGTGGGATATTCACCAACACATAGCCATTTTATGCAGCTGAATATAATAGAAACATAGAAACATAGAAAAATGATGACAGAAAAAGACCACATGGCCTATCAGTCTGTCCTTCCATATCAATAACTACAACGGTCCCCTTTTTTCCTTTAGAGATCCTCTGTGTTTGTCCCATGCCTTTTTGAATTCAGATACTACAAACTACGATTAATAATGAATGATTAATGTAAATAGTTACAGCATTACTAGCCAATGTTAATTGTATATAGTTATGAAAAAACACTGTTCCATGTTATTGTTCATGAAAAGTTAATTGTACATAGTTATGAAAAACGCTGTTCCATGTAAAACCATGTTCATTATATGTTAAGTGTAAACCGCCTTTGATCTCTGGAAAAAGCGGTATAAAAGAAAAGCATAAATAAATAAATAAATAAAATAAAATAAATAAATACTGTCCTCATCTCTACCACCTCCAGTGGGAGACTATTCCACGGATCCACCACTCTTTCCATAAAGAAATATTTCCACATATCACTCCTGAATCTATCCCCTTTCACCCTCATCCCATGTCCCCTCGCAGCATAACTTCCTTTCATTCAAAAGAGGCTCTCCCCCTGTGCCTTTATGCCACGGAGGTATTTAAACATCTCAATCATATCACCTCTATCCCACCTTTCCTCTAAGGTGTACATACTAAGATCCTTAAGTATGTCCTCATATGCTTTATAATGAAGACTACTAACCATTTTAGTAGCCACCCTCTGTACTGACTCCATCCTGTTTATATCCTTTTGAAGGTGCGGTCTCCAGAATTTCACACTATACTCCAAATGAGGTCGCACCAAAGACTTATACAGAGGCACTATCACCTCCTTTTTTTTGCTAGCCATTCCTCTCCGTATGCACCCAAACATCCTTCTTGCTTTTGCTGTTGCCTTTTCTACCCGTTTAGCTACTTTAAGATCATCAGACACAACCACGCCTAGGTCCCGCTCTTCTTTAGTGGACAAGAGTACTTCATCCCCTATACTATATTGCTCCCTTGGATTGCTGCAGTCCAATGCATGGCCTTACATTTTTTAACATTAAATCCCAGCTGTCAAATTCTAGACCATTCTTCAAGCTTAGTTAGATCCCTCCTCATGTTATCTACACCTTCCTGGGTGTCTACTCTATTGCAGATTTTGGTATCATCCGCAAAGAGGCAAACCTTATCCGAAAGCCCTTACGCTATATCACTAACAAAGATGTTAAAAAGAATCAGACCA
Organism: Ichthyophis bannanicus; assembly: GCA_033557465.1. Classification (NCBI taxonomy): domain Eukaryota; kingdom Metazoa; phylum Chordata; class Amphibia; order Gymnophiona; family Ichthyophiidae; genus Ichthyophis; species Ichthyophis bannanicus. The sequence continues at coordinate 956,126,667 of CM066032.1, forward strand.
AGGACAGCTCCCTGGGGCACACCACTGGTAACATCCTTCTCCTCAGAGTGAGCTCCATTTACCTGTACTCTTTGTCGCCTCCCACCCAACCAATTTCTAACCCAAGCAGTAACTTTAGGGTCCATTCCTAGGGTGCTCAGTTTGTTTATAAGTCACCTATGAGGAACAGTGTCAAAAGCTTTACTGAAATCTAAATACATCACATCTGGGGCTCTCCCTCAGTCCAACTCCCTGGTCACCCAGTCAAAGAAATCAATCAGATTTGTCTGACAAGACCTACCTCTGGTGAATCCATGCTGCCTCAGATCCTGTAATCCGCTGGACTCCAGAAACCTCACTATTTTCTCTTTCAGCAGCGTTTCCAATAATTTACTCACCACCGAAGTTTTCAACCACATCTTTATTTCCGCTTTAGTGTAAAGGCACCACATGAGCCTCTCTCCAGTCCTTTGGCACCACTCCCAACTCCTACAAGGCATTGAAAAGGTCAGTCAGTGGAGCTGCCAGAATATCTCCAAGTTCCCTCAGTATTCTAGGGTGTATCCCATCCGGTCCCATCGCTTTGTCTTCTTTAAGTTGAGCTAGTTTCTCACGAACACAGTCTTCTGAAAATTGTTCAAGATGTCCCTCGCTTCTGTTCCTATTTGTGGGTGTTTTCTGAGGTCCTGCTCCTGGTTCTTCAACTGTGAACACAGAACAGAAATATTTGTTAAGCAATTCCGCTTTATCCTCATCAGCTTCTACATATTCCTCCCCTTCACCCTTGAGTCTGACAATACCACTCTTGCCCTTTCTCTTCTCACTAATATATCTGAAAAATGTCTTACCACACCCCCCCCCTCCCCGCCATTTTATTGCATTGGCTATTTCTTCCTCTTTTTGAATCTTTGCCTTCCTGACTACTTTGCTAGCTTCTCTAAGTTTTTCCAAATATAGATGCCTGTCTTCCTCTCTCTGTGATCTCTTGTATTTCTTGAAGGCCTCCCTCTTTTTCTTCACCTTTTCAGCTACTTCTTTCGAAAGCCATAGCAGTCTTCTTTTCCTTTTACCTTTATTTACCATTTTAACAAAAAGATTGGTTGCCATTAAAATATCCCCTTTCAGTTTTGCCCATTGTTTTTCTACATCCCCCAGCTGTTCCCATCCAGTTAACGACTCCCTGAGGTATTGACCCATCTTGGCAAAGTTAGTTTTCCTAACCCAGTAAACCATGTAAATGCCTTAAATGGGGATATTCAAGGGCACTTACACGGTTAGTGCCATTGAATATCCCCTCTTAACTCACCTATACGCACTGATGCTATCCGATTAGCATCGGGACATGTCGGGAACATTCCAGGATGGAGTAGAGATGGCGACAAGCACTAATCGGGCAGTAGTGATATTGCATGTTGCCTGGTTAGCAATTTGCACCTTAAAGATAGGCAAGGAAAACCCTTGCCTATCTTTAAGGTGCAAGAGTTAACCGGGCAGCATGCAATATCGCTGCTGCCCAGTTAGCTAATGCATCTTCCAGCATCTGTGGCGTTCCCCAGATATTCAGTGCCGGGCCTGCATATGACCCCGGCATTGAATATCTGGGGTTAAGGGTCGGCGGGCAGGGCTATGCACTGTAGGGACACATAACCTGCCCAACTCAATAACGGGCCCAAAAATATTATGGGTACCTAATACGTGTCAATTTCATTAACACACATTAAAACCTTTTTTAAAGGGGCTCGTTTTTGAATAGGGATCTTTAGCAATCTGATGTGTTCTGTTTTCACAGGAGGTATATTAGTATTCCAAGATCTAGTGTAATAGGATTTCTGGTGTGTGAGTTCTGGGAGTTAGTGCTGTTTTGGTATGGCAAGTTTCCTATATTGGTTTGGAATGTATTTCATGTTGGGTTTTGTGCTACCAGCAAAGCGCATAGTAGTGGAGAGTTTGTGTTAATCTTACTGAGGTGACTCTAGAATTCATATGTACCTGTAAAGGAATAATTGTTTATACAAGATAGAGGAAGCGCAAGATTCAGAGTTCACCTGCTCCAGTGCTACATATTATATGGATAGCACTGAGCCATTCAGTCAGATTTTTTGGCATGATATTATTCATATAAAGACTGAAAATCCATAAATAAACCTGTTTCTGTATATGTTCACCAGTCATCAGAGGCTTAGAACTGTCTTTGAATACTGGTCTGTTCATTGTTATGCTGGGACTGTAACTGGATTTTTAAACTTTTCTTTAATAGACAAAAGATTTGGGGGGACATATCCAGTGGCAGCAGCCAGTGCTGCTAAAGTGGCTGGCCATCGTCACTATAATTTAAACAGAGATATTCAGTGCCAGGGCATATCTGGCAACCAGCACAGAATATCCGGTTTTGCCTGGTTGCTCTTTTGTAATCTGGTTAGGGGCAATATTCAGTCACTAACCGGTTTGCAAAACTGCCTAAAGTTAGGACAGTCTTTCGCCTGGGCTCAATGTGCAGTAAGCTACTGGATTTTAGTAAACACAGCACCGTACCTAGCCCTGTGCAAGCAGTGCAGCCACACAGGACACAAAGAAATAGGGGCACATTTGGGGCTGCTGGCTTCGGTTCTTCTTATGCTGCCAGCCTTTGCCCCGCCGCATTTAGTGTTGCCTTGGCAGTGGCAGCAGCAACATTGCATTGAAAAAAATAATATGGGTCTTTCCGACTCCGTACCTGCATGTTAGTCTCATCCCTCCCTCCTCTGACATATGCTCACATCAGAGAAGAGAGGGACCAGACCAGCCATTCAAGTGCAGAGTTGCAAAGGCCCGTGTTTGGATGGCTGGTCTGGTCCCTGCATCCTCTGATGTGAGCATATGTCAGAGGACGGAGGGATCAGACCTACATGCAAAAGTGGAGTCGGAAAGACACGCGGGTTTTTTTGTTTTCAATTAGATAGCGCTGCTGCCACCGCCAAGGCAACACTGAAAGCAGCAGTGGCTGGGCAAGGGCAGGCACCTTGGGGGATATCCAGCTGGATATGGGGTTAGATGGAGAGATGCATGGGGCAAATAATAAACCTGTGATTGGGGGGGAGGGGGCATGCCATTTGTGTATGTCGCAAAGAGCGCATTTGTGGCTTCATACGGCCCTGAATAAACACACCCTTTCCTTTCTTACTATTGCATCATACATAAGCACCCTCCTATTTCTGCTGATCCTATTGCTTCTAAACTCTCCTGCACTATATTCTTTTCAAGCATTTCCCATTTCTCTGTTAACACTATTAGTCAACTCTTACAAAGAGAGAATTCATTTCTTTAAAACATAGAAGTATGCTTCAGTTTCCATTGTTTTAATGGGCAAAATAATAACTATGTTGCTAACATTAAGAAAATCAAGAATGCATATATTGTATGATACAGTGAGAAAGCAGCAACTAAATTAAGCTTGGTTTAAATAGGAGGATGCTAGGCCTCTGACTCCAGCTCATATCCAGAATTTTGCTGATGCCAGCGATGATCTAGAACCAGCACCATATGATCCAATGTGAGTATTGGAAGATCCTTTTAAAATATGGAATATAAATAATAAGCTATGTAACCTAAGATAATAGATAAATTGACTTAAAATTTCTTTCAGTGTACTGTATTAAAAGGGAAAAAGCTCTTAAAACATTTTAATTTAATTTAATTCCAGCAATTATAGCCAACCATTTCAATCAATCTGAAAGAACAAGATAGGTAACAAAATTAAAATAAAGATAGGTAACAAAATTAAAATACCATATAAAATACAGGCATGAATAAAACACAAGTAAAAACTGATATATTTCACTCCCCCCAGTCAAACTCTCCTCCTTACATCATTCCACCGTTTCAAATAACTACAACTTCAAGAAACATTGAAATATATAATGGTCTTGAATCTCCCACAGAATCAATGGCAAGCATTTCCATTGCTGAGAAAGATACACTCTATAATTCACTGACTTAAATGCTTTAGCAGAGGGAAGGGCGTCCATGGCTCGTATGTTCCCAATCCCCTTCTTTCCTTGGAATCCTATCCCTAAGATACTTTGAGGCTTCCCCATAAACTAATCAATAGGTTCAATGAACTTTAAAACATTTTTGACCCTGTGTCAGTAGACAATACAATGATCTCAAAAGGGGAGTCACCCTATTCCAACTATGCAAACTCTTGCCCCCTCTCTGGGGTTCTGGTCACTGAACCAACTGCTGGGTGTCCATGCTGTATATCCCAAGCCTGGGTGCACATGGTCGCTCTGTGCACATGCAATGTGTACTGACCAGCGAACTGTCTGCAGTTGATATGTGCATGGTTGTTAAACCCACTGGTACTCTTTTCCGCATTTCAGCTCTTCGCACTTGCCTCTCTTGTGCCTGCTCTGCACGGCACCACTACTACTCTGTCCACTTGTCGCTGCAAACATCCTGCCACTTCTGCTTCCACTGGGGGACACGTTTGTCCCCATCCTATGCTACACACTGGCATTGTGCCATTTTACATTGGCACCCTCCTGTACATTAGTACAGCAGTCTCCCATATGCTCGTCCAAATTTATTGACTGCCATATAGGGTGCCCACCGATATGGCAGGTCCATCAACTCCCGCTTGTCCTTTTTTCCATCACCTTTATATTGACATTCCTTGGTGCTCTATCCATTTAGGTTACAGCCATTTTTATATCTCAAGGTGCATGCTTGTCATCTTAAACCACCTTAACGCCCTTGGGCACCTTGAGTTAGGGAACCTTAATTTAGGGCGCTCTAACTTAAGGTGCCCTAAATTAAGACACTTTTAAGATGCCCTAGGTTAAGGTGCCTTTAAGATGCCCTAGGTTAAGGCACCCTAAGTTAAGATGCACTAAGTTAAGACACCTTTAAGGTGCCCTAACTTAAAGCACCTTTAAGATGCCCTAGATTAAGGCACCCAAACTTGAGGCACCCTAATTTAAGACACCCTAAGTTAAGGCGCCCTAAGTTAAGACTCCTTTAAGGTGCCCTAAGTTAAGGCGCCTTTAAGATGCCCTAAGTTAAGGCACTCTAACTTGAGGCACCCTAAGTTAAGATGCCCTAAATTAAGATGCCCAAAGTTAAGACGCCTTTAAGGTGCCCTATGTTAAGGCGCCTTTAAGATGCCCTAGGTTAAGGCACACTAACCTGAGGCACCCTAAGTTAAGATGCCCTAGTTAAGGTGACCTAAGTTAAGACACCTTTAAGGTGTCCTAAGTTAAGGCATCATTAAGATGTCCTAGATTAAGACACCCTAATTTGAGGCACTCTAAGTTAAGGTGCCCTAAGTTAAGGCGCCTTTAAGATGCCCTAAGTTAAGGCACCCTAACTTGAGGCGCCCTAAGTTAAGGGGCCCTACGTTAAGACACCTTTAAGGTGCCCTAACTTAAGGTGCCTTGTCACCTTACTGCACTTGGTCCTGTTAGCTCACGTTAAATGGCCCAAGGCACCCTAACGCCAGCACCTCTCCTACCCACCCACTGCCTTATATGGCTTCAGGCACCTTAACGCTGCCCCTACCGCTGGTAACTTTACCGTGGTTTAGTAAACATCCCCTTAAGTAAAGGATGGTAATGAAGCAACTAGCTACACAGTGCAGATTTAGAGAAATGGGCAGAAAGCCAGAAGACTGGGATTTTAACACAAGGCCTGAGAAGATGTTAAGGGTTAGCTCCTAGGTTTGCAATCAGTGCTGGAATGGAATGTATGCCCTTTTCTTCAGTGTACAGCACCCACAACCTTTTTCTAGCTTTGCTGAAGGTAGTGATTAAAAGAAAATGGCAAAGGAGATGTGCTGGAACACTATTATATATATATGCTGTAATGCTATAAATATCCATATTATTCAGTACAGAATAAAATCACTGTTTTTGAATACTGATGTTATTTTGAGCAGAACTTCAGCACAGAACCATATTGCTGCATGCACCACCTAGTATTCCAGCATATGACACACGTGCCGGGGGGGGGGGGGGGGTGGGGTTCTGTGCAAGATATAGGTGCTGCTAATGCTAATTTGCCTGGCTTACTCTCCTTGATAAGTGCAGACTTTTCCGAACAGCTTATTTGCATGCTGTTTGCTTACATCATCCTTGAACAAAACTTCTGTGTTAATCTCCTGTTAGGAAACATCATGCTAGAGCTTAAGCACTGTGTTCTGACATATGCTAAATCAGTTTAGCATACATTAAGTTGATTAGCACATGCTGAAAGTTCTAACATACATTAAAATATTTTTTAGCCAAACATTTTTTATTTTTTTGCAAACTCAATTACAGACAATGTAAAAGAGTGGTTCTCAAGCCACTCCTTGGAAACACCTAGCCCAGGGGTCTGCAACCTTTAAGACGTAAAGAGCCACTTGGACCCGTTTCCGAAGGGAAAAAAAAAACTGGGAGCCGCAAAACCATTGCGACATTTAAAACAAATCTAACACTGCATATATTGTTTCTTACCTTAATGCTATATACGACCCCCTACTTTTCCTGTTAAAATATAGGTGTTTGGCCTATACTCGCCGTATAAGACTACCCCTCTTCCTTCACACACCAAAAAAAAAAACGCCAGAAAATATCACAACAACAAGTAACAATATTTGATTTCAAAATTATGATGATTTTGTAGTCAAATCACTAATATGAAATAAAATTATTTTTTCTACCTTTGTTGTCTGACCAATTTATTCTTTGATCATGCTGGTCCCGATCTGAGGCTTCTGCTTTCCTGTCTTCTCTTAGCTCTCTTTCTGTGGTCTATGGTCCATCTGCCATTTCTTATCTCTTCTTTCGTTTTCTTCACTTCTTTCCATCAGCCTATTTCCAGTCCCAGTAACCCTCCCCAATATCAGCCCCTTTCCAGTCCTCACTCCCAGTACCTTCCAGTGCTAATCCCCCCTCAACCCCATTACCAGTGCTAGCCTCCCCTAATCAGCCCAATACCAGTCCTACCCCCCATCAGCTCATTACCAGTCCTAGCCTCCCCTAATCAGCTCATTTCCAGTGCTCGTCCCCTCAACCCCATTACCAGTGCTCCATCCCTCCATGTCAGCCCCCTCCCTCCCTCCATCCATATCAGCTCCCTCCCTCCATGTCAGCCCCCTCCATCCCTCCATGTCAGCCCCCCTCCCTCCATCCATATCAGCTCCCTCCCTCCATGTCCGCCCCCTCCATCCCTCCATGTCAGCCTCCTCCCTCCATCCCTCCCTCCCTCCCTCCCTCCATCCATATCAGCTCCCTCCCTCCATGTCAGCCCCCTCCATCCCTCCATGTCAGCCCCCTCCCTCCATCCATATCAGCTCCCTCCCTCCATGTCAGCCCCCTCCATCCCTCCATGTCAGCCCCCCTCCCTCCATCCATATCAGCTCCCTCCCTCCATTCATCCATTACAGCTCCCTCCCTCCATGTCAGCCCCCCTCCCTCCATATCTGCTCCCTCCCTCCCATGTCAGCCCCCCTCCCCTCCATCCATCCATATCTGCTCCCTCCCTCCATGTCAGCCCCCCTCCCTCCATCCATATCAGCTCCCTCCCTCCATGTCAGCCCCCCTCCCTCCATCCATCCATCCATATCAGCTCCCTCCCTCCATCCATATCAGCTCCCTCCCTCCATGTCAGCCCCCTCCCTCCATCCATCTCAGCTCCCTCCCTCCATGTCAGCGCCCTCCTTCCCTCCTTGTATGCCCCCTCCCTCCATCCATCCATATCTGCTCCCTCCCTCCATGTCAGCCCCCCTCCCTCCATCCATATCAGCTCCCTCCCTCCCCATGTCAGCCCCCCCTCCCTCCATCCATCCATATCAGCTCCCTCCCTCCATCCATATCAGCTCCCTCCCTCCATGTCAGCCCCCTCCCTCCATCCATCTCAGTTCCCTCCCTCCATGTCAGCCCCCTCCATCCCTCCATGTCAGCCCCCCTCCCTCCATCCATCCATATCTGCTCCCTCCCTCCCTCCATGTCAGCCCCCTCCATCCCTCCATATCAGCTCCCACCCACCATATCAGCTCCCTCCCGCCATGTCAGCCCCCCTCCCTCCATCCATCCATATCAGCTCCCTCCCTCCATGTCAGCCCCCCTCCCTCCATGTCAGCCCCCTCCATCCCTCCATGTCAGCCCCCCTCCCTCAATCCATCCATATCAGCGCCCTCCCTCCATATCTGCTCCCTCCCTCCATGTCAGCCCCCCCTCCCTCCATGTCAGCCCCCCTCCCTCCCTCCATCTATATCTGCTCCCTCCCTCCATGTCAGCCCCTCCCTCCATCCATATCAGCTCCCTCCCTCCATGTCAGCCCCCCTCCCTCCATCCATCCATATCTGCTCCCTCCATGCCCCCCCTCCCTCCATGTCAGCCCCTCCCTCCATCCATCCATATCTGCTCCCTCCCTCCATGTCAGCCCCCTCCCTCCCTCCATCCATATCTGCTCCCTCCCTCCATGTCAGCCCCCCTCCCTCCATCCATCCATATCTGCTCCCTCCCTCCATGTCAGCCCCCCTCCCTCCATGTCAGCCCCCCTCCCTCCATCCATATCTGCTCCCTCCATCCATGTCAGCCCCCACCCACCCTCCATATCTGCTCCCTCCCACCAAGTCAGCACCCCTCCCTCCATCCATCCATATCTGCTCCCTCCCTCCATGTCAGCCCCCCTCCCTCCATCCATCCATATCAGCTCCCTCCCTCCATCCATATCAGCTCCCTCCCTCCATGTCAGCCCCCCGCCCGCCATCCAAAACAGCACCCTCCCGCCATGTCAGCCCCCTCCATCCCTCCATATCAGCTCCCTCCCTCCATGTCAGCCCCTCCTCCCTCCATCCATCCATGTCAGCCCCCCTCCCTCCATCCATGTCAGCCCCCCTCCCTCCATCCCATATCAGCTCCCTCCCTCCATCCATCCATATCAGCTCCCTCCCTCCATGTCCGCCCCCCTCCCTCCATGTCCGCCCCCCTCCCTCCATCCATATCTGCTCCCTCCCTCCATGTCAGCTCCCCTCCCTTCGTCTGCAGCCGCGGCTCCCTGCCTCTTACGGACCCGCGGCTGTGCTTTTAACATCATCTCGGAGCCCTTCCTGTCTTGACGGGCTCCGTGCAGCATTGTCCCGCCTCCAAACTTCCTTTAGAGGCGGGACAATGCTGCACGGAGCCCGTCAAGACAGGAAGGGCTGCGAGATGATTTTAAAAGCACAGCCGCGGTTCCCTAAGAGGCAGGGAGCCGCGGCTGCAGAAGAAGGGAGGGAGCCCATAACGCCATAAATACCGGGCGGGCAGTGTGCTCCGGAGCCGCGGCAAAGGTGAGAAAGAGCCGCATGCGGCTCCGGAGCCGCGGGTTGCCGACCCCTGACCTAGCCGGTCAGTATTTAGGGATAATCACAATGAGCACGAGAGAGATTTGCATGCGCTGCCTCCACTGTATGCAAATCTCTCTCATGCATATTCAGTGTAGTTATCCTGAAAACCTGACTGGCTAAGTGTATCCCAAGGACTAAGTTGAGAGCCCCTGATGTAAAACAGCCTCATATATACTACATCATTGAAATATAGACCATTAGTGACCATTTGACACAAGCATAGACATAGGGGCCTTTTTACTAAACGGTGATAAGCAGCTAGCCCGATAAAGTTATTTTTTTCAATTACAGCACATTCATATTTCCATATCAAGAAAACCAAATTCCATCACAAATTAACATCCAATATAGTATTCAAATTATTAATAAGTAACTTTAAAGCACCCTCACTTGGTTTGCAGCTTGTCGTTCTGTGAGGGCTTGTGCGCATCAGTGATGCTGAAAGCTAAACTATTGGTAGTTTAACTACTGACAGGGTCTCCCAAGATGGACAGGTCTCAGCTGAGGTGCCAGACCAAGCCAAACCACCCATCTGGGCACCAGCAGAATGGGATAGTGTTGACGGTGGAGGATCACATTTCTGTGACAACGGCAACAACACCAAACTTAAACTGTGCGGAAGAAAGGCCCAGCAATCTACTTCTGTATCTTGCCATGAAAACCCAATGGATAGTTACAACAAAACAAATTGTGCTATAGTGCTGGAGGATGAGACCCTCAGGTCGGAAGGCACTCAAATAGCTACTGGTGAAGAGCTGAAGACTTCTCAGAGTAAACCCAGCATTTATGATGTGGTTGGATCAAAGCCCTCGGGATGTCTGACTGCTGATGTAGCTGCGCATGAAATGAGAGTCAGAAGCTTTAAAGATGTCTTACGCATTGGAACATGGAACGTACAAAGCATGAACCAAGGGAAGTTGGAGGTGGTCAAGAATGAAATGGAACGTCTACAACTTGATCTGTTGGGTGTCAGCGAACTGAAATGGACTGGCATCGGGCACTTCGCATCAGATGATCACATGGTGTACTATGCTGGAAATGAAAGACAAAGAAGAAATGGTGTTGCATTTATAATAAAGAAGAAACTTGCAAGAACTGTAATGAAATACAATGCAATCAGCGAACGCTTAATCTCTATTCGTCTACGAGGAATGCCTATCAACACAACTATAATTCAAGTATATGCCCCAACAACAGCTGCAGACGAGAATGAAATTGAAGAGTTCTATGAACAAGTACAAGCTGAAATTGACAGAACATGCAAACAGGATATCCTGATAGTCATGGGTGACTGGAACGCAAAAGTTGGCAATAAAGAAGAAGGCAAAGTAGTTGGAAAATATGGACTTGGCAACAGAAATGAAGCTGGAGAAAGACTGATAGAATTCTGTAAGACCAACGATCTATTCATCTCAAACTCCTTCTTCCATCAACACAAGCGGCGACTGTACACATGGACTTCACCCAATGGATTGTATAAAAATCTAATTGACTACATCTGTGGAAGTCAACGATGGAAAAGTTCTATAATATCAACAAATACAAAAACTGGAGCTGACTGTGGTACAGATCATCAACTACTAGTATGCAAACTCAAGCTAAAGTTGAAAAAGAGCAAACCACTCATGAATGCAGCAAAAATATGACCTTGAGACTATACCACTGGAATTTAAAGACTGCCTGCAAAATCAATTTGCTGCTTTAGATACAAATGACAGAGCTCCAGAAGAGTTACGGAATGACAACAAGAAGGTTGTGTTGGAAGAAAGCGAGAAGTCTCTACAAAAGGTGAAAAAGCAAAAACGGCCAAAATGGATGAATGAAGAAACTCTGAAAATTTCCCAGAAACGCAGAGAAGCTAAAGCCAGAGGAGAAATAAAGACAATAACAGAACTCAACAGAGATTTCCAATGTGTAGCAAGACAGGACAAGGAAAAGTACTACAACGACGCATGCAAGGAAATAGAAGCAGAAACTATTAGAGGAAGAACAAGATCGGCTTTCCTAAAGCTATGAGAGTTAAAGAAAACGTTCCAGCCTCGAATTGGAATGTTACAAGATGCTCAAGGTTCTATGTTGAATGATGCTGAGAAAATCAAGAAAAGGTGGAAGGAATATACAGAGTTTTTATATGATAAAGATCAAGTGGACCAACAGCCATTTCAACCTGTACCTTATGATCGGGAACCATTGGTGATGAAAGAAGTTAAAGAAGCATTGAAAGCCTTATCAAAGAACAAAGCACCAGGCATTGATAGCATTCCCATAGAAGTATTACAGCAATCTGATGCAGCTGTTACCGTACTTACAAGGTTCTGCCAAGAAATATGGAAGACAACATCATGGCCAACTGACTGGAAAAGATCTGTGTTTATACCAATACTAAAGAAAGGTGATCCAACTGACTGTGGAAATTATCGCACAATCGCTCTGATCCCACATGCCAGCAAGATTCTACTGAAGATTATTCAAAAGAGACTACAACCATACCTGGAACAAGAACTACCTGAAGTGCAAGCAGGGTTCAGGAAAGGGCGAGGAACGAGAGACATCATTGCAGATGTGAGATGGATCCTTGAAAAGACTAAAGAATACCAAAAGGATATCTATTTGTGCTTTATCGACTATAGCAAGGCTTTTGGCTGTGTAAACCATGAGAAACTCTGGGCCACATTAAGAAGCATGGGTATACCAGAACACCTGATCGTACTCTTGCACAATCTATACATTGATCAAGAAGCAACAGTTCGAACGGAACAAAGAGAAACAGAATGGTTTAAAATAAGCGAAGGTGTAAGACAAGGCTGCATACTTTCCCCCTACCTGTTTAATTTATATGCAGAACAAATCATCAGAGAAGCAGGATTGTATGAAGACAACAGAGGTATGAAGATTGGTGGAAGACTCATCAACAACCTTCGCTATGCTGATGATACCACATTACTGGCTGAAAGTGAAGATGATCTGAAACATTTGCTTCTCACAATCAAAGAGCATAGTCTCAAAATGGGCCTGCACCTTAATGTAAAGAAGACAAAAATCATGACAATTGGCATAATCAACAGGTTCATCGTTGAAGGAAAAGAAATTGAAATCGTGAACAACTTTAACCTACTTGGATCAACTATCAATAAAGAAGCAACAAGCAGTCAAGAAATCAGACAACGCATTGCTCTTGGCAGAATGGCAATGAAAGACCTAGATAAGATCCTCAAGAGCAGAGATGTCACTCTCCATACAAAGATTCGACTTGTTCAAGCCATGGTATTTTCAATAACATCATATGGGTGTGAAAGCTGGACAGTGAAAAAGATAGACAGGAAGAAAATTGATGCCTTTGAATTATGGTGCTGGCGGCGAATACTGCGTATACCATGGACTGCCCGAAGAACAAACCAGTCGGTACTAGAGGAGATCAAACCTAAGCTTTCTTTAGAAGCTCAGATGACAAGACTTCGACTTTCATACTTTGGAGACATCATGCGAAGAGAGAGATCATTAGAGAAAGACATCATGCTTGGCAAGATAGAAGGTCAGCGCAAAAGAGGAAGGCTAGCAATGAGATGGATCAATACAATAACAGCAGCTTCGGGTACCAGTCTGTCAACAATGAGCCGCCTGACTCAAGACCGAACACAATTTAGGATAGCTATCCAGAGGGTCGCCATAAGTCGACTCCGACTCGACGGCACTTAACAACAACTTTAAAGCAACTGTCAGTAAAAAGTCTGACAGGAATCAGCACTTGACATATTCAATGTCAGTGCTTCCTTAATTCTCAATATCATTTTGATTTTCCTTTCGATAGTTTACAAAAACTGCTGCAGATCAGGACAAAAATAAATCATATGAGGGAGTGCCCATATCCCGGATTTATATTGCCAACACAAATTACTGACATTTTTTTGTCCACTTTGTCTATAATACACAATGAGCTTAAAAAATAAGGATTGTGTAATGAATGCAGAAAGTGACACCCACAAATCTCTGGACCAAAATATCTCCTGCTTACTACCTGCTAGGGGTCCTCCTAAAACTCCTTCCCACACCTGCTCCATACCAATGCATCTTCTCTCCTTCCCGTTCCACATAAAGTGGTACAAATGTGAAGCAGATTTAGGGAGTGAAGCCAATTTCAGACATATCCTCTAATAACCAGTCCTCAAGCAATGTATTCCAAACCAGTTTTATCTGGTTAAGGGAATGACAAAGTTGCATCCAAAAAACATTTGGTTTGCCAGAACACTGAACTCTATAAAAGTCTTACCTCTCTCCCCCATGCCCCCCCACACACACATCATGAAATAGTTGGCTCAGATTCCATATATGCTTCCTTTCTCAAAGCTTCCAGCTCACTGGTTCATTCTGAATAAACTATCTTTAAATAGAGGTATTCTTTGGTCAGCTATTGTCATCTGAAAACAGGGACTCTAGCATACATTAAAATATTTTTATTAAAATGAATGCATGAAATGACCCCAAAAAAGTCTGAACAAAGTTAAAACAAGCCAAAACTTTTGCATTGGGCACATCCCTAAAAGTCTGCATATTAGGCAAGCTATTTATCCAACAACATTTTATGAGATTATTTACATATTTTCTAGAGGAGCTTGAAGTAAACCAGAAAATTGCTGAAAAAAATAATGTTGAATGAAACCCATAGTAAGAGTTCTATGAGTATCAGGAGAAAATGCACCTTGCTGATAGAGTCAAAGGTGAGATAAGTCAAGGGAGGTTATCTGATATTGTCTTCTGCCAAGACCACTATATGGAATAGAAAGAAACCCCCTAACATTACTACCTTTTCCTGATTCTGTAAATGTTTTCTGTGTTGTCTCAAAAGATTGCTTTACATATCATTAAGAATATCACATTGTACATAGGGAGAGCAATTTTAAAAGCATTTCTTCACCCAAAACAGTTTTTCATGCACAGAAAGTGACACAGGGAGATTCATTTTATTTTAGCTGCAGTTTTATTATTGTGGGATAGATGAGGGGTACGAGTGTTAAATTTTATTGTAGAGGATGTGGTGTTAAATTATTTTATCTATGTGTGTTTTATTCAGTTGTAATCCACTAGATGTTTGTGACTAATTAGCATTATATCAAGTTAATAAATCAAATCAAATGTGCACATAAGTGTACACACATGTAGACTACATTCATAACTTTACCAAAGTCGAGTAGAGGCATTCCAGGAGGGATGGTGGGGAAGAGTTTTCATCCATGCTTATACTTTTGAAAGTACATATGCATAGCAAAGAAAATCTGTGTGTGCCAAAGAGCAGGTGTAAATCTAAGTGCATAAATTCTATGGAGTTATTTTCAAAATGGAACTATGTGCATATATTTTTTTTAAATTTGCCAATACATGGGAAACATGTATATGTGTAAATAGTACACACTTACATTTCCCTGCATATAGAAATGGTTGTATGCCTGCAACTTCAGGCACATGTCAGGTACATGATTTTATAAAAGTCTGTTTCTGTACTGCTTTTAAAGTTGTCATTCCTTGCTGTTTTACCTTTGCCTTCACAGTTCTGGCTTTGTAGTGTTCTTTGATTTCCTGTTGGGTCTGGATCCCTCATATCGTGTATGCCGTATGGTCGTGGGCCTCTATAACAATGGGCAGGAGATGGTACATCCTTTTCCCCTCCCGGCTGCCTACTGTGAAATAAGTAGCAACTCTACATTCCCTGAGAACAAGAGACGGAACATGGCCATTCTGGCCACCAAACAACCTGTACCCAGGTATATGTTTTAAGATACAAAACCAACAGAATTATTTGTCTGTGATGTGGACTGATGTTCTATAGTTCAGTCATTTGTGGGGAATATTAAAATGTATATATTTTTACCTGAAAGTTTTAGTGAAATTTATTATTGTAAATCAGATAAAATTGAGGACACTGAAAAATTAAGATCTTCTTTGCTCTACTCTATTCATTCCTTATACATTTTTAATATAGATGTGTCTGGCTCTGAGGATGCTGAATTTCTAGAAGCAAACAAAGTAGCTTAGTTTCTTTTCCTTGCATGAATTTTTTTTTCTGATTTGCTGAAAATTTCCGTTCAGTGGAGAATGGACTGGGACACATCATTCCAAATAAGCTTCTAAATAGTTCATATGGTAATGCATTTTAGGGGAGAGTGATAAGGGGTAGAGGGGGAAGGAGATGGGGAAGGGGAGGGGGGAAAGAAAGAGGGAGGGAAGGGGAAGAGGGAAGGGGAGGGGTGGAGATGGGGGAGGGGAGGGGTGGAGATGGGAGAAAGAGACGGAAGGGGGAAGGGGAAGTAGGAGGAGGGGAGGAAAGAAAAACTTGGTGGTCAATCTCAGCATTCAACCCCGCTGGTGCCATTGTGTTCATATCATAAATATATTGCTGTTTTATCCTCAATAGAGCTCTGTCAAGGTTGCCTCCTCTCCAATTGTGTGATGAGGTTCTAATCATAAAACATCTAAGATCTTCAGACGAATGACCAGCAGCAATGCAGGGCTCCACCAATGGAACAGTCTCTGTTTTTCATTTTACACAACTCCTGTGTTCTATTAGTCTTTTCTTTAAAGGTCTAATTGTTTTACCCTCACACAGCAGAACACACGGACAAATGATAACATTGATAACATTACATGTGGTACAATCTGACTTCTGCTATGGTTTGGTTTGAACATGGAGGGGCCACAATAATACAAACCCTGAGAGGAATAATCCCTAAATAGAGTTAGAGAGGGACTGTTAGCCTGATGTGGAAATTTACTGCACTAAATTGTGAAAGTGGAGAAATGAGAGAAGTGCTGTATGGTTCAGTTTGTGGCTACACTTTTTGAGAGAAAAGGATAAAGAGGTCCTATCCAGGGTTCCACAAAAGAGACTGGAAGCAAACAAGAGAAAGGGGAGAAAGAGGAAATTGAGCGGAGACCTTCACAGACACTTGAATACATCTGATAGTCTGAGGAGTTCCTTACTCTTAGTACTAAGGACACTATGGGGTATGTTTACTAAAGGGCGTTAAGGGAGCAAGTGTCCCGTTAATGCCAGTAATCGGTACCCTTGCACCCTTAATGCAGCAGGAAGGGTCGTTAATGCTGCAATAATGAGCGTTAAAGGCTCCCGCAGTGTTACGGGAACAGGAGGCGGGGAGTGGGCATTAATGAGGCAGACAGTGGGCGTGGACAGTGGGTGTTCCCTTAACACCAGTTGCACAATCAGGCAATAGAGCCCTTTAACGCTGGGAACACTAACACCAAGTAAAATCTATCAGGAAGGGTGTATTTTAAGGGGAGAGAGCCTATTTAAACGTGTGCAAGTGATCTACACACAGGGGAAACCAAGGCAATGGTAGCAGTGTTTCATTAGCAGCAGCAGCATAGTGGCCAACTAGGAAAGGCCACTATGTTGATGTTGCATATGGACTAAAGGAGGTATCATGTGAGTAATGCAATGGGGGCTGCTGGTGTGCAAGAATGATCATGCAGCTGCCCATCTGGCACAGCTGTGATGGCCGGCATGACTCCACAGTGACAGTGGCAGCACACAGACATGCTGCTGCTGCTGCTGTTGAAAAGGTGACGTGCAACCTTGGGGTGGACCAAGGGACCCTGGTACGCTAGGCAGATACCCAAGTCGGCTCCGATCCCCCCTGCTGCTGAAGATGTCTGTGGAGGGACAGTCTGCCAGTGGCCATGGAAGTACCCCTAAAGGGGGGCTGTAAAAAGCAGCTGCTTCTGAGGATACTAGAGTTGCCTGTGTCCGCCTCTCCCACCAGAGATGGAATTGGCGGTAGCCAGGGAGGGGGGGGGGGGGCACTGGCAGTTTGGTGGGGGGGCAGTGCGAATGGATATGTGTGCCGCTGATGCTCCAACTGGACCTGTCACCACAGGCATCTGCCTAACCTGCCCACTGAATGGGCTGGCATTGCACTCCACCCCTACTGACCCCATGTTGTCATGTCAGCATGATGCAGGTGCCATCTACGCCCCCTGCTAGCAGCAGACGAAGGCTCTGACTTGGCCCTCTGTGTCATGTGCGATGCCACAGCTGTCTGAGTGACCGTGAGGATGAACAGTCCAGCTGCAGGAACAGTGGAGCACTTGATCATCCCACACCACCAAAGGCAGACATAACAGGACGAGCGCCCAAACCCCAGTAGAGGGAGGCAGGAACACCATGATGGGCACAGCTGCAGAGATGCAACAGCAGGGATGCCGCCTGCAGCACTGAATCGGTGGCTCTGCCACAGTAGCAGGGAGGGAAAGAGCGGCTGTCAGGCTGCACACAATCATCACTGGCTCATAGCACTGGTCCACTTAACAGAGTGGAGCACTTGTCCTGTGGATCAGGATGCTCTGCACCCGCACATAGTGAGTGGATATGTGCATGTGTGTGGGAAATATGACCACTATAGAAGGGATACCACACAATAGAAGAACAGGGCATATCAGAAGCAAAATGCAAGGTGAAAGGAAGGAAGTCAGGGGATGCCAGTAGAAGGTGAGGGCATAGAGAGTGGGTAAGCAGAGGAAGAGTGAAGTCCATGGGAAGGGGTTTTGGGACAGAAGAGAGATGAAAGGTGCTGAGGGGCAGTACAGGGGATGCATTTATAGACTAGACGAGGATGTCTGAGATGGATAAGTAATCATATGGGGAATCAGTGAAGCAATATCAGGAGAGGGGTGATATGAGTGTCTTGGGACTGGCAGAGGATGAGCCACACAGTAGAGCTCTGCATAGATGGATGTGGAGAGAGATGACTCTGAGGGAGACAAGCAAAGAGTAGGGTGCAGTTGCAAGATGAGAAGTAGCTATTTATGTGGATACCAGCTTTAGTTCTGTATTCAGAGAACAAAGTGCCCTGTGTGAACCGGGGACCCCTCCAAAGTAGCGAAGCCAGTCACCAATAGCCATCTGAGGCAAATATGAATCCACGTCATTCAAGTCTGTCTGCAAGATGTGACATCATGGCCTTACTGTTGCACAAGCACTCACCAGGTAAGGGTGACCATTGCCATTCTGCTTGTTCCATCATGCCATGCGATGTGTGTGTGCCTGTCGCCTGGGCTGTCTCCCTGAATGGACATATCCCATGTGTTGAATAGGAATGTCAGTTTGAATAGCAGCATAAACAGCCAGGGCAGTCTACAGAACGAACAACACGTCTTCCTCGCACATCCGCAGAACAGACTCTATCAGACAGGTCTGGCACAGGGCCTGCAGAAATGCCCACAGACATGGGCAGTCCCCTCTGCATGGCTGCATCCACCCTGACAATGACCACATCTATGCCCATGGGTTGCTCTGTGACTCAAAACACAAGGGCAGTGGGTATATGAAACGAGGGCTGCTGATCCAAGTCTTGGTGGTGTATAACATGTTCCTATGGGTTTGCAGGTACAGCACCAGCATACTCCATCCCCACCGACCCATCCAGCAAGAGACCACACACCCATCAGCTGCACAGACAGCTCCACTACCTATGCCTGCATTGAGGGGCAGGCTTATTTCACAGGCAAACAGAGCAGCCGTTAACAGTGTGTGATCATTTCAGAGTGTGCTAATAGTCCCTGCACAATGAGCACATGTTATTTCCAAAGGAGCATGCAAAGGAGCAGTATGTGCTCCTTGGGGCAAGTCCGGGGGCAAGGACTGCTGTGGGAACCAGAGAACTCATACCCGCTCATCATCCGCTAAACACTGCTTGTGCCATTCACACCTCCCTCCCGTTCTCACTGTTGTACTGGTAAGTTTGCTTGAGTTACTTCCTTCACCTTTGCTGTTTTCCTGTGCACTATCTATATCCCCCACCTACTTTCCATGTCAGTAAATATGCTGCTATTTGGTTTACTTTTCACACACCATGCCCCTCACTCACCCCTCAGATTGCCTGCACTCCTGTCCTCTTGTTCAGTCAGAAAGACAGAGAGGTACATAGACGACACCTAAAGGGATATAGTCCTGAAGTCCCACCTCCAGTCTGGCAGCATCCCTGTTGCCATGGAGGAGAGAGGTCACGTGACAGGAGAGCATCACTCTGGTGTGGCAGGAAGTGATCCTGTAACTAGGACCTGTCCTCCAGGTGATGTAAAACCCTCTCGCACTGAGGAAGTTTCTCCAGAGCCATGTGCCCATGAGGGAAGGGTTAGGACATAAGAACATAAGATATGCCATACTGGGTCAGACCAAGGTCCATCAAGCCCAGTATCCTGTTTCCAACAGTGGCCAATCTAGGTCATACGTACCTAGCAGTTTCCCCAAAAGACACAGGTTCCGCAATGCTTGAACTGGGTCAAACATTGATCTCCTGGGTCCCTTCTTAATAATGGTTTATGAACCTTTCCTCCAGGAACTTGTCCAAACCTTTTTTAAACCCAGCTACACTAACAGCCTTTACTACATCCTACGGTAACAAATTCCAGAGTTTGATTACACGTTGAGTGAAAAAATATTTTCTTTTATTAGTCTTAAATAGTTTACCCTGTAGCTTCATTGTATGTCCCCTAGTCTTTCTATATTCTGATAACGTAAACAATCGATCTACGTTTACCCGTTCCACTCCGTTCATTAATTTATAGACTTCTATCATATCTCTCCTCAGCCGTCTCTTTTCCAGGTTAGCCTTTCTTCATAGGACTATCCTTCCATCCCCTTTACCATTTTGGTGGCTCTTCTCTGAACCTTTTCTAATAATTCTATATCCTTCTTAAGATACGGCGACCAGAATTGCACACAATATTCAAGGTGCGGTCTCACCATGGAACGGTATAGAGGCATTATAATATCTTTTGTTTTATTTTCCATTTCTTTCCTTATGATACATAGCATTCTATTTGCTCTCTTGGCTGCCGCTGCACACTGGGCCGAGGATTTAACATGTTATCCACAATGACGCCTAAATCTTTTTCCTGGGTGGTGGTTCCTAACGTGGAACCTTGCATCGTGTAATCATAGTTTGGGTTGTTCTTCCCTAGGTACATAACTTTGCACTTGTCCACATTAAATTTCATCTGCCATTTTGATGCCCAGTCTTCCAATTTATCAAGATCCTCTTGCAATTTTCCACAATCCTCTTGGGTTTTAACAACTTTAAATAGTTTTGTGTCATCTGCAAATTTGATAACCTCACTCGTTATTCCACTTTCCAGGTCATTTATGAATATGTCAAAAAGCAGCGGACCCGAGGCGGAGCCTAGCGGAGAAGCGGGATGGACGCATAAGCGCTCAGCTCCTGCAGACCCTTTGAAATACCCCTGGTTTCATCGCTAACCGCCTACCTTTTTGGGGCGATTTATCATCAGGTCGCAGCCGTAGTGGCATACCTGGCTGATGGCGTCGGGAAAACAATCTAAATTGGACTTTGCCTCGAGCGGGAACACGGGCTCTAAACGAGCCAAGCAAGATCCTCCTTCCCCTATCAAGATGGCGGCGGGGCGAGATGCCGATGACGGGAGAAACGAAATTTTGGCTGAATTGCGGGCGGTGAGAGCAATGATCTCAGCCAATGGTGACACCCTACTGCAAATGCAGGCGGACATGCAGGAATTTAAGGAGAGAACGCAGGGGTTAGCAGCGAGAGTTGAACAGATTGATGGTGTGGTGAACGGGCACGAGGACCGTCTGCAGAAGTTATCTAGGGCCTTGAAAAAGGTGAGCCTGCTCGAGACGAATCTGGAGGATTTATCTAATCGATCCCGCAGGAATAATGTTAGATTGTTGGGGGTCCCTGAAGGAGCGGAGGGGACGGACACTATCAGTTTTCTTGAAAGAGTCCTGCCTAGTATTTTGAAAATAAATTTCAGCAAACCGCTGGAGGTGGAGCGGGCACATAGAATTCCTATGCATACAGGGGGACACAGCCCGAGGCCCAGGCCTATAATTTTTTGCCTGTTGCGGCATCAGCAAGCTATGCGCATTATGTCTGCGGCGTGAGCATTGTTGCCGGTGACATTTGAAGGGCATAGAGTCTCCTTTTTTCCTGACCTGTGCAAGGTAACAATGGATAAACGAAAGAAGTTTTTGGATTTGCGACCCCGCCTTCAACAGCTCCAGGCGAAATATGGCCTTTTCTATCCAGCGCGTTTTAAAGTGACTCTGGACAATCAAACAAAATCCTTCGAGGATCCGGAGGGGCTATTGCTGTTTATAGAAGAACAGGAAGCTCTGAAGATGCCTACGGACAGCGGCTCCTAACTCCTTTGATGTGGAAGAACTTTCTCTTTTATTTGCATTCTCGCAAGTATTAAGCTCTGTCTCAAGTAGAGCGATGTGTATTGTGGGTATTGCAGGAGGGTACTACTATTGTTCTTGCTGTGTCCAGTTGGCATCTGGGGTTCTAAGGGGGGGGAAATTGTTTTTCATAGTCTCTATTAACAGTCATGCCAGGATGTAGTTCTATGCTGTACCATATAGGCTCTCTGTTAATCATATCATCTCACTGCATGGTGAATACTGTCTATGGGCGGGTACAGTTTTTAGGGTTTTGCTCTTGCTGTTGTGCTGCCTTGTTCTGCATCTCACGCTGTCTCACCCATTGATGCTGTTCCTCATAGGGGGAGATAGGTGGAGGCGCTGCAGACAAACGAGGTGTCTACTTGTCCCTCGGGGTAACATGCCGGTTCAAAAGCTGATCATGACCATGGAGAGGTTTGTATATTATTTTTTGTATTTTGATGTCAGTACCTCCCCTTAAAGTTCTATCTCTGAATGTGAAGGGCATCCAGCACCCCGCGAAACGGAGGAAGATATTGGCTTACGCTCAGAAGCAAAAAGCGGACATTGTTCTCCTTCAAGAGACCCACTTGTCCTCCAGGGAATCTCTGAAACTGGGCTCGAGCCACTATAAGCTGCTTGCTTACTCCCCTGCTCTGGGGAAGAAGAACGGGGTTGCAGTGTTAGCCAGAGGAAGGATCCCACTTCAGGTGATGGCTACGAGGGCAGATAAGGAGGGGCGCTGGGTCAAAGCACATGTATCTCTGGGAGCCAGACACTTGATTATCATCAATATCTATGCCCCCAATGGTGATCAACCTGCGTTTTTCCATTCCCTTGCAGAAGTGATACAGGAAGAAGCTTCTCATCCTTTCATCCTCGGGGGTGATTTCAATCTGGTGCTGGACCCCTTGCTAGACTGCAACCCTAGTCGGGTCAGAAGCGGAAGAGCACAGATAGCGCTCCGGTCACTCATGCAGGAGCTTGGGCTTGTGGACGTCTGGAGAGTCCTGTTCCCCAGTGAGAGGGATTATACCTTCTTTTCTTGTCCACATGGCTCATACTCCAGGATAGATTTTTTTTTGATCTCCAGATCACTGATTTCAGAAGCCCGCGGAGCCAGCATTCTTAGCACCCACATATCCGATCATGCGGCAATAACATTAGAGCTTACCCAGGAAGGAGACTCACTTAGACCACAGTTTTGGTCCTTCAACAGAGCCCTGCTCGGTGATGTGGTTTTTCAGGATACCATAAGACAAGCTATTGAGGAATACTTTAGCCATAATAGACAGGGAGACTCTTCAAATTGGGCCTGGTGGGAAGCCTTTAAAGCATCCATTAGGGCGCGAATAACCAGCTTCAGTATTGTTAAGGCCAAGGCGGCCCAGTCCACACTTCAAGATCTTGACAGACAAATCAAGACGGGTGAACGATTACTTCAGAGAAGTCCTAATGCTACCGTTCTGAGTCGGATACAAAAGCTGAGATATCAATATAACATGATAATAAGTACAGAGGTGGAGCAGAGCATGTTCACGAGTCAGGCTCGATATTATACGGAACAGAATAAAGCGGGCAAGTTGTTGGCTGCTGGCCTCAAAGCCCGTCGCAATAAGGCGCATGTCACGAGTATTTTAGATGCGCAGAAGAATACTTTGACTACTAACTGTGAGATTGCAGCCGCCTTTCGGTCATTCTATGAACAACTCTACAGTTCCGAAGTACTGTTTGATGTCAAGACTTGTGAAGATCTTTTGGCCAAGGTTGATCGGCCTCGCCTCCAGGAGCCTCAGAAGTCTGTCCTAAGGGAGCCCTTGTCTATAGGGGAGCTACGGGAGGCATTGGCTACCATGAAGATTGGCAAGGCAGCAGGCCCTGACGGGCTGCCGGTTGAATTCTACCGAACGTTTGCTGATGTACTACTCCCGCAGGTATTAAATTATTACCGCAAATTTTTATCAGCAGAGCAGAAGACCGGTGCCTTTGCAGAAGCAACTATCGTAGTGCTTGAAAAACCAGGGAGAGACCCAACGGCTGTTGGGAATTATAGGCCCATCTCCCTTCTTAACGCCGATTATAAGTTGTTCTCCTGTATGTTGGCCAGGCGGCTGAACAGTGTGCTCCCTGGGTTGATTCATCCTGATCAATGTGGCTTCGTCTCCGGACGATCGACAGCTGACAATGGCCGCTTGCTATGTGATGTGCTGGAACGGACTTACATTGCTGAAGACCCAGTGCTAGGTCTCTCCATTGACGCGGAAAAGGCCTTTGATAGGCTAGAGTGGCCCTTCCTCTATCATGTACTGGAGTGGTTCGGATTGCCCAAAGAGTTTGTTGCCATGGTCCGGATCCTGTATGATAATCCCACTGCATGAATATTGGTCAATGGTATCCTTTCTCAGCCCTTTCCCTTACGTCGAGGCACAAGGCAGGGCTGTGCCCTCTCACCACTTCTGTTTAATCTCGCCTTGGAACCGCTGGCTCTGCTGATACGCCAATCGGAAGAGATTCGTGGAGTACAGATTGCTGATCTGCATGTTAAATTGTCAGCCTATGCAGACGACCTGTTGGTCTTCCTCCGGCCGGACTCAGTGCCAGCGCTTTTGCATTTGATTTCTCAATACTCGCAGTTATCAGGCTATAAAGTGAACTGGACGAAAACCGTGGCATTCCCGATGAACAAGTGGGCGGTACCTTCTTTGGTTGATGGCTTTCCCTTTCGATGGGACTCAGGGGTGATAAAATACCTCGGAGTGCTGTATTCCGCGTCCATAGAGGACACTATGCGGGTGAACGCTGAGAAGCTGCTGGATATAGCCCGCTCTTACACCCTATCGTGGTCCCCGCTTCATCTCACCTGGTGGGGACGGATGGAGGCCATCAAAATGTCTCTGGTTCCTAAGCTAAATTATATTCTGAGTATGCTCCCCTTTTTGCTCCCGTCTGTAACGTACAAAACTCTTGATCGTATCCTGAGCGTCTTCCTCTGGGCTGGGAAAACTCCCAGAATTGCATTAAAGAAGCTGAAGGCTGCCAAGGCAGCTGCTGGAGTTTACTTTCCGGATTTCCTCTGGTACCATAAAGCCTTCCTGTTGAAACAGGGATCGTTATGGGCTCTGGGTGGAACTGTGGAGCCTAGACCCACATGGCTTAAGCTGGAAGAACGTCTGGTCGCCCCCTGCCCAATTGAACTTCTTATGGGAATGGTGCACCCAGAGAACTCTGGTGTTGGGAGAGTGGTAATCTCTACTCAACTAGTTTTTCGATCCTTCCTCCCTATTATTGCACAGCGCAATCCTCCCTCAAGATCGGTACCTATTTGGTTTAACCCGGAGCTGAAGATCAACGGGAAGGTCTGCAATTGGGTGCAATGGCAACAGCGAGGGGTGTGGACCATAGGGCAGTTGATGGACGGGTCAACATGGAAACCCTTCAACACTATACAGCAAGAATTTGACCTGCCGGCTAGTTGTTATTTCCAATGGCTGCAACTACGGCATTGCGTCGGTAAGTTGCTCTCACCCAAGGCAGGCATAGGTTGTCCCTGGGGCCTGAGAAGTGTTATTGAAGAAGTCAGTGCTGAGAGAGGAGCAGCCTCGCGTTTTTATGCTCTGTTTGTGGATCACTTTGCCCCAGTCAATGCCGGATTGCGACGTATCTGGGAAGAAGAGGCACAGATTGCCTTGTCGCCGGTAGATTGGGAGAAATTTTGGGGCCTTTCAATACGAGCGTCGAAATCTGCGGCCCTTACTCAATCTATGTTCTTTTTGGCACACCGGGCATATCTCACCCCTAATATTTTGAGTAAATGGAATAAGAGTGAGAGTGGGGCATGTTGGGCCTGTCATGGGGAGGTGGGCACGTTGAGACATATGCTGATGGATTGCCCTCACATTCAGAGTTTCTGGTCGAGAGTTTGGGATCAGATTCAACGAATACTACAGTTTAAGGCTGCCTTGTCTTGGCAAATTATTGCCTTTAGGAACATGACGCAGATTCAGGAGCTGGATAAAGGCAATTATTTCCTTCTTAATTTCATGATAATGGTGGCACTGAAACTCCTGCTAGCTCGATGGAAGAATCCCACCAAACCCACCTATCAGGAATGGTGGAATCAACTGTGTCTGTATGCCAAGTACGAGAAAGCCACTGATAAAAGTTGGTGTCTAAGGGGTAGGATGCCAAACCTCTCCAAATGGTCGGCGTTAGATCAGTTTGCTTATGTACTTTGATTTAATAGCATATGCTGCTTATATGTTCACTGTTGTAACTCAGCTATGTCAGTTTTAGACCTCGGGTAGTTTTCTTTTCTTTTCTTTTCTGTCGTCTGCAGCGCCTCGGGGGGGGGGGGTAGGAGGGTGGGAGTTGTTTCTGGTTGTTCTGACTATGATGTATGATTTTTTCTTTCAATGGGGGGAAATATTAATTATTTTGTTACTCAAGGTTGTGAAAATATTGGGTATAGTCTGCGGGCACACTGTGCTGCTTGTATATTACCTGTGCTGTATTTTGTTTGGCTTGTAGCATTGTCTGCGCGTTATATGCTCCTTCTCTGGTGTGTTGTGGTATACTCAATAAAAAATATTTAAAAAAAAAAAAAAAAAAAAGCAGCGGACCCAGCACAGATCCCTGGGGTACACCACTATTCACTTTTCTCCATTGGGAAAATTGGCCATTTAGCCCAACCCTCTGCTTTCTATCTTTTAACCAGTTCCTGATCCACAATAGTACACTGCCTCCTATCCCATGACTCTTTAGTTTTGCCAAACGTCTCTGATGAGGGACCTTGTCAAAGGCTTTCAGAAAGTCTAGATACACTATATCAACCGACTCACCTTTGTCCACCTGTTTATTCACACTTTCAAAAAACATAACAGATTAGTAAGACAAGATCTTCCTTGTCTAAAGCCATGTTGGCTGTCTCCCATTAGGCCATGACTATCTACATGCTGAGTAATTTTATTCTTTATGATTTTTTCTACCATTTTTCCCCGTACTGACGTAAGGCTCACCGGTCTGTAGTTTCCCGGATCACCCCTGGAACCCTTTTTAAAAATTGGTGTTACATTGGCGATCCTCCAATCTTCACGTATTAGAGATGATTTTAATGATAGTTCACAAATTACTAATAGTAGGTCTGCAATCTCATATTTCAGTTCTTTCAACACCCTTGGATGTATACCATCCGGCACAGGTGATTTGCTACTCTTCAGTTTATCTAATAGTTGTAATATATCTTCCCGATGTATCGATATTTCCTTCAATTCTTCCTTTAAATACCACTTCAGTCATGGGTAACATCCCTACATCTTTCTCAGTAAAGACCGATGCAAAGAATTCATTCAGTCCCTCCGCTATCGCCTTGTCACCTCTTAGTGCCCCTTTAACTCCTCTATCATCTAATGTACCAACTGACTCTCTCACAGGTTTTTTGCAACAAATGTACTTGAAAAAATCTTTATTTTGCATTTTTGCTTCCGCAGCAAGCTTCTTCTCAAATTCTCCCTTTGCCTGCTTTATCAATGCCTTGCATTTGACCTGCCAGTGGTTGTGCTGTTTCCAGGTTTCGTCGTTTGGAAACAGCACAAGCACTGGTAACTATAACAGCCATTATAGTTAGTGATTCGATCATTAGGCATGTAGATAGCTGGGTGGCTGGTGGACGTGAGGATCACTTGGTAACATGCCTGCCTGGTATGAAGGTAGCGGACCTCATGCACCACCTAGATAAGGTCTTAGATAGTGCTGGGGAGGAGTCTGCTGTCTTGGTACATGTCGGTACCAGTCACATAGGAAAATGTGGTAGGGAGGTTCTGGAGACTAAATTTAGGCTTTTAGGTAGAAAGTTGAAATCCAGAACTTCCAGGGTAGCGTTCTCCGAAATGCTTCCTGTTCCACGCGCAGGACCCAAAAGGCAGGCACAGCTCCGGAGTCTCAATGTGTGGATGAGACAATGGTGCAGAGAAGAGGGTTTTGGATTTGTTAGGAACTGGGGAACATTCTGGGGAAATGAGGGGCTCTTCCGAAGGGATGGGCTTCACCTTAACCGGGATGGAACCAGGCTGCTTGCATTAACCTTTAAAAAGGAGATAGAGCAGCTTTTAAACTAGATAATAGGGGAAAGCCGACAGTCGCCCAAGAGCGCATGGTTCAGAAGAATGTATCCTTGAAGGGTACTACCAAAAGCAGAGAGGTTCCAAAAGAGAGTAAAGTAGCCCAAATGCCCTTGAGTATGTAGCAGACAGAGCTTAAAGATCCCACATTACCCACGTCTACCAATAGCCAAATTAATATGAATAAAATACAGTCTCTAAAATGCTTTTCTGCAAATGCTAGAAGTCTAAAAAATAAGATGGGAGAGTTGGAATATATAGCACTAAATGAGAGGTTAGATATGATTGGAATATTAGAGACATGGTGGAAGGAGGACAACCAGTGGGACACTGTGATACCTGGGTACAAACTATATTGCAATGATAGAGCTGATGAAATTGGTTGAGTGGTTGCACTCTATGTTAGAGAGGGCATTGAGTCAGAAAGGATTAAAGTTTTGTAGGAAACAAAATTTGCTGTAGAATCTCTATGGATTGAAATTCCATGTAAAAAAGGGAAGGCAATGGCAGTTGGGGTGTACTATCGACCGCCTGGCCAGAATGAACAAATGGATGATGAAATGCTCAAAGAAATCAAGAAAGATAACAAAATTTACAGCGCAGTAATAACAATGGGTTATTTCAATTACCCCGGTATTGACTGGGTCAGTGTCACAGCAGGACATGCTATGGAGATAAAGTTCCTAGATGAAATAAATGACTGCTTCTTGGAGCAGCTGGTTCATGAACCGACCAGAGGGGAAGCCATATTAGAGCTAGTCCTTAGTGGAATGCCAGATCTAGTGCAAGAGATAAGGGTGTTGGGTCCACTTGGAAATAGTGATCATAGCATGATCGCGTTTGATTTAATTAGTGGAGGAGGGATAGTAAGGAAATCCACAGTACTACCTTTTAACTTTCGAAAGGGAGACTATGATAAAATGAGGAAAATAGTTAAGAAAAAACTAAAAGGAGCAGTTGCAAAGGTTAAAGACTTACATCAAGCTTGGGTGTTGTTGTTGAAAAATACTATCTTGGAAGCTCAGACCAGCGTTATTCCACGCTTTAAGAAAATTGGAAGGAAGTCCAAAAAAGTGCCAGCAGGTGAGGTCAGAGAGGCTGTTGTTGCCAAAAAAGCATCTTTCAGGAAATGGTAAAAAGAGCCAAACAACGAAACCTGAAAACAGCACAAGCACTGGCAAGTCAAATGCAAGGCATTGATAAGGCAGGCAAAGGGAAAATTTGAGAAGAAGCTTGCTGCGGAAGCAAAAACACGAAATAAAGACTTTTTCAAGTACATTCGTAGCAAAAAACCTGTGAGAGAGTCAGTTGGTCCATTAGATGATAGAGGGGTTAAAGGGGCACTAAGAGGCGACAAGGCGATAGTGGAGAGACTGAATGAATTCTTTGCTTCGGTCTTTACTGAGGAAGATGTAGGGATGTTACCCAAGACTGAAGTGGTATTTAAAGGAAGAATGTTATGTTCTTAGTCTCTTTGGTATCTCGATTCCTCTCTTTATTTTCAGGATCACTTGCCTTCCCTGGTCCAGCGCTCTTTTTTCTTCCTTCACCAGATTCGTGCAGTTCGCCCTTTCTTCAGGGTACCCTCTCTCGTGACTCTTCTTCTCTCGTTGATTACATCTAGGCTGGACTACTGTAATGTCACATTTGCAAGTCTTCCTCGATACCAGCTTCATAGCCTTCAGCTTCTACAGAACACTGCTGCACGTTTGCTCACTCACTCTTCCTGGTGCAACCACGTCATCCCTCTTCATATTCATCTTCACAGGCTTCCCCTCAAATACCGTGTTGAGTACAAAATTCTTACTCTGGTTCACAAAACTGTTTACTCTGGTATGCCACGTTATCTTTCAAACCTGCTCCAGTTCCATACTCCTCACCATCTCCTTAGGTCACTTCATATCACCCCTTAGCCATCTGTTTTCAGAGTTCAAAAGCCCCAAACCTTTAAGCCTTTCCTCATAGGGGTATCCCTTTACCATTTTGGTAGCTCTTCTCTCTACCTTTTCTAATTCTGCTGTATCCTTTCTAAAATATGGCCAACAGAATTGCACACAATACTCAGGGTGCATGTCACATCATGGAACGATACAGGGGCATTATAATATCCTTTGTTTTATTCTCCATTCCTTTCCTTATGATTCCTAGCATTCTATTTGCTTTCTTGGTCTCAATTCCAGCATCTGCAGCATAGAAGCTTAGAAAGAGTGAAACACAGCAGATAGGGAATTTCTCCTTTCAAACTGCCTCTTTCCTATCCTTTACTCGCCCCCACCCCCCAAAACTACCCTACCCCCTTCCTCCAAAATTGCATTAACATAAGAGCGTAAGAAATGCCGTACTGGTCAGACCAAGGTCCATCAAGCCTAGTAGCTTGTTTATAACAGTAACCAGCCCAGGTCACAAGTACCTGGCAGTTTCCCAAAAAGACACACAGATTCCTCAATGCTTGTAATGTGGCAAGCAGTGGATTTCCTGGGTTCTATTTAATAATGGTTTATGGACCTTTCCTCCAGGAACTTGTCCAAACTTTTTTTACACAATATTCAGGTGCAGTTGCACCATGGAACAATACAGAGGCATTATAATATCCTTTGTTTTATTCTCCATTCCTTTCGTTATGATTCCTGGCATTCTATTTGCTTTCTTGGCCTTTGCTGCACACTGGGCAAAGGATTTCAACATATTATCTATGATAACATCTAAATATTTTTGCTGGGTTGTGGTGCCTAATGTAGAACTTACATTGTTTAACCGCAGTTTGGGTTGTTCTTTCCTAGGTCCACATTAAATTTCATCTGCCATTTCATCATCCATTCTTTCCAGTTTATCAAGGTCTTGCAATTTTTCACAATCCTCTTGGGTTTTAATAACTTGGAATAATTTTGTGTCATCTGCAAATTTGAAAATTTCACTCATTATACCCATGAACTCCAGCAAACCACTAGGGCTCACAAAGTTGAAATCCACCAAAATGATCATCTCTTGATAATCCATTCTAGCCAGCAGAATCCTATTCCCAACTCCCCCCATTGTTCCTGAGACAGCCCCGGGGGGTGGGGGGGGGGCATTACAACAGCAGGAGACCCACCTTCCCCCTGCCCTACAACTCCACCAACATACCCTCACAGGGCTTAGGGGCTTCCCAACTCCCCTGATGCACCACCCACTTCTTATGATAAACTAAAGTCACCCCCCTCTTCCCCTCCCTCGCCACCTGGAAACAATTATACAAATCAGGACAGAGCAAAGCACTCCCAACCCTCCTTCCCAGAAGAAAACCACATATCTGTAATAAACAATAAATCCAACCCCTCAGCTACAATTACATCAGACAAAATGTGCTAGCAGAGCAGACATTCCCTAATGCACACTATACCCCCTCCTCCCCCCTCTGACTCCTGCACCCCCCTGGGTAGCGACCTCAATACTGCCTCCCTCTAATCCGCCTACCTCCCCAAGACCCCCTCCCCCATGCATAAGCATCCTGCCCAATTTCAATACCCTGCCCACCAACCTCAGTCCCCCTGGGAAAGCACATCTGTATCCACAACAACACCAAATGCACAGAAACAGCCCAACAGCCAAAAAAACCCCAAACATCCCACTAACACTACACACAACTATAAGCAGCATTCCAGTAGTGTTCTAAGTGGCATGCTAAGTGGCACGTCTCTTGGCCATATTCCTTAGTCGGGGTCTGCCTGGGCCACACAAGTCTTTTATTGGGGACCTCCAGTGTCACTGTGGATGATGTCAGAGGCAGAGGTGGAGCCAACAGCGATCCTCCTTCTCTCACTTTGAAGCTGAAACTCCCAGTGGCAGCTCAACCAGCAGAATTACAATGGCAAGCAGACAAGATGAAAACCAACAGATAGTAGCACAAGTCCTTCACCCTTCTGGGAGCTCCAGTGTCGCTGTGGATGATGTCAGCAGCAGAGGCAGAGCCAACTCCATTTGGTATATGCCCAGAAATAGGAGGCATTGGGTGGCCCCTCTGTGGGTGGATGAATGACTGTGATACACCTCCCCTCCCCTTTCCTTTCCTTTCCTTTCCTTTCCTTTCGTAGCTGTTCTATATGGTGCATCATGGAGGTGCTGCTGATACTATGGTCCCCTTGTGCAGGCTGCTCTAAGCAAATGTGATGATTGTGCTTGGTTTACAGACTCTACTGGGCCTTGCACCCACTTACCTCAACATTAGGGGACTCACTCCACAATGGCTATGCTGCTGCCAAGCCCTGATCAGAGGGAAGAATGAGCTGTGGCACCCACCTTACCAAAAACCTTGTACTGTGTTCCATACAGCCAAGGTGAACACCTTGTAACCCTAGAGTGAGGGGGTCCATATCCCTGTCCCCCATGATGGACACTGTGGACATCCTGTCTGATCCCATACATGGCCCTCTGCATTGCCAGATGCCATAATTGCACCCTATCACCTATGGTTTGGGACATAGTGCATACTTTCTGCATGTGCTTGTTTTTCTGATTTGCATGCTCCTCCCTCTCAGGGGCGGCCCAAGGGGGGTGCGGGGCCATGTGCGGAGACTCGGTGCGGGGCCTCATTTGCATAAGGGGCCTCATTTGCATACATATTTGCATAATGTTACCATACACTAACTTTTAGTAAACATGCCTCTTAATGAGTGTATGAATAAAGAAAGACTAAAAGACTTCAACATTACTATAATCCAGTGCCAACCGCCAGACACATTAGGAACTACTACAAACACTGCCCATTTAGAACCCATAGCAAACCCGCCGTATACTAACAGCACTACCAGGACTCATAAAGTACCATACCCTAACTATCAAAAGGAAACGCTGCAAATATTAAACCAATACATTTCAGAGAACAACAATACATGACCTACTGGGGAAAGAGAACAAGTGGCAATGTCAAATAGGAATTACATAAACAGAATACCTCAGCTCAGTTACACATGCAGAACATAGACCATCACCAAACAAGGAATCACAATTTAGAAACAGGAAGACAATAATTAAACTGGGAATCCCAAAAGCCAAACTTGGAATGTACAACACTGTAGAAATAAAACTATACATTAATTTGCTCTTGTACTAAACAAAGCGCAGACGTTAATGATGCACATTTCCCAGAGCTGACATATTCCAATTAATAAATTCAAAATAAAGAGATATTTTTCTACCTTTTGTGCATTTTTTTCAGCTGCAATTGCTCCAGCCACTTTCTTCTGGTTTCTTCGTGTCTTCCGCTAACTTTTCATCGTCTGCTGTCCATTTGTCTTTTCTTCTCTCTTCTAGTTTTTTTCCATTCTCTCTCTACATCTGCTTTAACATACTAATCTTTCTCCTTTTGCTCTTTCCTCATTCCTATTTCATCCACTCAAATTTTACCCCTCCATCCTCAATCCCCACTTACTCTCCCAATATCCGGTGTCGTGAAGTGCAAGGTTCAGAACCAAGGGAGGCAGAGGATTCACTGCAAAGTGAAACCAGAACTTTCAGTGCTGAAACAAGCATGGAGGGTTGGCATGGGAACCCTAAACAAAGAACGTCACAGAGTGCTAGGGACGCCCATCCCCTGAGCTAGCTCCTGCCTCATCAGGGAAGTGGGAACACCTGGTGGGAGGTGTGGCTCACCTACATCAGTCGAAAGCTCTCCAAGGCCGAGAAAAACTATTCGACTGTCGAAAAAGAATGCCTGGCCATTAAATGGGCAGTCGAGGCATTCCGTTTTTATTTAACGGGCAGGAAGTTCCTCCTTATAACGGACCATGCTCCGTTGAAATGGCTACATCAAATGCGGAATTCCAACGCCCGGCTCACAAGATGGCATTTAGCCCTACAGGCTTTCAATTTTGTAGTCCAACATAGGGCGGGTAAGCTACACGGCAATGCGGACGCACTCTCGCGTATTACGTACTGTCCGGGAGATACGGCAGTACGTAATATTTTAAGGCGGGGGATATGTCGTGAAGTGCAAGGTTCAGAACCAAGGGAGGCAGAGGATTCACTGC
Organism: Ichthyophis bannanicus; assembly: GCA_033557465.1. Classification (NCBI taxonomy): domain Eukaryota; kingdom Metazoa; phylum Chordata; class Amphibia; order Gymnophiona; family Ichthyophiidae; genus Ichthyophis; species Ichthyophis bannanicus. Next base: position 956,160,324 of record CM066032.1, read on the forward strand.
AAAGTGAAACCAGAACTGTCAGTGCTGAAACAAGCATGGAGGGTTGGCATGGAAACCCTAAACAAAGAACGTCACAGAGTGCTAGGGAACGCCCATCCCCTGAGCTAGCTCCTGCCTCATCAGGGAAGTGGGAACACCTGGTGGGAGGTGTGGCTCAGCACAACGGAGAAAGAAACTTAGATAAAAAGCCTTTAGTTAAAGATAGGACAGAGAAGGAGAAGGGGAAGGAGAAAGAGACGGACATAGTCTCAGACACGGAGACAGAAGGAAAAGGCAGCACAGCAAGCGTGGAGAAAGCTGAAAGAAGGAGAAAAGCAGAGAAAGATAGATACTCCGAGGGCAGCCAAGGTCTGTGGCTGAGAGAAGGGAAAAGGGAAAGAAATCCCAATTCCACTCGGAGGAACTTCTCAGAGGAAGAGAGCTGGGGAAGATATTCAAGTCCAGTTCCCAGGGAGTAGTGCTCAACTACAAAAAGCACTGGGGATTTTTACTATCCAAAAAGCAGAGACGTTTATTCTGGGAACCAGAAAAGACAACCACGCTGTGCTCACAACAGACAGCCTGCAGGTAAAGCTTATTTCCCTGATACCAAGCTTTTATCAAAGGGGAGAGAAAAGTTTTACCAACCTTTTTGTAGCCAAGGGAGATTCCTGGGAGAAAGCAGTTCTAAAGGCAGACACAGAATTCCCTGTAGCCAAACAGAAGAGGGAAACGTGTATCCTTTTAATTACAGAGGACTGTGTGCACAGGAAGCCAAACACCCAGACTCACAGAGCAGGTTGGGGGAAGGGAACCCTGTAATTGGAACGGAGAGGTTTGCATGGCAGGCAGAAGAACCCTCTCTAAGGGACCTTAAGGAAGAAGGTGATCTTATGCAGTGGGACCCTTATCAACCCCCTGAGTCCGAAGTGTTTATGGACTGCTCTTATATGGTGGCAGACAATGTGCAGTCCCTTTGTTAATAATACTGGATTTTGCTGAAGGAAGAAAAACAGCCAAAAGAAATATTTTGGAGGGAAACTGTTTTATTCTTTTTGATTCCGTAACAGCCGAAGATAAGCATTATTTAAGTTGCCTATTTTTGTTCACATCAGGAGTATGGTTTCTTTGTAAATATATTCTTTGTTCATGGTCATCAATATCCAACCCCGGGAGGGGCAATAAATCCTAATTTAACCTGAACCACTCGTGCACACAACTTGGACTCATTCTTACTACTGTAGGACTACATTACCCAGGAGGCCTTTCCAAACCTCCATTTAAAGTTCACAGTCTAAGAAACACAACTATCCACTTGCCTTGCCCATGCTAAATGCCTCTGGGAGGGTGAGTGGTGACACCGGACAATTGTAGATTTGTCTTCCCTCCCACACAAAATATTTTTTCCCTCTCCATTTCACTCTCCCAGCTCCATCCCATTCTAATCCTCCCCCAACATCAGCTCCATTCTAGTTCCAGTCCCACCCAGCATCCGCTCCCTTTTAGTCCCCGCATCAGCCCATTTCCAGTCCTAGCCCCCCATAAGCCCATTTCCAGTCCTAGCTCCCCCATCTATTTGCAGTCCCATCCGAGTCCCTCCATCAGCTCATTTCCAATCCCAGCCCCCATGAGCCCATTTCTAGTCCTTTCCTAGCCCCACCATCAGCCCATGTCAAATCCTAGCTCCCCTCCACTCAGCCCATTTCCAATCCAAGCCCCCCCGGAGCCTACGTCCAGGTCTCGCCCCTGCATGAGTGCATTTCATTCCACACCCCCCACCAGCCCATTTCCAATCTTAGCACCCCCCAACAGCCAATTTCCAGTCCTATTCTAGCCCCTCCATCAGCCAATTTCCTGTCCTAGCCCCCCCACTCACCCATTTCCAGTCCTAGCTCCCTCCCCCTCACAACCCATTTCCATTCCAAGCCCCCATCCCCATCAGCTATTTGCAGTTCAAGCCCTCCTTCCACTCAGCCCATTTCCAGTCCTAGCCTCCTCATAGCCCATTACTAGTCCTAACCCCCCATCAGCCCATTACGTCCTAACCCCCCATCACCCTATTTCCAGTCCTAGCCCCCCCATCAGCCTATTTCCAGTCTTAGCCCCCCCCATAGCCAATTACCAGTCCTACCCCCCCATCAGCCCATTTCCAGTCTTAGCCCCCCCATAGCCCATTACCAGTCCTAACCCCCCCATCACCCTATTTCCAGTCCTAGCCCCCCCATAAGCCTATTTTCAGTCTTAGCCCCCCCCCCTAGGATTTTACCCTTCCTACCCCCCATCAGCCAATTTCCAGTCTTAGCCCCCCCATAGCCCATTACCAGTCCTAACCCCCATCACCCTATTTCCAGTCCTAGCCCCCCATCAGCCTATTTCCAGTCTTAGTCCCCCCCCCTTAGCCAATTACCATTCCTTCCCCCCCATCAGCCCATTTCAAGTCTTAGCCCCCCCATAGCCCATTACCAGTCCTAACCCCCCCCATCAGCCCATTTCCAGTCCTAACCCCCCCCCCACCACCACCACCACCACCACCAGCCCACTTCCAGCCTTAGCCCCCTCCCCATAGCCCATTACCAGTCCTTACCCTCCCCATCAGCCCACTTAGCCCCCCCATAGCCCATTACCAGTCCTAACCCCTCCCATGGCCCATTACCAGTCCTAACCACCCCCCCATGGCCCATTACCAGTCCTAACCACCCGCCCCCATCAGCCCACTTCCAGTTTAGCCTCCCCCCCTCCCATAGCCCATTACCAGTCCTAAACCCCCTTCCCCCCTATCATCCCAAATTAAAACAAAAAAAAAAACCAAACCGGCTGCTTCTGCCGCGGCAGCATCAAGAGCTCTGCTGCGGGGCCCCCCCTGCCCGGCAGAGCCTCCCTGCATCATCAGCTTTCTTCAAGTCCCAAAACGCGGGCTTCTTTCAGAGTCGCGAGAGTTTCCTTTCTCGCGGCTCTGTTAATCCCGCCGAGAGTGATGGGAAATCCCATCAGCCCCGGCGGGATTAACAGAGCCGCGTTAATCCCGCCGAGGGTGATGGGAAATCCCATCAGCCCCAGCGGGATTAACAGAGCCGCGAGAAAAGAAACTCTCGCGGCTCTGAAAGAAGCCCGCGTTTTGGGACTTGAAGAAAGCTGATGATGCAGGGAGGCTCTGCCAGGCAGGGGGGGGGCCCGCGGCAGAGCTCTTGATGCTGCCGCGGCAGAGCTCTTGATGCTGCCGCGGCAGAAGCAGCCGGTTTGTTGTTTTTTTTTAAAACTTGGGATGCTGAAGAATGTTTTTTGCGCGGGGCCCCCTGAAACGCGGGGCCCTGTGCAAAAAACATTCTTGCTCAATGGACGGGCCGGCCCTGCTCCCTCTTGTGCCTAGCCCCTATGCTTTGAGTTGTGCTGGTTGTTCAGCCCATTTCTGGTCATCACTCTATTCTAGACTGGCCAATTGCTAATTTTCTGTATGGTTGCTAGGGACACAGTTCTTACTGCCCACAGTGAATCCAAGGCCCACAGATGCCCCAATATCACGCTTGTAGCATTCTATTTTCTGATACGCACTGGGCCATGCACACACTGTGTGCATGTGCTAGGCTATGCATTCACTTCTACAGCATTAATATCATGGCTAATGCTGTGGTAGTAGTGTAAGGCGGCCACACCCTTCATGTTTACTGCTGCTGTTGGACTCTGTCACGGTACTAACATGTGAATTCAGTACGTTAACCCCCATGCCCCCTATTGCACTTTAGTAAACTTGCCCCTTTATCTGTTGATAAAACTGATCCCCAAACAAAAGGTCTTTTTAACTACTAACATCAATTCAATAGTTGAATGCAAAATGATACTCAATTTACAGAATAATGTGCCTGTAATAAGAGGGATTTAATAAGATGAATCACATTTCATTGAGGAATATTAGTATATAAGGATGTAAAGTCTATTATAATCAAATAACACAGAGACGTTTGTTTACATAAGATAAACTCATGCATAAGATAAACTTCGTTGAACCAAAGGTTGGAAAAATTTATCTAAATAAATCGAAAGAGGCTCCAACACAGAATCAATACTAGATGCAATCGAACATCCTCAGTGATTTGTGAATCTTCTGGCAAAAGGATAGTAGTGAAGAAAATGGTTCATAATAAAACTTAAACATCTTGATTTATGAGATAAATACAAGAGCATGTTCCATTATTGCTTTTATCTCAATTTGAATGCTTATAGTAGGATTAGAATCTGAAGATTGATAGAAATTAGGCTCATTAAATTGTCAGAGGACTTCTATACAATCTGTGTGACTCAAAATCACTATCCCTCCCCCTTTGTCAGCCAGCTTGATAAATGAAGTCTTTGTTTATGATTCTTCAAGCTCAACTTAATTAATTAATTAATACAACTTTTTATACATCTTTTCTTTTAGGGTTAGACCTTCTCCAAACATAGCTCTCATCATGGAGCTGCAAGCTTCTGGAGGATATAATCCTTATGGACAGGAACTAAACCACTTAGTGTCACGAGGTTGGGCAAAATTAGATATCTTTGACTACCAGAATCGTGTCATTACTGGACACTGGAAAGTCCCAGTTCGTGTTCTTCCTATGAAACCATCCCAAACTACTGGCGAAATGAATGCTGTGCCTCAGGTACAAAGGGCATATTTTCCAGATGCACCAAAATAATTGCAATCAATTTTTTAGTTTTCCATGCTCTGAAAAAAACATTTTGGGTTTGTGGTACCATGGGCAAGCGTTTGCACTCTGGGCCTTGTGTAGGCCTTCAAACAAACCAACTAAAGCAGCTTCAGGAACAAGAAAACTCTTTATTCAGGCCATTTATTCGAAATATAAAGAAGAGGGTCTGTGCTATCTTGCAGGCAAAGTCCATAGCAAGCAGCAAAGCATTCCTTATATATTTGTAATGTGGGCATAATCTGGAGGGCTGCTTCTTCCTGATCACAGCCTCCCTGACTTTCCCTAATGTAGTGTTCAGATTTCCTAGTTAAACTCTCCCCCCCACCCCCCCCCCCCACCCCCATTGCTGGCTAGGTTTCCTTGCTCTATCTTTTTTAAGGTGGCCCAGTGGGGGAATGTATTTAAGGAGGACTGGGGATTTCTTATACAGCCTCTCACAGGGTTCTTCAGAATACTTTTGCATTATGTAAAATGCTAAATAATTAGCTGCTTTCTGAAAAGGACATACATAATATTGTATTTTATTTATTTATTCTATTGCACAGCTCTTTTATACCGCTCCTTCCAGCTATCAAGGGCAGTTTACATAGAACAATAACTTGAAGATACATAGAACATTGAACAGCATAATAACATAATTGGAACTAAAGAACTAATTAAGTAAAACAAACTATATTTATACTAGATGAATCTAGAACTATGTACATCCCAGTATACTCTTAAGAAAAGGTATAATGGAAACTGTATTTCTTGGCTTTTACAAGTGAGTGATAAGTATTACGAAGGGAAGGGATTATGATATTTGCGTGGCATATTGAGTGGTAGATAGATTGTTAGTATTGTTGAAGGAGGATGTATTGTAATATTCTAAGAACAGGAGGGTTTTTAATTCCTTACAGAATGTTAGAAGGTCTTTGGTTGCTCTAAGCTGATCAGGTAGAGCGTTCCATAGCGTGGAGGCAGTAAATCTGAACGCTCTATACAAGCATTGTGGAACCTGTATCTTTTGGGGAAACTGTTAGGTATGTATGACCTAGATTGGCAGCTGTTGGAGACAGGATACTGGGCTTGATGGACCTTGGTCTGACCCAGTATGGCATATCTTATGTTCTTATTCTTGTGAACAGTTAAGATTTCTGTATAGAGGTGGGGATTGTCAGTAAGTTTTGTTCATTTTTCCTCTTGTGTCTGTTGTCAGTTTGGGGTTGTAAAAGGGTGGATAGGTAGGAATGGGAAATGCCATTGTGTAGTTTGAAAGTTGTGATTATTTGCTTATACTTTATTCTGTAAGCTATTGGAAGCCAGTGGAGGTTGTATAAGATAGGTGTAATGTGTCCAGCTAGGCTAGCCTTACTTATTATCCTGGCAGAGACGTTTTGGGCGGGTTGGAGTGTGTGAATAGACTTTTTAGGGAGACCCTTTAGAATGCTATTACAAAATTCCAGATGAGGATTTACTATAGCCTGGACTATAGTTCTAAAATCATGAGGGTCTAGAATTGGTCTGAGATGTTGAATATTTTTTAATTTGTAGAGAACTGATCTAGCAATAGATTTGATCTGGGCTGTCATGTTGAGTGCTCTATCAATAATGATACCCAGGTATTTTATTTCATTTTTGATAGACAGATCGATATTATGTAGTTTGAGAGTAGGGGGTGGAGTATAGTTTTGGTTTCTTGTGGTGAGTAGGATCTCTGTTTTTTTTGAAGTTGATAAGTAGATTGTTCTTGTTGAGCCAGGATTCTATATGTGATTGTATGTGTCTAGTAGACCTATAGAAGAGTTAAGTATTAACAGTATTAATAGTAGTTGTGGCTCATTCTTAGAGAAGCTAAGCCAGAGATATCCTCAATCTTTATTGCTTTATGTGGTACATCTGATTGAGATGGGAGGAAAAAATCATGTCTGTCTTAGTTAATAACTGCAATTGAAACTGGTGTGTTACAGAAGACATGCTGCCTGACTGAAACCTATCTCTGCTGCTAAAGTTTGGGGAGTCTTAATTCCAACTCCAGCACTTACAGAGAGAAAAAAGAGTCAATATGTTTTTTCTATCATCAAGATGAGGTTCTTCTGATCTTTTTAATGCTCTGTGCTAGTCACTATAATACCTCCTTATACTTTTTCTGCTCCCTGAGGGGCATTTGCTTGGAGTCTAAACTGAGTTACTGCATCATACTGTCAAAGTTCAACAGATCCCCTCCCAGCTTCACAAACAAATTTAAGAATGTCACAAGCTTTAAAGACAGCAGTGACAGAAGATGTGAATGTTGATCCAGGAGATCCAGTAATCAAATCTGATGTCTTGGAGTTATTGTTACAAATTAATCTGCTAGGAACTATTATAATCTTAGCAGTAAGTGATTTAAAAGCAAATGTGACATCTATGGATCAGAGTGTGGAGACTGCCTGGGTGTTGCTGTGCGAGCAAAAGCACCTTCTAGTGTCCTTAGTAGATTACTACCATATAGGTTGGAGAAAAAAAATTAACATTTTCCAGAATGGAGAGGGGTGGGGGTCTAGTTGCCAGTCATATAAGAACATAAGAACATAAGATATGCCATACTGGGTCAGACCAAGGTCCATCAAGCCCAGTATTCTGTTTCCAATAGTGGCCAATCTAGGTCATATGTACCTAGCAGTTTCCCCAAGAGACACAAGTTCCACAATGCTTGTACTGGGTCAAGCATTGATATCTTCGGTCACTTCTTAATAATGGTTTATGGACCTTTCCTCCAGGAACTTGTCCAAACCTTTTTTAAACCCAGCTACACTAACAGCCTTTACTACATCCTCCGGTAACAAATTCCAGAGTTTGATTACACATTGAGTGAAAAAATATTTTCTTTTATTAGTCTTAAATAGTTTACCCTGTAGCTTTATTGCATGTTCCCTAGTCTTTCTATATTCTGATAACGTAAACAATCGATCTACGTTTACCTGTTTCACTCCGTTCATTAATTATAGACTTCTATCATATCTCCCCTCAGCCGTCTCTTTTCCAGGTTAAAGAGCCCTAACCTTTTTATCCTTTCTTCATAGGAGTATCCTTCCATCCCCTTTACCATTTTGGTGGCTCTTCTCTGAACCTTTTCTAATAACGCTATATCCTTCTTAAGATACGGCGACCAGAATTGCACACAATATTCAAGCTGCGGTCTCACCATGGAACGATATAGAGGCATTATAATATCTTTTGTTTTATTTTCAATTTCTTTCCTTATGATACCTAGCATTCTATTTGCTCTCTTGGCTGCCGCTGCACAATGGGCCGAGGGTTTTAACGTGTTATCCACAATGACGCCTAAATCTTTTTCCTGGGTGGTGGTTCCTAATGTGGAACCTTGCATTGTGTAACTATAGTTTGGGATGTTCTTCTCTAGGTGCATAACTTTGCACTTGTCCACATTAAATTTCATCTGCCATTTTGATGCCCAGTCTTCCAATTTATCTAGCTCCTCTTGCAGTTTTCCACAATCCTCTTGGGTTTTAACAACTTTAAATAGTTTTGTGTCATCTGCAAATTTGATAACCTCACTCGTTATTCCACTTTCCAGGTCATTTATGAATATGTCAAAAAGCAGCGGACCCAGCACAGATCCCTGGGGTACACCACTATTCACCTTTCTCCATTGGGAAAATTGGCCATTTAGCCCAACCCTCTGCTTTCTATTTTTTAACCAGTTCCTGATCCACAATAGTACAATGCCTCCTATCCCATGACTCTCTAGTTCTGCCAAAAGTCTCTGATGAGGGACCTTGTCAAAGGCTTTCTGAAAGTCCAGATACACTATATCAACCGGCTCACCTTTGTCTACCTGTTTATTCACACTTTCAAAAAAACATAACAGATTAGTAAGACAAGATCTTCCTTGTCTAAAGCCATGTTGGCTGTCTCCCATTAGGCCATGACTATCTATATGCTAAGTAATTTTATTCTTTAGGATGGTTTCTACCATTTTTCCCGGTATTGACATCAAGCTCACCGGTCTGTAGTTTCCCGGATCACCCCTGGAACCCTTTTTAAAAATTGGCGTTACATTGGCGATCCTCCAATCTTCAGGTATTACAGATGATTTTAATGAAAATTCCCAGATTACTAATAGCAGGTCTGCAATCTCAAATTTCAGTTCTTTCAACACCCTTGGATGTTTACCATCCAGCCCAGGTGATTTGTTACTCTTCAGTTTATCTAATAGTTGTAATACATCTTCCCGATGTATTAATATTTCCTTCAATTCTTCCGCACCTTTAAATACCACTTCAGTCATGGGTAGCATCTCTACATCTTCCTCAGTAAAGACCGAAGCAAAGAATTAATTCAGTCTCTCCGCTATCGCCTTGTCGCCTCTTAGTGCCCCTTTAACCTCTCTATCATTTAATGGACCAACTGACTCTCTTACAGGTTTTTTGCTACGAATGTACTTGAAAAAGTCTTTATTTCGCGTTTTTGCTTCCGCAGCAAGCTTCTTCTCAAATTCTCCCTCTGCCTGCCTTATCAATGCCTTGCATTTGACTTGCCAGTGCTTGTGCTGTTTCCAGGTTTCGTTGTTTGGCTCTTTTTTCCATTTCCTGCAAGATGCTTTTTTGGCAACAACAGCCTCTCTGACCTCACCTGCTGGCACTTTTTTGGACTTCCTTCCACTTTTCTTAAAGCGTGGAATACAGCTGGTCTGAGCTTCCAAGATAGTATTTTTCAAAAACACCCAAGCTTGATGTAAGTCTTTAATCTTTGCAACTGCTCCTTTTAGTTTTTTCTTAACTATTTTCCTCATTTTATCATAGTCTCCCTTTTGAAAGTTAAAAGGTAGTACTGTGGATTTCCTTAATATCCCTCCTCCACTAATTAAATCAAACGCGATCATGCTATGATCACTATTGCCAAGTGGCTCCAACATCCTTATCTCTTGCACTATATTTGGCGTTCCACTAAGGACTAGGTCTAATATGGCTTTCCCTCTGGTCGGTTCATGAACCAGCTGCTCCAAGAAGCAATCATTTATTTCATTTAGGAACTTTATCTCCCTAGCATGTCCTGCTGTGACACTGACCCAGTCGATACCGGGGTAATTGAAATCACCTATTATTATTACTGCGCTGTAAATTTTGTTAGCTTTCTTGATTTCTTTGAGCATTTCATCATACATTTGTTCATTCTGGCCAGGCGGTCGATAGTACACCCCCACTGCCATCGCCTTCCCCTTTTTACATGGAATTTCAATCCATAGAGATTCTACAGCAAATTTTGTTTCCTACACAACTTTAATCCTTTCTGACTCAATGCCCTCTCTAACATAGAGCGCAACCCCTCCACCAATTTGATCAGCTCTATCATTACGATATAGTTTGTACCCAGGTATCACAGTGTCCCACTGGTTGACCTCCTTCCATCATGTCTCTGATATTCTAATCATATCTAACCTCTCATTTAGTGCTATATATTCCTACTCTCCCATCTTATTTTTTAGACTTCTAGCATTTGCATTCAAGCATTTTAGAGACTGTATTTTATTCATATTAATTTGGCTATTGGTAGACATGGGTAATTTGGGGTCTTTAAGCTCTGTCTGTTCCATACTCGAGGGCATTTGGGCTACTTTACTCTTTTTTGGAACCTCTCTGCTTTTGGTAGTATCCTTCAAGGATACATTCTTCTGAACCATCCGCTCTTGGGCCACTGTCGGCTTTCCCCTATTATCTAGTTTAAAAGCTGCTCTATTTCCTTTTTAAAGGTTAATGCCAGCAGCCTGGTTCCATCCCGGTTAAAGTAAAGCCCATCCCTTCGGAAGAGCCCCTCCTTTCCCCAGAATGTTCCCCAGTTCCGAACAAATCCAAACCCCTAATCTCTGCACCATTGTCTCATCCACGCATTGAGACTCTGGAGCTCTGCCTGCCTTTTGGGTCATGCGCGTGGAACGGGAAGCATTTTGAATAACGCTACCCTGGAAGTTCTGGATTTCAACTTTCTACCTAAAAGCCTAAATTTAGCCTCCAGAACCTCCCTACCACATTTTCCTATGTCATTGGTACCGACATGTACCAAGACATCAGATTCCTCCCCAGCACTATCTAAGACCTTATTTAGGTGGTGCGTGAGGTCCGCTACCTTTGCACCAGGCAGGCATGTTACCAGGCGATCCTCACGTCCACCAGCCACCGAGTTATCTACATGCCTAATGATCGAATCACCAACTATTACAGCTGTCCTAACCCTTCCCTCATGGGCACATGGCCCTAGAGAAACTTCCTCGGTGCGAGAGGGTTTTACATCACCTGGAGGACAGGTCCTAGTTACAGGATCACTTCCTGCCACACCAGGGTGATGCTGTCCTGTCACGTGACCTCTCTCCTCCATGGCAACAGGGATGCTGCCAGACTGGAGGTGGGAATTCAGGACTATATCCCTGTAGGTCTCGTCTATGTACCTCTCTGTTTTTCTCATGTTTTCCTAGTCTGCTACTCTAGCCTCTAGAGAATGGACTCGTTCCCTAAGAGCAAAGAGCTCCTTGCACCTAGTGCACACGTAAGACCTCTCACCAACTGGGAGAAAATCATACATGTGACACTCAATGCAAAAGACTGGAAAGCCCCCATCTCACTGCTGGACTGCTGTCTGCATCTTAGTTTTAAGTTTTTGTTTAGATCTTTAAGTTCTTTACTTACTAAGGGTTGTTATGGATATTTATATAAATAAAACTGTACCTAATATGTTCAATATACCTTGTTCACCTGAAGCTTAATTATTTATTTATTTATTTATTTATTTATTTAATTGGATTTCTATACCGCCTTATCATACAATCAAAGCGGTCTTACAAACAAAGATATTAAGAGTATTAGTGAGAAAATGTAAAGAAATAAAAGTTAAAGTTATGGTATAATGTGTTAGAGTGAGTTGCATTATCTACATAGTGAGCTATACTACTATAATGTGAGCTATTATACAATATGTATATGATTTACATTCCAGACAAATTAAGTTAGTTAATTGCATGACCGTAGTGTTCTATAAACAAAGATGTTTTCAGTTGCTTTCTAAAGTCATTGATGTCCTGAGCTGCTCTCAGCTCATTAGGTAGAGAGTTCCAGATGGAAGGTGCAGCAAAAGAGAAAGCCCTTTCAGAGGTGTCTTTACGTGTTTTTCTGACATCATTTGATAAGCTGATTCTGTTGTCAGATCCTCTTCTTCTAGGTCTGTTGCTAATATCTGACTGTATGAGATATGTCAGGCTTTCTGCAGAATATTGTTGTTTTATCTTGAAAATATAAATTATAGTTTTATATTTTACACGTGAAGCTATAGGTAACCAGTGAAGCTCTTTCAAGATGGGAGTTATATGTTCTCTACTTGATAGACCAAAAATTATATGTGCAGCAGTATTCTGCGCCAGTTGTAAAGGCTTAAGTGCTTGCTTAGATAAACCCAGATATATTGGATTACAGAAGTCAAGTAATGGAGTAATCAATGCTTGACAAACATTTCTGAAGTGAAGTTTAATCTCAGGTCCTTAGTGTATGACTGATTTGGGTAACGAGCTTCACCTGAGAGCACCTCCTGTCTTTTAAAATGTGTAAGTACCTATAAAGCTACGATTATCCCGGGGTGGGTGGATGGGTGTGGGGAGGGAGAGAGGGAAATAAGACTTATTAAAAGAGGGCTGCTACACAGTACCCTGTCCTGTGCTGCTGAGGTAAGCTATATTCTTATTTGATTTAAATTATAGCTCTTTGCTGCTGCTAGGCTCTAACTTATTATGAAATTTAAACTACAGCTCTCTGCTGGGTTCCAAATTTAACCAGAAATCTCTCTTCTGTGTTTTAAATTTAAACTAAAAGTACTTTGCTGATACTAGGCCCTGAGTGAGTATTAAATTAAAACTACAAGCTCTCTGCTGGGTATGAAATGTAACCTGAAAGTTCTCTTCTGTGTTTTAAATTTAAACTTAAACTACTGCTACTAGGCCCTGACTGATTTAACAAAAACTAGTGGGTTCACAGATTAAATAGCTTTAATAGAAAGAATTCCTTTCAGAAAATTCCCAGAAGTATATACTCACAATTGCAGATCTCTCTCCAGAAGTAACAGTCCCCTTTTCTAGTCCTTCAAGACTGAGCAATCATGCTGGGAGGAGACACCTCTGAGAGGGAAAATCCAACTTCATATATAAACCACTCCCAAAAACAGAACATTGTCTCTAGTAGCCAGCCATTGCACCATGAGGAGTACATAAGGTGTCTTTCCTAATGGACAGGTGTCTGGTACAAGCCACTCATACTATCCAGAGTCAGCAGCAGGCTCAGAGCTGCAGCATAGGAGAAGAGAGCAGAGAGATAATGTCTGTGCAAAACCTGCCAGTGCTCCACTGTTTCAGAAGGACAGCAGTTTTGCCTGTGTTAAAAGAAAGAAAAATCATAGCCTAGAACAGTAAAGGAGAGAGGTTCTAAGAACTGTATCAACAACCCAGCCGTCCAGTCCATCAGAGCCAGAAGCATCCTAAAGCAGTTTCTGTGACCTGCATCTAATAAAACTACCAGATCTCAGAAAGAGAGGAACCCAAGCACTCATCATACACATGAGATCCAGGAGTAAGTCCATCACAGTATTGAGGTCCTGTGTCTGCATCACCACCAGCTTCAAATACACTGCGAAAGAGTACAAGAAACATGAGAATGGGTTCACACTCAGGGAAACCAGACTAACTAGTAAATTGGATCAGAAATTGGTTGACTGGCAGATAACAGAAGGTGATGGTACAAGGAGCTCACTTGGATGAAAGGAAGGTGATTAGCGGGGTGCCCCAGGGGTTGGTCCTGGGCCAGGCACTGTTCAATGTATTTGTGAGTGATATTGCTGAAGGACTGCATGGAAAAGTCTGTCTTTTTGCAGATGACATGAAAATTTGCAACAGAGTGGACGCCCCCGAGGGAGTGGTTAACATGAGGAATGATCTACAAAAGCTGGAAGAATGGTCTAATGCTTGGCAATTAAGATTTAATGTGAAGAAGTGCAGAGTCATGCACTTGGGAAGCAGAAATCCAAAGGAAATGTATGCAATAGGGGGTGAGAGATTGGTGTGTAAGGATCAGGAGAAAGACCTTGGAGTGATTATTTCTGAAGATCTCAAGGTGGCAAAACAGTGTGACAAGGCGGTGGCAAAAGCCAGGAGGATGTTGGGCTGCATACAAAGAGGAATTACCAGCAGAAAGGAAGAGGTACTTATGCCACTGTACAAGTCGCTGGTGAGGCCTCACTTGGAATACTGTATTCAGTTTTGGAGACCATATCTTGCAAATGATGTAAAAAGACTGGAAACTGTTCAGAGGAAGGCGACCAAAATGATTTGGAGCCTGCGTCAGAAGCCTTATGAGAAGAGACTTGAAGACCTAAACATGTACACTTTGGAGGAGAGGAGGGACAGGGGAGATATGATTCAGACCTTTAAATACTTAAGAGAAATAATGAACAAACAAACCTCTTCCAAAGACGGAGAAGCTGCAAAACTAGAGGGCATAACATGAAGCTACAAGGTGGTAAATTGAAAGGCAATGTCAGGAAATACTTTTTCACTGAAAGGGTGGTGGATGCTTGGGATGCGCTCCCGATGGAAGTGGTGGGGGCAAATACGGTGACAGAGTTCAAAAGGGCATGGGACAGACACAGTGGATCCCTTTACAGCAACAAGAAAATATCAAAATAATCCGAACCATCTAATTCCTTAACAATTAGGGGTGTCCTACATGGAGTGGTGGGATCACCCCTAAACAAAGACATGGGGAAGGGGGGCCTGCACAGAGTGGCAGGTGTACCTACTCTTGACACCGTACTGGGCAGACTAGATGGACCATACTGGTCTTTATCTGCCATCATTTACTATGTTACTATGTAACTAACAAAGATGCAAGAGTGGTGAAGAGCAAAATAATTGTTCTGCTTAAGAAAAAGTCATTGAAGGGAGTGAGGTAACATCCCAAACTGAGAGGAGAAAGGAGTAATCTATGTGTAACCATTTTTGACTAAGGAGGAGTTAAATGTTTATAACATAGTTCTTATTTGTTGCCTCTGCCAATTGTTATTATTATTGCTCAGTGATCCTAAAATTAAGTAAAACCTTGTTTCAGAGCACACATTTCTGGCCTGGACTCTCTTTCTTTGAGAAGAGGTGGAAAGTATCACGTGCCCAGTGTATGCCAATCCCCACCAAAACACCCTGATATTGTATTCCATGAGCGCAACACTGAAAGATTACAAAACGGCTCTTGGAATAGTGTTCCTCCTTATTAGTAGAACAGCTACCTGGTCCACACATAAAAGGGGGTTACAAGAGAATTATCCAAATAAATACTGGAGAAGAAATAGATATGGAGGCCTTTTTCAAAATGAAGATCAAACATCTAGAGATGGAGAATAAAGAAATTAAGAAATGCCAGGAAGATTTAGAAAATTGACAATGCAGAACAAATGTTTGAATCATGGGCATCTCAGAATGAAAAAATTGGAATGTATTTCAAATAGTGAAAGATCTTTTCAATCATTTTGTTCCAGGTGGCTGCTGCTTTTTACACTGTTGGTCACCATCTTCTCCTCTATACCTTGCCCTCGTTTGGATTTAGGGGCTCTATTCTGTCCTGGTTTTCTTCTTATCTCTCCCATCGCACTTTTAATGTATATTCTGGTGGATCCTCCTCTACTGCTATCCTGCTTTCAGTTGGTGTACCTCAGGGCTCTGTCTTGGGATCTTTCCTTTTCTCTCTGTACACTCAATCCCTTGGTGCTCTTATCTCATCCCATGGTTTTCAGTACCATCTTTATGCTGACAACTCTCAGATCTATCTCTCTACACCTGAAATCTTTCCAGGAATTCAAGCCAAGATCTCTGCCTGTTTATCTGACATTGCTGCCTGGATATCTCACTGCCATCTGAAATTGAACATGGCCAAAACAGAGCTCCTTATCTTTCCTCTTAAACCACATCCCTCCTTCCTCTCTTCTGTGGATAACATCGTTCCCTATTTCCTCAGCTCGCAACCTTGGGGTCATAGTTGACTCTAGTTTCTCTTTCTCTGCATACATCCAACAGATAACTCAAACCTCTCACTTCTTTCTCCATAACATCAGCAAAATTTGTCCCTTCCTTTTTGAACACACTACTAAGACCCTTATCCACGCTCTAGTCACCTCCTGTCTTGACTGTTGCAACCTGCTCCTCACTGGTCTCCCTGTGAATCATCTCCTTCTCCTTTCTTCTGTTCAAAACTCAGCTGCACAACTTGACTTCTGCCAGAGTTGCTATGCTCATGTAACCCTTCTTCTCAAGTCACTTCACTGGCTCCCTTTGCATTTCCACATCCAGTTCAAATGTCTCCTACTGACCCATAAGTGCATGCATTCTGTGGCTCCTCACTACCTTTCCTCTCTTATCTCACCCTACACCCCTCCTCAGGAACTCTGCTCCTCTGGCAGATCTCTTTTATCTGTGCTCTTCTCTGCCACCATCAACTCCAGACTTCATTCATTACACCTTGCTGCTCCATATGTCTGGAACAAACTAACTGAGTCAGTATATCAGGCACCTTCCCTAGCCCTATTCTTTTTTTTATTTTTTTATTATTTATTATTTATAACATTATACAAAATTTATCAAGAAATACATCTTGAGACAGAAAACAAAACGGGAAAAGAAAACATCCATCCAGAATCAATAAAGATAATACAGGCAATAGATATAATTAATGCAAGTGGCATATATAAACTAATAGAGGTAACATATATAATCTTTCCCCGTTCATCCTAGCCCACCAATAATGGGGGGTACCTAGAAGGAAAATAAACACATTATCAAAAGTATGAAGGAAAAAGAGTGTACCATACAGTCAGACCCTAAGTCAAGCTTGTCCTAAGCAGAAGGAGGATCCGTTCCGACCTCAGGATGTCAGGCATTAATGAAGTCCAACAGTTGGGTGGGCTCATAAAAAAGATAGGAATGTGTCTGATATTTAATCAGACACTTACAGGGAAATTTCAGAAAAAGAGCCCACCCAACTGTTGAACCCCAGGTCTTAATAAAAGGAAATCCCGCCGCCTCTTCTGAGTCTCTCTAGATAAATCTGGAAACATAGAAACCTTTAAACCTTTAAACAACATATGCCGTTTTTTAAAAAAACATCCTCATAAGCCATTCCTTATCAGACAGCAAAGCTAATGTAATCAATAAAGTAGAAGAAACTACCTGTTGCTCCTGAGAGGATTCCAGCATTTCAGTTACATTTAGGACATCAGCACTAACCACCCCTGGAACCACCCCACCACCCATTACTCTATTCTAATCCAGGCTAAGAACCCACCTCTTTGAGGCTGCTTTTGGATCCTGATGAACCTCACCCTCTTGTTCACCACTTATGTGTATCTCACCATACTCTAGTCTCCAATTTTATGATATTTGCTATGATTAGATTGTAAGTTCTGATGAGCAGAAACCATCTCTTACATCTATAAATCTATATATACAGTGCTATACAAATGATAAGTACTAGTCATAGCAGTAGTATTAGTACTAGTAAGCAAAGAGATCAGAGTTCACAGATCTGTAAGTAGACCACAATCCAAGATCAATGGTAAGCATTTTATTATTGTATCCTTTTACATTTATGGAGACAAACAAGCCTTGATAACAGTGGTCTGATTCTTTTTAACATTTTTGTTAGTGATATTGCTGAAGGGTTGTCGGGTAGGGTTTGCCTCTTTGCAGATAATACCAAAATCTGCAATAGAGTAGACATCCAAGAAAGAGTAAATAACATGAGGAGGGATCTAGCTAAGTTTGAAAAATAGTCAAGAACCTGGCAGCTGAGATTTAATGTTAGAAAATGTAGGGCCATGCATTTGGGCTGAAAAAATCCAAGGGAGCGGTACAGTAATATAGTAACATAGTATATGAGGGCAGATAAAGACCAGCATGGTCCATCTAGTCTGCCCATCAAGATGGCAAGAGTAGGTTCACCTGCCACTCCATGCAGGTCACCCTTCCCCATCCCCTTGTTAGGGGTGTACCCACCATTCTGTGAAGGTCACCCCTATTTGTTGAGATATAAGAGATAGTTAAGCTGTCGGAGCATCTTAAAAATTGTATGCGGTATGGCAATCGGAAGTTGTGTGAATAAGAACAGGAGTTTAGGAAGGAGCAACATTTTAATTGTGTTGATTCTCCCCAACCAGGACACCGTAGCAACCTGCCAAGAGAACAGATCAGAACATGCTCTCTGTAGGAGAGGGCTATAGTTGAGCAAATATAGACACAATAAATCCTGATGGACTTTAACCCCTAAATATTTAAACTGCTGAACTGATTGGAGACCATCACAAGAGATTGCTGTACCCAGATCGTTTCATGATATACAAGGCAGCAGCAAGGACTTCTGTTTATTAATGGTAAAAACCCAAGAGGTGAGAGAAATAATCTAGCTTTTTTATGACAACCTGGAGCATTCTTTAAGGATCGCAGAGATATAGTAGCGTGTCATCCGCATACAGTGATATCGTATGCCATTGAGAGGCCAGGAAGATACCAATTTCCTCCTCCTTTTGTCAAAGAGGCACCACCAAGGGTTCAATGACAAGAGTGAATAACAGGGAGGATAGGGGGCAGCCCTGTCTAGTCCCCCTGCTAAGGTGCAATGAAGCAAATAAGAACCCATTTATCATTACCAGAGCTTGGGGGAGTGCTCCGATCCAATAAAAGAAAGAGCAAATCCGAAAGACTGTAGGACCTTGAACAAATATGGCCATTCAACCTTATCGAAGGCCTTTTCTGTATCTAATGATAATATAGCACATTTTCTGTCAAGGCTACGAAGATTATGCATAGCATTAATCAGTCTCCAGACATTTTTGAAACCATATCGTTACTTTATAAAGCACATTTGATTAGGGTGCAAAACTTCCTGGTGGCTAGATAAAATCTTAGTAAATATTTCGTAATCCATATTCAACAAGGATATGGGTCAATAATTACTGCACACTAGTGGATCTACCTTCCTTGGGTATTACTGTGATATGAGCTTGATAGAAAGATGCCAGAAGTCACTGCTGAGGTAGTATATCATTGAATACTTGCACCAGAACCGGTACTGAGCAATCTGGCATTGTCTTATATATTTCTGCAGGAAGGAAATCTGGACCTGCCACTTTTGAGGTTTTCAGATTTCGCATGGCCAAACACACCTCTGCTAATGTGAAGGGATGATCCAACTTTTCGATAAGCTCTAAGAACAGCTGTGGTAACGTCACTTCTTTCAACCAATTACGTATAGATGAAGTATCTGCTGTTAAGGTGCTAGAGTACAGATCCAGATAGAATTTCGCAAATAGATTTGCCATTTCTTTGGAATTTCTAGTGGGGATTCTGTGCAAATCAGATATAGCTTTAATACAATGTCATTGCCATTGTCTTTTCATCTGCCATAGTAACAGTTTACCTGCCTTATTCCCTTACTCATAAAATCGCCTTTTTGTCCGAAGAAGCAGCGAAGCAACATGATCAGTATTGTCATGAGGCTGGAGCTAGGGAAGAAACAGCCTTGAAAAAAACTCCTGATTTGCATAAATCTCAGAAAAGCCAGAGAGCGCAGTTCCAGTGTAGCTCAGCCAGAGGGCGCATGAACAGCTACATAGTGCCTGAACCCACATGCTCAAGCTCTGAGCACCTTAATGATGAGTGTTTTCACCTGTCCTCAAACTCACAGCGTGCAAGCAGGAAATCCCTTTATAAGGGAAATCAGATGAGCAGAGAGGGAGAACAGGACAGAGAACCGAAGGGAGAACGGGAAGGAGGACGGTACAGAATCCAGTACAGAGACCGGTACAGAGACCAGAAAGGGGGCTCAAGAGACCCAGGTGTGCAGCAAGGACTGCAGCAAAGAGTCCAGCACAGAGACCGGGAAGAGAGCTCAGGTACGAGCACAGGAGTGCAGCAGAAAGACCAAGGAGTCCAGCAAAGAGAGGCACCCAGGAGGGTAGCCGACAGACCAACCAGAAGGGTACCAGCGAGGGTACCAGGAATAGTAAAAGGAGAAGGAAGGAGAAGAACGGATACAGACAGAGGCAAGTCTCAGCCCTGGGATAAGGCCCAGAGAAGTAGCCTGCCTGCTAAAAGAAGTTCTCCAAGTAAAGACTGGAAATCCACGTCTGGTTTTCCTAGCAGCCTTAATTGTGGAGCAGTGCACAGGACAAAGGATCAACAGGAAAAGCTACAGAGTAAGCTGAATCCTAGGCGTGGCATTCCACCGAAGATAAGGTATGAGAAACCTTTTATTCTAAAAGGGACTTTCAATGAAGACAGTTGTATGCAAGTAGATAAACCTCAGCATCAGAGAAGAAGCAAAGTTAACTATTTAAAACCACTTTCCAAAAGGGTTCTAGCGAAGTTGTATGATAAGCCAAGGAACTTCTGTGAGGAACTAAGTCACACTGAGGATACTCTAAACATTGAAGAGTGTAGTGAGCCCGAATCAATGGACTTGGATTACAGCTCCAGTGTTCCCGTGCCTCACACCGAACCTATGGAATGTAACCTTTGCTTAAGAGGTAGTTGCTTGCCATAATAATTGTATACTGAAGAAATGAATCTGCAAATGGTGAAGCTGATAACCATTCTGTTCTAATTGTTTTTCTATTGTTTGGAAAATCCCTTAACCCAGCTAAACAGTCAATTGTACAGCCGACAATATTTAACTGTTTAGTCCATGGTGGAACTTTGTTATTATTTGAGGAAAGCCTTACCTCCACTTTAAGTTGTTGTCTCATTTGAACCTAGAGCATTAAGCGGGGAAATAAAGCCTTATTTACCCTCCATTTGGCGTAGTTATTCATTTCAGGGAGCACTACACTACAAGGACCACAATCCTTTGGGTCCTGCAGCTCAAATACTCCCTGATACAAATTAAATGTCAGCAGACGCCCTTACTCTACTGCGCCAGTAGGGGCGCCGGCGCGACAATATCTAAGGCAGTCAATTCCTCTCTAAGGTGAACTGATTGGCACCAGACACGCTTACCTCCTCCTTTTCTATGGAGATGCTCAAGTTCCAAAATATCTCTTTTCAAATCTTCCTGTTTCTCCACAGCCTTCTTAAATACACTACTAAGCGATATCAATTGTCCTCGCAATGCCCGCTTTGCCCGCTTCCCAGAGTGAAAAAGAGAAAATGTCCCCCAAGTCATTGAGCACCAGATATTCCTCCCAGCTCTTCTGGACCGCCTCTACAAATTCTTTATTCTGTAACAGGCCGCGTGAGAAAGACCATACTGGGGGGGGGGTACCTCCACTTCCACAACATTTATGCTTAAGCTAATGATAGCATGGTTGGAAGGACCCATGGTGCCAATCAAGGTTTGAGGCACCGAAGGCAATAAGGATCGAGATACAAGCCAGTAATCTATGCGAGAGTAGCTATCATGCTTTTGAGAGTAATTCATGTAGTCACGTTCCTCTCTGAAGGACCTGTCAAATGTTGCAGAGGTCCAGGCTCTCAACCTATTCCAGCAACTGACAGGGGGGCTTATAGGTCTGGCCTGCCTTCCCAGAGCGATCCCTAGGTGACATTGAAATGTTAAAATCAACCCCCCCCCCTCCAGAATGACCTGGCCCTGGCAGACTGATGATATGGCCTCCAAAATTGTCCACAAGGTTTCTCCCACCTGCACTGGGCGAATGTATACATTAACAAATGTAAAGACAGAGCCACAACTTAAACCTACCAGGATAAGGAAATTACCTTCTACATCCTGCATTTGGTCAATTAACTGAATCTGAGTAGAGGATGGGAACAGAATCACCTCACCCTGCCAGCGTGAAGAGAAATTAGCCAGAAAGCATTGAGGAAACCTACGAGAGGAGATCCCAAGATGATCTGAGCCTTTCAGATGCATCTCCTGTAGAAAAATCACATCTGCTTTTTCTCTGCCAACTTGATTGAAAACTCGATGCTGCTTCACCATATTCTTCAACCCATGCATCTTTCAGGAAATTACCTTAATTATAACCTAAGGAATAAGGAAGCCAAGAAGTATCCCAGATACGTAGGATCAGAAGAGTCCTGCCAGAGTAAGTTACATCACCTCCATACTCTATCAACCTTATAGCATATTGTGAGACTTGTTCTCTCTCTGGATTGAATTGTGCACGCTTCCTCTTAAATGGGAAGATCCCCCTCCATCCCCCCTCCCCTCCCATTCCCTCCTTTACCCTTCCCCTCATCCCCACCTTCCCCACTCTCCCCTCCACCCCCTCCCCTCCCCCCAAACTCATCCACCCCTGCTCCTGCACAAGAGGACAGAATAAAAAATGTAGTGAACAGGTATAGAAATCTAGACACTAGCAGTGTCGATGGTGGGGCGCTGGACACACAGATCACCTACCCCCCCCAACCCCTTTTTTACTTAGTTAACATTAATTACCCCACCCCAATTCTCCCCTCTCTCCAAACAGAAACAATACAACCGGTAATCTACAAGCAAACTTTCAACTCTCCCCATCAGTCCTCCACTCCCACCCCTCTCCTCTCACAAGGCACATCCTTTTTCTTGCTAACCACATTAAACAAAGATAGAAGCATAACTGTGAATCATAGAGGAGCAGTCCTGTCTGCCTGAGTGCTGTACAAACTAATGTGAAAGCAGATTTACATAAAGGAGATAAGGTGTTCTATAATTTTCACCATGTACCTTTGCTTGCCTACCGGCACTCTTGTGAGCTGACCCCCTTTGCTCCTTTCATTTTGTTTTCTTTTTTTCCTTTGTCTTTTGCTAGCTGCTCCTCTTTCTCCACTCTTTTTTTCTCCTGTTTTCTTTTTTTTCCCCCTTATATTTTCATTATAATTCTCTCTCCCACTCTCCTTAATATGTTGTAGGTTCCACTTAGTGACTTGGACATCAGAGTCTTTAGCAGTTCAGCCGCCTGTTGCGTTACCGCAATTCCATTCTGAGCCTTTTATGTGTGAGTGACAGGCGGCTGCTAGAACTGTTTGTGCACGATGAAGAGGCTGTCTATCAGGCATTCTGATATCAGAAAGTGCAGCCTTACAATTTAAAGGCATTCAGAAATAGCTACTTGCCCTCATCCACTATGCCTCTCTGTAAACTGAAAAATGGCTGATTTTCCTGCCACAGCGCCACTTGTCTGCATGCTACAAATGTGTTCCACCACTACGGCCCACTTCAGCGCTTCCCCCGGCTCTGACAAAGTGGCTCCTAGAATGGTGCTGTGCCTTTTTCCCATGCCAGGGTCCCATCTCCACTCTCCTTCCACTCGATCTCGCCCTGCACAAGCGATACGTTGACATCCACTGGTCAGGGCTTGAGAGAAGGGAGCTCCAATATCACACTGTGGGCATTTCCTCGCTTTTACTGTTATTCTTTTTCTCTTTTTTCCTTCCCTGGAACCCGCAGCAAGAGACCCGGCACTGGAGAAGTTCACCCCACCTGTAGCAGTATTAAACAGCCCAATCGGGATCACACCGTCAAAAACATCATCCATACAATGAGCATATACCGTCTACTGGCAGGCACCTGAAAGGTTTGAAGGGCAGCAGAAACCCCTGACAAATCAGTTGGAGCTGGTGGATCATAGATTTACCTTTTTGGAGAGATTTCAAGCATTCAGGTTCATCGCTGCAGTTTTAGTCTCTCATTTTGGGGGTGTTCTGTCACCAACATTATTCTTAATCGGGTGAGTAGCTATAAGTCAGATTATAGGTCAAGGGAGCATGATCAATTTGCGGCCATTTTCTTTGAGCTCACAAGTCAACCAATTTCTGATCCAGTTCTCCATTTTGCGACCCATCTCCAGGCTGTTCAGTTTATTGATAAGCCTCATATGAGGAATAGTATCAAAGGCTTTGCTGAAATCTAGGTAGTTCAAATTCCATCAAATGCCCTTGATCTACTTCTCTGGTTACCCTGTCAAAGAACTCAATCAAATTTGTTTGGCATGATCATCCTTTGGTAAAATCATGTTGCCTTAGATCATGCAACTTATTGGTTTCGAGAAAGTCCAATATTGTCTCTTTCAGGAGCACCTCCATTACTTTTATCGTCACCAAGGTAAGGCTTACTAGCCTGTAGTTTGCAACTACTTCCCTATTACCACTTTTGTGAAGAGGTGCCAAATCAGTCCTTTTCCAGTCCTGTGGAATATTTCCTGTCTTCAAGGATCTATTGAAAACATCCTTTAAAGGCCCTGCAAGAACCTCTCTGAGTTTTTTCAGCATTCTTGGATGTATCCCATCTGGTCCCATGGCCTTGTCCACTTTCAGTTTTGCAAGTTGTTCAAACACATCATCTTCTGTGAATGTACTAGTATCTAGTCCATTCCCATTTGTATATTTGTCAATCACAAGTGGTCCTTCTCCAGGATTTTCTTTAGTAAAAACAGAACAGAAGTATTTGTTTAGCATTTTTGCTTTTTCAATGACATTCCTAACAGGGACTCAGTTGCAAACAAGGTAATACTGTGTGTCTTTTAATTTCAATCTCTCTGCCTGAAAGCTCTTGAAGGGGTTTTTGTTTTTCATTTGTAAAAGCTAATTCTTTTTTTTCTATACTCTAAAGGGGGAATATTTTGTGGTATTGAGCAAAGCTCCATTAGTTAGAGTTCATTGTATTTTGTTCCAACTTGCTAGCTCTTTGAAGCCACTGCCCTCATCAGGCGTTAGTGGTCCTTAATTAGCTTGCAAAGGGAACTGGGCAGCTGACTGCTATATAAAGGTCTACAGGGTTTTGCAAGCACTGAAATTCCTAACAGGGACTTGGTTGCAAGCAAGGTAATACTGTGTGGCTTTTAGCTGCAATCTCTCTGCCTGAAAGCTCTTGAAAGGGTTTTTATTTTTCATTTGTAAAAGCTAATTCTTTTTTTTTTCAGTACTGAAAAGGGAGAATATTTAATGGTATTGGGCAAAGCTCTATCAGTGAATTTATTGTATTTTGTTCCAGCTTGCTAGCTCTTTGAAGCCACTGACCTCATCAGGTGTTAGGTCCCTTCCTACCCACCCCAGATTCCATACACCCCATGTGAGCATTCATGCTTTTTAGGCCAACTCCCCAATTAGCTACACACAGGGACTTAGAACAGTCCTGTTAGAGCATACCGAAAAGAGGTTAACTACCTTTTCTCTTAAAGGACAGCTGAGGAACAGGCAGGGACTTTGGTAGGTCTCTCTCTTTTACTTCAACAGGTACCAAAGCTCCTCCAACTGAACAATGGCTGGGAAAATTGTATTGCCAAAGCTGTTGCCCCCATTACAGTTTTTACCTCTGTCCAGACAGAGATCCCAATGCCAATTGATGTTCCGGTTCCATGTGCAGGATGCCTGCATGCTGAAGCTCTCAGAAAACAAGTGGAGGAGCTCAGAGAAGAGGTAGCGAGGCTGAGGAGCATTCAAGACAGTGAGAAGTACTTTGATGAGATGCTTCTTGAAACATCCAAGTTTACCAGCAGAGGTGAAGATGGGAGCCTACAAAATGATGAAAGTTGGACAGAGTCAACAGGGCTGCAGAATCACCAATCTAACTTCTCCAGCACTTCAACTGAAGAACCATTATGCAGCCCTGGAAGGGAAGAGGTGAGAAAGGGAAAGGGAGGAACCACAGCTCCAGAAAGGGAGGTGAGAAAGGGAAAGGGAGGAACCACAGCTCAGGAAAGGGAGGAACCACAGCTCGAGCACCCCAAAGTTGTACAATCAGTCACCATGAGGAATCGAAGCGTAGTGGTGATTGGTGACTCTCTTTTGAAGGGTACTGAGGCATCCATCTGCCGACAGACTTGTTGTCCAGTGAGGTCTGCTGTCTGCCAGGTGCCAAAATCCGAGATGTTGCAGAAAGTTTGCCGAGACTTATCAGGCCTACTGACTATTACCTGATGTTGCTCATCCATGTCAGTACAAATAATACTAAAAAAGCAAAGGGGGACTCCCTTCCTGCAGTGTCAGCAGGCACAAAGAAAGCAGGACAGAAGACCAACCATGGAAAGGAGTGTTTATTAGGCTGTTATGTCAACCAAACACAAGTTTCAACCGGGAGGCCTTCTTCAGGGGTTAATGACCTCTACAAATAAATAATAATTAATAATGTAAACAATAATAAATAAGTTGATTTTATATTGTTATGTTGAGTACTGAATGTTTGATTGTAGTTATTATTAATTTTCAGTGGGTTCTTATGGTTTGGTTCTTTTAAATTTATTTAATTTATGTGATTTTAATATTTATTACTATTGATTTTTAATTATTTATTATTGCTTACATTATTAATTATTATTTATTTGTAGAGGTCATTAATCTCTGAAGAAGGCCTCCTGGCTGAAACACATGTCGGGTTGACCTCATAGCCTAATAAAGACTCCTTTCTATGGTTGATCTTCTGTCCTGCTTTCTTTGTGCCAGCACAAATAATACTGCCAGGTATCCCTCTGAGCATATCAACAGTGACATCATGGCTCTGGGACAGAGGGTGAAGCAGACAGGTGTGCAGGTGATGCTCTCTTCAATCCTCTCTGTTAAGGGTAAGGCCAAGGCAGAGAAGCCTGCATCCTGGAGATAAATGCATGGCTGCGTGGATGATGTCACTGAAACTGTTTTGGTTTTTTGGACCATGGGATGATGTTCCAAGGGCTTCAGAGCAGAGATGGCATCCATCTGTCCAAGAAGGGTCGACATGTCTTCAGTAACAGACTGGCTAACCTACTCAAGAGGGCTTTAAACTAGATTTATTGGGGCTGGGTGATGAAAGCCCATGGGTAAGTGAAAGCCCCAAGGTAAATGAAACATTAAATGCCTCTATAGCAATGGGTAAAAGGGGCAACATCTGGAAAGCAGTGTGTATAAATGCCCGTAGCATTGGAAATAAGATCCCAGATGTTGAGGCTTTAATGGAAGAGGCTGACTTGGATTTAGTGGCATTTACGGAAACATGGTTCACAGACAACCATGACTGGGTTGTAATTATACCGGTTATACTTTACTCAGGAAGGATAGAGTAGGAAGAAGGGGAGGAGGAGTGGTGCTATAGGTAAAAAATAATATTAAAGCTATAGAATTACAGGGCTTAAAAGGGAGAGAGGAGTCACTGTGGATTAAACTAGAGGAAAAGAGAAATCCATTTGCATTGGCATGATATACAGACCCACTCACAGGGAGAAGAAGTGGATGAAGATTTAATAGAAGACGTGCAGTAATGCCAGGAAAGGGGACGTGCTACTGATAGATGTTGTTTGGCACATCCCAGATGTTGTGCCAGATGTTGTTTGGCACATCCCAACTGCAGTGTCATCTAAAAGTAAGGAGATCATGGATTCTCTAAAGGGCGAACTATTCAGGCAACTGGTAACAGAATCCACATGTGAAGGAGTTATACTGGACTTGGTGCTTACCAATAGTGAAAGTGTTTCTGATGTTTTAGTTGGAGATCATCAGTATCACCAGATGGTATGGTTCAGTATTAGGACAAGAACTGATAAAATCCATTCAATAGCTAGGGTCTTAGACTTTAGGAAAACTAACTTTGCCAAAATGGGCCAATACCTCAAGGAGTCATTAGTGGGATCAGAAGAGCTGAGGAATGTAGAAAAACAGTGGGCAAAACTGAAAAGGGATATTTTATGGGTAAATAAAGGTAAAAGGAGACCGCTATGGTTCTTGAAAGAAGTAGCTGAAAAGGGGAAGAAAAAGGGGGAGGGCTTCATGAAATACAAGAGATCATAGAGAGAGGAAGACAGGCATCTATATTTGGAAAAACTTAGAGAAGCTAGCAAAGTAGTAAGGAAAGATACTAATAGAAGAAGAACTATTCAATGCAATAAAATGGGAAGATAAGACATTTTTCAGATATGTTAGTGAGAGGAGGAAGGGCAAAAGTGGTATTGTCAGACTCAAGGGTGAAGGGGAGGAATATGTAGAAGCTGATAAGAATAAAGCAGATGTATTTCTGTTCTGTGTTCACAGATGAAGAGCCAGGAGCAGAACCTCAGAAAACAGGAACAGAAGCGACAGGGATCTCAAATGACTTTCAGAAGATTGTGTTCATGAGGATCTAGCTAAACTAAAAGTAGACAAAGCGATGGGACAAGATGAGATACATCCGAGAATACTGAAGGAACTTGAGGACATTCTAGCAGCTCCACTGACTGACCTTTTCAATGCCTCTGTGGAGTGGGGATTGATACCAGAGGACTGGAGAGAGGCACATGTGGTCCCTTTACACAAAAGCAGAAGTAAGGGTGTGGTTGAAAACAACAGGCCAGTTAGTCTAAACTCTGTGGTGATTAAATTATTGGAAACACTGCTGAAAGTGAAATAGTGAGGTTTCTGGAGTCCAATAGATTGCAGGATCGGAGGCAGCCTGCATTCACCAGTGGCAGGTATTGTCAGACAAATCTGATTGATTTCTTTGACTGGGTGACCAGCGAGTTGGACCGAGGGAGAGCCCTAGATGTGGTGTACTTGGATTTCATAAAGCCTTTGACACAATTCCACCCAGGCATCTTATAAACAAATTGAGCACCCTAGGGATGGACCCTAAAGTTACTGATTGAGTTTAAAATTGGTTGAGTGGAAGGTGACAAAAGTTACAGGTAAATGGAGCTCAATCTATGGAGAAGGAGGTTACCAGTGATGTGCCACAGGGATATGTCCTTGGTCCGATTCTTTCTAACATCTTTGTTAATGATATTATGGAAGGGGTGTCTGGTAAGGTTTGCCTCTTTGATACCAAAATCTGCAATAGAGTAGACACCCAGGAAGGAGTAGATAACATGAGGAGGGATCTAGCTAAGCTTGAAGAATGGTCGAGAATTTGGCAACTGATATTTAATGCTAAAAAATGTAGGGTCATGCATCTGGACTGCAATAATCCAAGGGAGCAGTAGAGTGTCAGGGTGAAGTAGTTCTGTCCACAAAAGAAGGGGGGATCTGGGTGTAATTGTGTCTGTCTATCTTAAAGTAGCTAAACAGGTAGAAAAGGTGACGGTGAAAGCTAGAAGGATGCTTGGGTGCATAGGAAGAGGAATGGCCAACAGAAAAAAGGAGGTGATAGTGCCTCTGTATAAGTCTGTGATGCAACCTCATTTTGAGTATTGTGTGCAATTCTGGAGACCGCACCTTCAAAAGGATATTAACTAGTTGGTGTCGGTGTAGAGGGAGGCTTCTAAAATGGTTTGTAGTCTTCATTATAAAGCTTATGAGGATTGACTTAAGGATCTTAATATGCATATGTTAGAGGAAAGGTGGGATAGAGGAGATATAATAGATACGTTTAAATACCTCTGTGGCATAAATGCATAGCAGGAGAGCCTCTTTCAAATGAAAGCAAGCTCTGCTACGAGGTGACATAGGATGAGGATGAAAGGGATATGCGGAAATATTTCTAGTCTCCCAGTAGAGGTGGTAGAGATGAGGACATTATCTGAATTCAAAAAATCATGGAACAAACACAGAGGATCTCAAAAGGGAAAAGGGGGCTATTCTAGTAGTTGATATAGAAGGGCAGCCTAGATAGGCCATGTGGTCTTTTTCTGCCTTTATGTTTCTATGTTTCTATGTCACTTTCCATGAATCCATTCTTGACACTATTGAGTCTTGGAATTCCACCTCTGATCTTCCTCTTCACCCGAATATATCTGAAAAAGGTTTTGTCACCACGCTTCAGATCTTTAATCATCTTTCCTTCTACCTTTGCTTTTGCTATCCTTATTTCTCTTTTTGTCTCTTTTAGTTTTATCTTGTATTATTTTCTGTGTCCCTCTGTTTGTGAGCTTCTGAATTTTGTGAAAGCTGTGTTTTTTGCCTTTATTGTGCAGCTACTTCTTTGGAGAACCTTATAGGTTTTCTTTTCCTCTTGTTTTTATTTACTTTCTTTACATAAAATGATGACATAATGTGTGCATTAACTGGTGACCATTCCATGGTTAAGCCAGCTGAGCCACATGTAAAGAGAGTAAAGTATTTCTGTCCATGAAAGAAGAGCGAGACCTGGGTATGATGATCCTAAAGTGGCTAAACAGGTAGAAAAGGTGATGGCAAAAGCCAGAAGGCTATTTGGGTTCATAGGGAGAGGAATGGCCAGAAAGAAAAAGGAGGTGATAGTACCTACGTATAGGTCTTTGGTGAGAGTTCATTTGGAGTATTGTGTAAAATTTTAGAGACAACACCTTCAAAAGGATATAAACAGGTTGGAGTTGGTACAGAGGGAGTCTACCAAAACGGTCAGTGGTCTTCGTTATAAACTATATGTGGACAGACTTAACAATTTCAATATGTATACTTTAGAGGAAATGCAGGACAGAGGAGATATGATAGAGATGTTTAAATACCTCCGTGGCATAAATGCAGTCTCTTTCAATTGAAAGAGAGCTCTGCAACAAAGGGACATAAGATGAGGATGAGGGTGAAAGGGGATAAACTCAGGAGTAATATTCAGAAATATTTATTTACAGAAAGCGTAGTAGATGGATTGAATAATCTCCCAGTGGAGGTAGTAGAGACCAGGACAGTATCTGAATTTAAGAAAGCATGGAACAAACATAGAAGATCTCTAAAGGAAAAAAGGGACTATAGTAGTTGATTGGAAGGGCAGACTAGATAGGCCATATGGTCTTTTTTACCATCATGTTTCTATTCTTTTATGGCTACAATAAATATTCCCTATTTTTCAATTGTAACGATTTTCTCAGACCTCTCTCAGTATAATACTGCAGAAGGAGAAAAAAGTTTATTCTCTAACCCAACTGCTGAGAGATAAGAGTTAAATATAGATGGGGGTTTCCCTTCATTCTGATATTTTTAATATAGTGGTGAGAGCCATCACAATATGGAGACAAAGGCAAGTATGAAGCTGGAAGAAAAATGTGGCTGTCTTATGAGGCATAGACAGAAACAAATCTTCCCATCCTCCCTCCACAAGTTCTATTGGAAGAGGGTGACATCTAAGTGTGGGAAGGTTTCTACTAGTTGAAAACTCTGTAAGCCATCTCCTTAAGTTGAAGCACAGGAAATAGAGCTCCCTACCCCACCATGAAGGTGGGACAGAAAGTTCCATTTCTGTAGAAATGGAAAAAGGGGCAACATCTGAAAAGTAGTGTGTGCTAATACCTGTATTATGGGAAAAAACATTCTGGACCTAGAGGCTACAATGGAAGAAGATGACTTGGAGTTAGTGGTGGTCACGGAGGCATGGTCCATGAGTAGAATATAATTATACCGGACTATAATTTATTCAGAAAGAGTAGGAAGAAAGGGAGTAGCAGTGGAATTATATGTAAAACATAATATTAAAGCAATAGGGCTTATAAGGGGGAGGCACTGTGGGTTTATCTGGAAAGAGGTAATGCAGCATTCATTTACATTGGTGTGATATAGGGATCTCCTCACAGGCAGAAAAAGTAGACAGAGATTTAATTAAAGACATTCACAGCATTGCTATGAAAGGAGAAATGCTAATGACATGATTTCAATATGCCAGATTTTGGTTGGATCATCCCTTTCACAGTGTTGCCCAGAAGTACAGGAAGAAATATTCTGACAACTGACAGTGGAACCCACATGGGAGGGGACAATACTGAACCTGGTGCTTACAAATGGGGAACATATTTATGATGTTATAGTGGGTGATCATCTCGCTCCAGTAATCACCAGATGGTGTGGTTGAGCATTAGGACAAGAGTGGAGATGGTTCATTCACAAGTGAGGGTCCTAGATTTTAGGAAAACGTACTTTGTCAAGATGGAGAATACCTCAAGGAATCATTGGCTAGATGGAAACAGCTAGGAAAAATTAAAAAATATGTGGGAAAAAAGTTTTTGCAAGGAAAATAAATAAATATAAAAGGAGAAGTAGGCTGCTATGGTTCTCAAAAGAAATAGTTCAAAAGGTAAGGAAAATGAGATTAGCCTTCCTAAAATCAAGAGATCACAAAAGAGAAAGACAAACAACAAAATCTAGAGAAGCTAAGGAAAGCCGGTAAAGGAGTCAAAAAAGAAAGATTCAACTGAAATTAAAAATAGCCAATGTAGTAAAATGGGGGAAGGAGACATTTCTTAGATATGTTATTAACAGGAGGAAGTACAAAAGTGGTATTGTCAGACTCAAAGGAAAAGAGGAAGAATGCTACAAGTTGATGAGGATAAAGCAGGATTGCTTAAGAAATATTTCTGTTCTGTATTCACAGATGAAGGGCGGGAAATGGGACCTCAAAAAACACACACAAATAGGAACAGAAGTGAGGTGGATCTTGAACAATTTTCAGAAGACTGTGTTCATCAGGTGCCAACTGGACTAAAACTAGACAAAGTGGTGGGGTGAAATGAGAAAAATCCAAGAATATTGAAGGAACTTAGGAAAGTTCTGGCAGTCCTACTGTCTGATCTTTTCAATGCTACTTTAGATTCAGGAGGACTGGAGAAGGGCGCATAATGCCCTTCTACACAAAAGCAGATGTAAGGAGAAGGTGGGACCAAAGGCTGGTTAGTCTGAACTCTGTGGTAAATAAATTAATAGAAATGCTGCTAAAACAGAGGTTTCTGGTAACCTGTGATTGCAGGATCTGAGGCAGCATGGTTTTATTATAGTCAGGTCTTGTCAGACAAATCTTATTCATTTCTTTGACTGAATGACCAAAGAGTTGAACCAAGGAAGAACACTAGATGTGGTGTCAGTGCTGGCCCCACAGTCGGTTCAGGGTGTTGGTACCCTAGGCAAATCTTAAGCCTTATGCCCCCACTGGCTGTCAAAATCTAATGTTTAGCTTTGAATGCTCTAGGCAACAGGTAGTTTGCCTAATGATTTGGTTGGCCCTGTGTGGTGTACTTTGATTTCAATAATGCTTTTGACATGTTTTCACATAAATTGAGAGCCCTAGGGATGAAGTAGGATAGCTACAAAGAGTACTGTGTAAATGGAGTTCACTCAGGATAAGGACATTACCACTATTGTGCCACAGGGTACAGACCTTGGCTCAATTTTTTTTTTTATGTTTGTGATATTGCAGAAGGACTGTAGGGTAAGGTTGCTTCTTTGTGGATGACAATAAACTCTGTAAAAGGATAGACACTCAGGAAGATGTAGATTACAAGAGGAAAGACTTAGCAAAGCCTGAAGAATGATCAAGAATTTGGCAGCTGAGATTTAATGCTAAAAATGTAAGGCCGTGCATTTAGGATGCAAGATTTCAAGGTAGCAGTACAGTGTAGAGAGTGACGTACTTCTGTCCATGAAGGAAGAGTAAAACCTGATTCCTGTTCGGTAATCCAGTTTAGTCCTCTACAATTGGGTAGTGCCCCTCCTCCTGCAGCCGGGAGACTGGACCAATCAAATCTTCTGTAGTATATATGCAGCAGGAGCTCCCAGAAGTCCCCAGTGTGTCCAGTCTCCCTGCAGCTGGAGGACTTCTGTGCCCCTGCTGGGCACGCTAAGTGACACTTGAAGGAGCAACACTAGTTAGTTAGTTCTTTTGGGGTTTATTTCTGGTCCTTTATATTCTATTTCTTTTGCTAGGTAGCTGTATCTTTAAAAAAGAAAAAAGAAAAGACACAGGGGACTTTCTGGGGAAAGCCAGACCTGCCTTGGGCTCCTGCCTTTCTGCCTGGGAATCTCTGAAGCCTGGGTTGAGCTCTCCCCAAGGCTGTTCGGGGAAGAGCCATACCGGCTGCAACATTGCCTGTCACTTGGAGAAGTGGGCTGAGTTCCTTGCTGTTCCCAGAGCTGGTAGGAATTTTCCTTGTTTTAAGCTTTCAGCTCTGTTCTTTGCTTGGGCAGAGGCTCTGTCGGCTCCCCTGGCTTCCAAATTGCACTTTTTCCAGCCTTTTTTCGCTTGCCCTGTATTAGAGGGTCGTTTTCTTTCTTTTCCATATTATTTGGGTACCTTTGTATTTTCGCGCCGTTTTTTACCGCGAGTGAAAAAGTGCGGCGGCCATTTTGGATTTCTAAAGTGTGCTTTTTAAGGGCACTTTTTAACACTTGCGCACGGGTTCCCCTGGTGTTTTTGGGGTTTCTTTTGCTGGCGATTTTGCTCAGGGCACCCCTAGGATTCTGGGGAGTATTTTGTTTACTGTAAAAAAAAAAAAAAAAAGGTTTTAAATTTCATACTGTGCTGAATTGTATAAGGTTAGTCCCCTTGGTGTGGGCTTCCCTGTTCCTGTTGCCTTATTTTTCCCTGAGAGCACGTGGCCTTGGCATGGCTGCCAAACCTCAGTGTGTAATTTGTGACTCCCGCAGAGGTACAATGACTGACTCTGGAATCTGTAAGAGCTGTGCTGCAGTTTCTTCAGAACTGGAGCTGCCTATTGAAATTAAGGAACAGCATGTGCCCGGGGACCCTTCTCTTTTGGGGGACAGTGTCCCTTCACCGAGCATCCTTCCTTCTGGTCTGGGCCCGGCGTCTAATACGTCAGTCCCTGAGCTCCAGCAGGCGGCTATGGTGGCGTCGCCTATAGACTTTTCCCCGGATTTTGTTCTTCTCATGCATCAGGCCTTCCGCTTAAGCCGGTCTGGTCATTTGCCGGAGGCTTGGCCCGCCTCTCTCCCCCCAGCTTCCGCAGGGGGGGTTCAGCGGTCTTCCCATCCCGCTGTCAAGCGGCCCAGGTTGGGGGACCAGGATCAGGACGCCCTTTGCCTCCCGGATTCCGAGGCTGAGGGGGATCCAGATATTGAGGTGGAGGAATTAGAAGATGGAGAGCTTCCAGAGCCGGAAGATCAGGCTCGCATCATTCGGGTGTTTCGAAGGGACGAGCTGGTACCTTTGGTCACGGAGTCCCTCCAAGCACTTAACCTCTCTGCGGTGCGGCCGCTGGAGGAGGAGGGTCTCGAGGATCCTCTCATTCAGGCGGTCAGGGATGCCCAGGTAGTTTTTCCTGTGCACCGAGTAGTTGAGCAGATGATCCATGCGGAATGGGAGCAACCGGAATCCGCTTTGAAAGGGATTCGGACCATGAATCGTCTTTACCCCCTTGCCGACAAGGACAGGGACTTGTTTAAGTCTCCACGGGTGGATGCTGCCGTTTCGGCAGTGACTAAGAAAACCACCATCCCGGTTGAAGGGGCAGCGGCCCTGAGGGATGTTCAGGACAAAAAGGTTGATAATTTGTTGAAGCAGGCCTTCGAGACCAACGCCTTATCGTTACAAGCTTATATATGTGGGGCGTGGGTAGCTCGAGCTTGTTTGCGATGGTCGCAGCACCTGCGCTCGGGGTCCGGTATGGACCAACAGGGGCTGTTGGACGTTACCCGCGTGGAGTCGGGATCGGCCTACTTGGCGGATCTGTGTTATGATTTAATACGCTCCCTAGCTAATAGCATGGCCTCCATGGTAGCGGCACGACGGTCCATCTGGTTGCGGAATTGGGCGGCCGACGGTTCTTCCAAGTCTCGCCTCAGTAAACTACCCTTTAAGGGCAGGTTGTTATTTGGGGAGGCTCTGGATAAGTTGGTGAAGGATCTCGGTGAGTCGAAGGGTGGTCGACTTCCAGAGGATAAGCCTAAGCTTAATAGGTCGTCCACCTCAGCGCGCGGCCAGTTTCGGGATGCGCGCAGATTTCGTTCTTCCCGGCTGTGGACTTCGCAGCGCGGTCGTTTTGGAACCCGTCATCAAGGGTTTCGTGGTTTCAGAGGAGCGGGAAGGGGCTTCTCCGGATCCGCCTCTTCCTCGGTCTCTTCCTTTAATCGCAAGCCACAATGAAACGAGGCGGGCTCTAGAGGAAGACCCGGTCATCGGGGGTCGTTTGCGCGACTTTCTTCCTTCTTGGGCCCAAATTACGTCAGATCGGTGGGTGCTGCAGATTATAGAAGAAGGTTATGCCCTAGAGTTTGCGCACCCACTTCCGGATTCGTTTGTTCTGTCTCCCAGGAAGGGAGCTCAAAAGGCGCGGGACATCCGCGTGACCCTGGATCGGCTTCTCTCTCTGGGGGCCGTGGTTCCGGTCCCGCCTTTGGAAAGAGGCGCAGGTCGCTACTCCATCTATCCATTATCCAAGTTGTTATTCCTGTTCTATGTAAAACCAAACAAATTGTGTTTAGGTTGTTTTTGTTATACTGTAAACCGCGCTGATACCGAATAGTGCGGTATATAAGCAACTGTAATAAATAAATAAATAAATAAATTTTGTGGTTCCCAAAAAGGGCGGTTCCCTTCGTCCAATCTTGGATCTCAATGGCGTGAATCGCGCTCTCAGAGTACCGCACTTTCGCATGGAGACCCTGCGGTCAGTCATCGTAGCGGTGCGTCAAGGGGAATTTTTGACATCCCTCGATCTTACAGAGGCCTATTTACACATTCCCATCCGGCCCTCCCATCAACGGTTTCTCCGCTTTGCGCTCCCGTGGGGCCATTTTCAATTCCGGGCCATGCCGTTCGGACTCGCCACGGCTCCCCGCACCTTCACAAAGGTAATGGTTGTAGTCGCGGCAGCGTTGCGCAAGGAGGGCATCCTGGTCCATCCATATCTCGACGACTGGTTGATTCGAGCGAAGTCCAGTCGGGAGTGTGTGCAAGTCACGAGCAGGGTGGTGGATCTCCTTCGGTCCCTCGGATGGGTGGTGAACGAATGCAAGAGTTGTCTGTCTCCGACACAGGATCTCGAGTATCTGGGAGTCCGCTTCGACACAGCAAGGGGCTTGGTGTGCCTTCCGGAGCGCCGCGAGCTGGCGTTGCGGGCTCTGGTCCGTCTCTTCCGGGGGATGCCAGCTCCGTCGGCGTGGTGGTACCTGCGGCTCCTCGGCACGATGGCGGCGACCTTGGAGGTGGTGCCTTGGGCGCGCTTCCACATGCGTCCGCTGCAGAGTGCTCTTCTGCGACGTTGGTCCAACCAGTTCGACTCGTTGAACAAGAGATTGCCTTGCCCAAAGACGGTTCGCCGATCCCTCCGGTGGTGGCTCTCCGCCGAGAACCTGTCGTGAGGGATTCCCTTGGAGCCTCCTCTGTGGGTTCCGTTCACGACGGATGCGAGCTTAACCGGCTGGGGGGCTCACTGCGAGTTCCGCTTTGCTCAGGGGGAATGGTCTCCCCTGGAGGCCTCTTGGTCGATCAACCGTCTCGAATTGCGGGCAGTCCGGCTAGCCCTGGTGGACCTGGAGACCCTGGTTCTCGGACGGCCGGTGAGAGTCCTGTCGGACAATGCGTCCACTGTAGCTTACATCAATCGCCAAGGGGGTACCGGCAGCGTGGCCCTGGAGGCAGAAGCGGCGGCCTTGTTCAACTGGGTGCAAACTCGCCTTCCGGCAATCTCGGCGGCTCACATTGCAGGCGTAGACAATGTCCAGGCCGATTTTCTCAGCAGAGTGCGGGTGGACCCCGGAGAATGGGAGCTAAACCCACAGGTTTACGCGCAAATCGTCCGGCGGTGGGGTCCACCCATCATGGATCTCATGGCGACCTTTCAATCAGCCAAGACAGGGCGCTTCTTCAGCAGGCGAAGGGAGCGCATGTCCGAGGGGCTCGACGCTCTCATTCAGCCGTGGCCCACGTCCGGTCTTCTTTATGTCTTTCCTCCGTGGGCTCTGATCGGCCGGGTCGTACAACGTATCGAGAGCCACCGGGGTCGCGTGTTACTGGTGGCCCCGGATTGGCCCCGGAGGCCCTGGTATGCCGATCTGGTCCGGTTGCGCGACGGCGTTCCTTGGCTCCTGCCCGCTCTACCGGATCTTCTTCTTCAGGGTCCCTTGCGGATGCCCCAAGTGGATCGATTCTCGCTTACGGTTTGGCCATTGAGAGGGCTCGGCTGAAAAGGAAGGGCTACTCCCCCGCGGTGATTTCTACCCTTCTGCGGGCGAGGAAAACGTCCACTTCTCTTACTTACGTTCGGATTTGGAGGATTTTTGAAGACTGGTGCTCCCGCGGGGAGTCCGGGCGGCGACGGTTTCAGTGCCCATCGTTTTAAGTTTTCTTCAGGATGGTTTCGATAAGGGCCTTGCAGCTAGTTCCCTAAAAGTCCAGCTGGCGGCTATCTCGTGTTACCGCGGCAAGGTTTTGGGTCGTCTGCTCGGGGCTCATCCGGATGTACGCCGATTCCTTACGGCTGTTTTTCATTTCATTTGCGGCCCTCCCGCAGAGTTTTCGTTCCTCCTTGGGACTTGAATTTAGTTCTGAGGGCCCTGGTTCGTGAACCTTTTGAGCCCCTGCGCAGGGCGTCTCTGAAAGATCTCACGCTGAAGGCGTTTTTTCTTGTAGCCATCTGTTCGGCACGGCGCATTTCAGATCTGCATGCATTGTCCTGTCGAGAGCCTTTCTTGTCTTTTTCCGCGGATCGGATCGTTCTCCGTCCGGTTCCTTCCTTTCTGCCAAAGGTGGTGTCTCCCTTTCACATGAATCAAGCAGTGTTTCTTCCAGTGCTTTCTTCGCAATCTGTCGGGTCAATGGACAAAGGTCTTCTCCGGCTCGATGTGGGTCGGACGCTCCATCGTTATTTAAAGGTTACCGAGTCTTTTCGGAAATCTGACCGGCTTTTCGTGCTCTTCGGGGGTGCGCGTAAAGGGGAAGCGGCGGCTAAAGCCTCCATTGCTAGATGGCTCAAAGAGGCGATCGCGTCCGCGTATCTGTTGCAACAGCGGTCTGTTCCGGAGGGTCTGAGGGCTCATTCCACTAGGGCTCAGGCGACCTCTTGGGCGGAGTATAGCCTGGTTCCGCCGGCAGATATCTGTAGGGCGGCCACTTGGTCGTCTCTGCATGCTTTCAGTAGACACTATCGCTTGGATGTGTCAGCGGCTCGGGATTCCTGTTTTGGTTCGGCGGTTCTGCACGCCGGATGGCAAGGTCCCGCCCGGTCTTAACTGCTCTGTTACATCCCAATTGTAGAGGACTAAACTGGATTACCGAACAGGAAATTGAAATTACACTAACCTGGTAATTGTAGTTCCTGGAGGGTCCAGTTTAGTCCTCCTTCCCTCCCGACTATCTGCTAATGTGGTGCGGCGCGCCTTTCCGAATGGTTGATATTAAGACGGTTCCTCTTGCCGTTCGGTCCCTCTGTGGCAGCCGCGTTTTTTGCAGAGGCTCCTCTCTGTCTCGGGGGTTCAGGCAGCTCCTGAACTTCTGGTGGGGAGCGGCGTTTTGATTCCTGAGGCGTCGGTGCCGGCGCAATGCAGTGTTCTGACTTCCTCGTTTGGGGAGGGGGTTGGATATTCCTTGGGGGGGAACAAATTGTTCTTTAATTAGGTCATTTTGTATATTAATCTAATGTGTTGCTTCGTTAAGTATGCTTTGTTACTAGTGCACTGGGGACTTCTGGGAGCTCCTGCTGCATATATACTACAGAAGATTTGATTGGTCCAGTCTCCCGGCTGCAGGAGGAGGGGCACTACCCAATTGTAGAGGACTAAACTGGACCCTCCAGGAACTACAATTACCAGGTTAGTGTAATTTCCATTTGCTTCATATGATCTTAAGATAGCCAAACAAGCAGAAAAGACAATGGTGAAAAGCAGAAGGATGCTTTGGTGCATAGGAAGGTCCAGTAGGAAGAATGAGGTTATTGTGCCTTATTATACATCTGATAAGACCTCATTTGGAGTACCTTGTGCAATTTTGGAGACCACACCATCAAAAGGATATAAACAGGATGGAGTCTCTGCAGAGGATGACTACTAAGATGGTCATTGGTCTTCATCATAAAGCATATGGAAACAAACTTAAAGGTCTCAATATGAATACTTTGGAAGAAAAGTGGGAGAAGGGAGATATGATAGAGATGTTCAACTACCTCCATGGCATAAAGACTCTTTCAATTAAAAGAAAGCTTTGGAACAAGAGGCATAAGATGAAGGGGATAGACTCAGGAGCAATCTGAGGAAATATTTCTTTATGCATATGTGGAATAGCTTCCCTGTGGTGGTGGTGGTGGTAAAGAGGATACCTGTATCTGAATGCAAGAAAGCATGAGACATGCACAGAGGATCTCTAAGAGAAATGAAGAAACTGTAGAATTTAGAATGAATGGAAAGGCAGACTGGAAAGGCCATGTGGTCTTTCTCTGCCTTCATTTTTCTCTGTTTCTGTTTCTTACTTCTGGTGGTGTTAATAAGCCTCCCAAGCTATTGCTCTGGCAGCTTGATGCCATTCAAATACAAAAGAGAATCACTAAGATTAAGAGTAGCAGTGGCACTGAAACAGCAGTATCTAGCTACTTTGGCTGAGTACTTTGGTGAGTTTTATAGCTGTGTGTATTCCCCTCAGTTTGAATTTGATTAGGGTGATATTTCTCATTGGCTGTAATCCTGGAGTCTACTTCAGCTGAGCGAAATTGTCCACCAGTTTTTGGATATTCCTTTTTTCTTTACAGGAAGAAGTGATGGCTATTAAGAGTCTAAGGGGTATGTTTACTAAACGTGAATAACGCGCGTAGTATGACGTTAACGACCGTAAGTGCAGTGTAACGCGCGTAAACATGCGCCAACGACCGGTAACGTCGTACTATGCGCGGTAACCGCGCTTAACGATCGTAAAGCCTCACGGCGCTTTAAAACAGCGCAGAAGGTGGAGAGTGGGCGGAGAGAAGGGGTCAATGGGCGGAGAGGGGGAGTGGAGAGGCTCCCCCTCACTAACGCGCTGTAATTCTGAGCTCAATTCCAACGCGAATGAAAACCTGTCGTTAAAGGCATTTAAAGGGAAGAGAAACCATTTCCGTCAGCAATGTACAGAAAAACCGGGGAAACACACAAAACGTGAGCAGTGTGATACATGTGCACAGAACAAAATTCCAAATAAAACGTTAAAAATGACCACAAGAAACAGTTTAAAAAACATAATTCAGCTGGGCAACAGTGATAGCAATGGGCAACAAGGAACAACACTCCCTGGAAAGCACCAAAATAAAAAGAAATGATGTGTGGAAGGGTCTACGCTCCGCAGACCCTTTCAAAGAGCATTTCATTGTAATGGAGCTGTCCTGGGAGTGTTGTGTAATGTTTCCCAATGATATCATTGTTGCCCAGCTTGGTTATGGGTGTGTGCCCCTTTTGTGAGGTCTTTTCTGAGGTTTATGTGCACCTTTGTCTGCATACAAGGTAAATGAGGCCACAGTAAACCTGTTGCAGAGCAGGGTTTCTGACTCGTCAGGCAGGTTTAACTAACCCCAGGGACTGCACTGCTTCTGTGGCCACAGTGTGGTGCAACAGACACAGCCAGTGCCTATAAGACCAGAGGGTCACAGGTTCAAATCCCAGCTGGGGCTCCTGCTAACCCAGTCCCCATAGTTTTACCCACCACTAAACAGTGATAGTAAAGACACTCCTTTATTGCAGAGAACATACGCATGGCCTATATTTTACCACACCAAACAGACACCAGAAACAAGCACATTACCTAAAGCAGAGTCCCGCAAATGCAGTCCTGGAGGGCACCACACCATTCCAGCCTCATGCTGCCTCTAATAAAGATGCCTGTGCTGCATAGCTATGCACCACCCCCATGGTATGCAGATGTAGCTCATGCATATTTATGAGGGACAGCATGAAAACCCGAACAGTGTCTGGAACACCAGGACTGGAGTTGGGGAACTCTGCCGTAAAGCAGCAGCCAACAGGGCCACCCACCCACCCACAGGCCCCATTGGCCAATGCCTCCTATCTCCCAATACTAGCAGTTGCATACCTTAGCAATGCCACCCTCCACCTGGGTATATGGTACAGAGCTAGCAAACGTTACCTATGATAACTGGCAGATATCAATTCCTACGTTAAGCACAATTTGCTCATTGAGCTCCACCATAACAATCATTCTGATGTCTGCAGTGTGTGCTGCAGATCTGGTCTCTGACAGTGTTCACCACCCTGGGGAGTGACCCCCCAACAGCCTTGTGTACCATATCCATGCCTGTACTATGCCCATGACTGGTGTGGTGGGTATGGCTGCTGACCACCTCTATAGTAGCACAATGCTGGCATAGGTGTGGGGGTGGCTGTCTGTCTATCCAGTGTGTGGTGGCTGCAAACACCTTCCACAGTCCACACTGCCAGCAATGTTTCCAGTATTGGGCTGCCAATGTGCATAATGAGGAGCAAGGTACCATGGGTCTAGGCCGGACAGGGTGGCCTGGCCAGGGTGTATCTGCACAGGGCATAGGGCAGTGACAGGCACATTGTAGTGCCCGGCCACCACCTACACAGACAGGGTGACCTCAGTATATCCTGCTGAGAGCTCACTCTCACCCTGACTGTGCAGTGACCACAGCATGGCTAGGCACTCCCATGGTGCTATCTAGTATTTCCCTCATGTGATAAATATGGGTTTCCTTTTGGGGCCCAGTCACTGATGCATCTGCTTGCTGTGTATGCTGACATCCCAGTTCTGGGTGCAGGCATCTCCACTGGGCACTAGCAGACTGTTTGCAGCTGGTAGGTGTTGTGATGGAGTGGCTTGCACCAGGGGAACATCAGATAG
The DNA here is from genome assembly GCA_033557465.1 of Ichthyophis bannanicus. Taxonomy (NCBI): domain Eukaryota; kingdom Metazoa; phylum Chordata; class Amphibia; order Gymnophiona; family Ichthyophiidae; genus Ichthyophis; species Ichthyophis bannanicus. Next base: position 956,202,394 of record CM066032.1, read on the forward strand.
TGGTGGGGTGCAGCATACCATATCCAGGCCTAATGTCTGTTTGCTATTGTGTTATGGCTGTGTACAGAGCTGCATTGACTGCCCCTCTCCTGCCACCTTTGCAGGGAGGTAGACTGTGGAACTGTTGATGGGCGACCCTGTTTGCCACCCTCAGCCCTGTGGGAGGGGGTGGTGGTGGTGCATGGGGGCTATACCTGACTGAAACAGACAGAGATGTCCAAGGTGTTCCTGCAGAAACTACCTATCTTACACAGTAACACTGCTTTGGACCTGCACCATGGATGGTGCTGTGGACCTGGTGCTGGGCGCCTCACTGCACCCTCAGGGTGAGCACAGTACCCGCACAATGTGATGGTGTGTAGCTACTCTGTGCCAGTACAACACACGGTCAGTACCCCCTACCAGGCCGAGGTGCTGTGGGGTTGCACATGGTCACTTCCCCCTACCAGGCCGAGGTGCTGTGGGGGTGCACATGGTCACTTCCCCCTACCAGGCCGAGGTGCTGTGGGGGTGCATTCCCCATGGTGTGTATCTGTGGACAGCTGCTTTGCATGTGCAGTGCATCATGGGTGTGACTGGCCCAATCCAACCCTGTGAAACTCCAGCACCTGCTCACAGGCTCTGATAAACCATAGGCCATCACACGTACATCTGTTAGCATAATGCATAGGTGCAGGACACCCTACAAAGTCTGTAATATAAGATGCCCACACTGGTAAAAACACACGTACCCACGCACGTAAACAAACACGTACCCACTCATGATTGTACGCGCGCAGCTACGCACGGGGCTACGCACGTACCAATGCACGCAACCTCGCACGTGGCTAGGCACACTCCGAGGGTGTTTTTCTGACACCAATACTCAACGTAACGAAAAACATGCCTCCTCTTTCCCTCTGTAATGTACAGGGTGATGCCTGGGACAGCCTTCTGCGTTAGGCACACTGGGGACTCGAACCCATGCTGCTTGTAACAGCGGTCAGTACCGTAACCATTGTGCTACAGCTCTGTTTCAGTGCTGTTCAGTGTCTGTACGTCTTCTTACGTTTAACACGCAGTAATGTGGCACGGCGCCCGGTAACGCTCGTTAAGTTTTCTAACGCGCGGTAGTGGTGACGATGTACCGCCCATGTCCTTATTTGGGGTTTCTTTCACTACCGCGGCTCCTAACGCGAATTGCACTAACGCAGCTTAGTAAACATACCCCTAAGAGTCTGATGTACATAGTTCCCCCAGTTGAAAGCAAGTTTTACTTCCTGTTCTTTGTAAGAGCCTAATAGGAGCCTATTTGGCACAGATCCGTTTTATGTAAACCACGCTGATTTTTAAGAGTGCGGTATATAAGAACAAAAAAAAATAAATAAATAAAGAGTAATAAAGCAGTAGATCCAGATACCCTTTCAATGGAATCCTACAAAAATGTGTTGTTTTTCTATAATCTTATTGTACGTTTTTAATGTTGGCCAAAGGAAAACAACCTTTTTTATAACGCCTCTATATCTGTTATTCGCAAAGATGGGGATATTTCATTGTTAAATGTTCATTATACATTTTTTTTGTCATGATGCTGTCTTTCAGGATAGAGTCTCAGATATAGTCTACCCAGATCAAGCTATTTATTTAGCTCTAATTTTGTTCTGATAATATTAGACACCTGCTTAACAATCATTCTGCACTATGCTGAAGATTCATATCTTGTGTCCTGGTTATCCATTTGTTATTGGCATCATTATAGCCTATGGCAGTGGTTCACAATCCAGTCCCTTCAGCACACGCAGCCGATTCAGTTTCCAGGATATATATGAAAAAGATTTGCATGCACGTCCTTCTTCGTATGTGAATTTATCTCATACATTATCATTATTGATATCCTGAAAACACAACTAACTGGTTGTGCCCTGAGATGTGGATTGAGAACCACTGGTGTATGGGGCCAGAAAATAGTACTTGTTTTTGCATGACCAGTGTGTGAAGCTCACAATGAATCAAACCCATGTTCCTTGGGAGTAGATGCTAACAACTAGCAACTGAAGCCACAGGAATTGCATAGTCAAGGTAGAAGCCAGTGACTAGTTATCCTCTGGACAATAGAAGGTGAGACATGTCCCTGGAGGAGATCACTGGACCAGCAATGGATTCCCAATCAACCCTCTTGCTGGCCCAATGAACTCCTTTTTGAGCATGTCTCGCCTTCTACTGCCCAGAGGAAAACTGTTATGGTAACCATCAAAATGCACCAAAACATGTATTAATGATTACTACATTTTGGCAACATGCCCCTAAATTTACATCCTCTGATAAAATGACAATAACACTGGAAGCAGAAAAGTTGAAGACCTATGAAGAAAGCAGAAAGGAGGAATATCAAACTAAGTTATTTAGATAGATCTATTTGCATTGTATATGGCATTTTCAATAACATCATATGGATGTGAAAGTTGGACTGTGAAAAATATAGGAAGTAAATTGATGCCTTTGAATTATGGTTCTGGCGACGAGTACTGCGTTTTCCATGGACTGCCCGAAGAACAAACCAGTCAGTACTAGAGGAGATCAAACCTAAGCTTTCTTTAGAAGCTCAGATGACAAGACTTCGACTTTCATACTTTGGACACACTATGCGAAGAGAGAGATCATTAGAGAAAGACATCATTCTTGGCAAGGTAGAAGGTTAACGCAAAAGAGGAAGGCCAGCAATGAGATGGATCGATACAATAACAGCAGCTATGGGTGTCAGTCTGTCAACAATGAGCCGCCTGACTGAAGATCAAACGCAATTTAGGACAACTATCTAGAGGGTCGCCATGAGTAGACACTGACTTGATGGCACTTAACAACAACAAAACAGAAATTTAATTAATGAAATGAAAAACTGCAATATTCTAGAGGGACTTGGAGAAGAATAATTTTGTAGTTAACATACCACCAACCAAAGCTGAAATACAAAATTTCTAGAGAAGCTTACGGTATATGAGAACGTTATAGCGTATAGCGGGCTATGCAGGCCAAAAATCATCATTTTGTTATTTTCCATGTCATTTATGGAATTTTTCATTTTATTCAGTTTTTTAATTGTTTTGGGGGGCTATGTTGTCAATAGTGTATGCCATTGTTCAATAGTGCACCGCAGAGCACAGTAGGCTACTCAACATGCGGAGAAAGAAGGCAATGAATGCAGAAAAAATACCAGGACCAATGCAATTAGGAAAATAAAATACCTAGCCAAGAAAGGTAGAAAATCATTTTATTAATGTAACAATTGGAATATATTATTCTAGCACTGGGAATGTTTAGGAGTAAGTGCACTCCATTGCATAAGGAAATGGAAAATGTAAACATCAAAACTATGTAATATCCTGAAATGACAACCAAAGAGTTGGAAATTGGGTCTGTTTCCCAACTAAGCATATAGCAAACATTAATATAAGTTAGTAAATGAGGCCTTTAGACTGTAAGCCCTTTGGGGATAGAGAAAACACCTACTGCTCCTGAACGTAACTCACCTTGAGCTACCAATGAAAATGGATGAACTAAATTTAAAAAAAAAAAACTTTTTTGATGTGAAGGTCCACATATAAAATAATATATTTTTTCTTTGTTTTTTCCCAGTTGGAAAGTGCAGAGCTGTATGTTCGCCTTGTTAATGCAAGAGATGAAGATGTTCAAAGCACTTCACCCATTGAACCTAACAATGCTGTATTCTACAAGTACCCACCTTTGGTAGGCTACTGTTAGTGTATTACACCATGACAATCTGTAATGTAAGGTTTGTAGTATGCAGCAAATAAAATCGAACCCCTTACTCTCTGCCCGGTGATAAAATACCACAATTAGGCCAATACAGTGCTATACAGTGTTCCTTGTTAAGTGCCACCACCCACACAGCTTCATATTGTGTCACTCCCTGATAATGCTTAGGATCTCCCAATTAGAGCTAAAAAGCAGTTCAGGTTAAAATCTGAATCTTCAAGGGTAACTTGATGTCATGAGCAGTGTAGGCAGCATTTCTGCTTAGCTCTGAGGGCTGGTTCCCCATCCAACCTTATCTGAATGATCGTTAAACCTTTTGCACACCACCACCATCTTTTGCACTTCTTAAAGGTGCATGGACAGATTTATAACCAAGTCAGGCAGTACAATGTCTTCCAAATAAGTGAAAAAAGATTAGAACCAGCTCAGGCCCGTGGAGGGCAAAATGGCCAATGGGCCTTCAACGGGACTTGTAGCCAAGGTAAGTGGTGTTGTAATATCAAAACAGACAGCCTCAGTGGTTAAAGCTATGGACTCAAAGTTTGAACAGTTATGTCACAGACTGAAACTGGTTTCCCAGACCATAGTCAATTTGGAGAAACAGTTGAGTGAGGTAGACAGCTAAGTAAGTATCAAGGATGGAAGACAAACTGCAGGAGACTCGAGTGGAGATAAAAATTGTTAAACGCTTACTTGCTGTACCAAAGAGAAATTAGATGGGCTAGAAAATAGATCCCATAAGAGAAACCTACAGTTTATCAGCATTCCAGAGATGCTTACTGACAGGGAGCTGCCTTAAGGCTGCAATAATACAAGCATACAAGAACGAATAGGACCTGAACTTTGGACATAGTAGGCTGCTTATCTGCTAAGACTATTCTGCCAAAGTGGTGGCCAAATGCAAGTTCTCGCTAGTCTGTAATGAAATGTATTAGAAGCAAACTGTATTATAAGCATTCTGTTATCATATTTTCTTTAAATACATCATGTACTATGTAAAATTAGTTTGGTTAATCTGCATTGATTCATTTATCATGTTTTCTCATTAAGTCCCCCCTATGTAATATTAAAAAGCATTTTTGTTCAATGTAAACAGCTTTGATCAAAGGAAAGCAGCTTATAAAAAAATTAATGAGGGGAAGTAATCACCTGTGGAAAGCCATCAGAGACCCAAGTTTTTTGGCAAAAATGATAGTGCTGGACAAGAGCAATCTGGGGGCTGAATGGACAACAGCAAGGAGGAGTCCTGACTCCACGCAACACATCAGGTTGTTAGAGTAAGACTGTCACAAACATGGTGCAACAACAGGGATATGGACTGCTTTGGCTTTCTTGAGTCAAACTGGGCATAAAGACATTTTAATAAGCCAGATGCACAGATGGTATTCCAGAACAACAGAATTTTTGCTGTTTTTTAATGCAAGTGGGGGTTGGTTCAGGAAGAGGTTGGGTAATGAGTGTGGTTGTTTCTGGGCAGCAGTCATAGAGTAGATAATCATTAAATGGAGCCTGGCAAGAGGGATGTGTGGGTTTAAGTCTGAAGTATTGGGAAATTACTGTGCTGTGTTGGATTAGGAGCATTTTTATTTAATATCAGCTCTGTTATTCTATTAAGCTTGCTGGGGAGATGGAACTAGGTAAGTCTAGGGATATGAGGAGGAGGTGGGAATTGATGTAGTTTGATGTGAATGGCAAGAAGTACATATATACTTGGATATGGACAGGATCTGTTATTGGGTGAGTGAATAGTTAGTATTTGTTTGCTTTGGGGTGCTGTGTGCATGCAGGAGGAGGGGAGAATAGGGATGTGTACCTCCGCATGGAGATCATGTGGCCTATATGGAGGTGGGGATAATTCCTATATGATTGTGGAGTGGGGTTGGAGGGTAGGGAGCAATTAGGAGAGGTGAGATGGGTGGGAAGGGAGAGGGTTTGCCTTATTGGGGTTTGTGGACAAGATGAGGGACTGGTTCTATGTGTAAGATGCCTGCAAGCTGAAGCCCTCATGAAACAAGTGGAGCAGCTGAGAGAAGAGAATGGAAAGGTTGAGAAACATCCATGACAGCGAGAGATACGTTGACGAGATGCTTCTTGAGGCAGGCAAGCTCTTGACAGAGGTGAAGATGGCACAGTACAAAAGAAGAGAGCTGGACATGGGTCATTACAGCCTACAGAACTGACGCTCCAATTCCAAAGCCACCATTCCTCAAATTGCAGCCCTGGAGGTGGAAGAGATGAAAACATTCCCAGGAACAGGAAGAACTGGAGCACAAACACTGCAAAGTTGCAGAATCAGTGACCACAATGAAGAGAAGTGGTGGTTGGTGAAACTCTTCTGAGGGATACTGAGATGTTCATCTGGTCATTGTTATAGTTTATTGCATTTTCTATACTGCCTTTCACACCAAGAGCAAAGTGGTTTGTTAAGATTATTAAAAAGAAACAGAAAGGAAAGCCAAAAAATATATGACAGGAAAGCAAAACAAGAGGCAAAAAAGTCAGAAAATTACAAAAAAACAAATAGACGTGAACAAAAAAATGAAAGGGGCTGGAGTAGGGGGGTCATGATAGTGACAGGGACAGAAAACAAATAAGTGTACCTAGGTTGTGCTACTGGGTGGTACTGGCCTGGGTCCAGGCTGTGTCCAGTCTTTTGGACCCTGCTATCCAAGAAGATACTACTGAAGAGGTGGGTCTTCATATCCAATTTAAACCTTTTGTATGAAGCTTGGAGACGAAGCTGAGCTGGCAGGCTGTTCCATAGCATCGGGGCAAGGAAAAAAAAGTGTAGACTGTGTTGTGTATTCATAGTGAGCCTTGGTTGGGTGTGGCAATCATAATCGATTCCCTTGAATTGACTGGAGGGGGTGGGCTGAGCAATACGGGATTGTCAGGGATGATAGATACTCTGAGGCAGACTGGTGAAGGGCTCTGTGAGTCAGTGTAAGGATTTTATAATGGATGTGCCAGTGGTATTGAATCAGAAGCAGGGTTGCAGGATCATATTTTCTGGATGAAGTGCGAAACCAAATGGCCATATTCTGAATGGTCTGAAGAGCATCTGAGTTCAGTGTTTGGTAGGCCGGCATACAGAGTGTTGCAATAGTCAATGCGTGAAATAACTGTGCTAAGAACAACATGTGGTTTGAGCTTGGATATCCAAGAAGGAGTGGATGATGCGGAAATGTCACAGGGAATAGAAGATGATCTGATCACAGAGCTGACCTGTTGTGAGAAGCAAACGTCAGTCTCAAGAGTAATGCCTAGGTATTTGAAGGACAAGGTTAAGGTAATGGGGGTACCTTGCAGAATTGGTTCAGTAACTGGGGGTTGGGAACCATTTGTTATCCAAATGGCAGTGGTCTTCCTGGGGTTAACTGCAAGCAGTGTGTGTGGAGCCAATCAGAAGCCAGCACAAGGCATTGATTCATTGCGGGGAGATATGGGTTATTGCTATCCATATGTCATCTGTGTATATATAAGTTTTTCTCCAGGAACAAGCAGGAAGTCAGTCCTCACATATGGGTGACGTTGGCGCCAATGAAGCCCTCATGCAGAGCAATTCCCCAGCTTTCAAAGAAAGCCTTTGGGATTGCATCGCACATGCGCGGTCCCCTTCCCGCCCAAGGGTGCCATCTTGCTCAGTCTTCTTTTTTCCGCGGAGCCCAATGGACGTAGTCCCATTTTCACCGTAGAAAAAATAGAAAAGTTGAATAATTTTGTTCAGCTTCCTGGTTCAACGCCAGTTCCCCTTCCCGCCTTTGGGTCAGTACACCGGTATCGAGACCATTCTTATTTTTCGTTTTTGTCCTTCATGACTAGCATTCGCGCTCTTTTTGACCTCGCAGGGGCCCTTTTTCCCCTGATGACTGCCAGCGGGTTTAAGAAGTGTGATCGGTGTAAGAAGCTGATGTCTCTCACCGACACACACGACTGCTGCCTCTGATGCCTCGGCCCTGACCATGACCCGGTGGTCTGTGGGCCGTGTGGTAAGATGTCTTCTAAATCTTTGAAGAGCAGGCAGCATCAACATGACAGAATTTTTTCTGAGTCTGCGTCCGGCCGGGCCTGGACCTCCTCAGAGGCCTCAACGTCTCGAGACTCAGAGCCCGTTTCGTGTGTCTTCTGAGTGGGGGTCTCCATCCAGGGAACACCGTAGGAAGAAAAAGCTTATGAGGGCGGTGTCGCTGGACGCCTCTGATCGGCCTGGGCCCTCGGGTTCCAGGCTGCGGAGCCCGGAACGCTGCCCCGGGTCCAAGGTAACTTCTGTTGTCCTCGTAGACTCTCCTCCGGGAGAGCCGGTGTCGGGCCCGACGGCATCGGGTCCCAAGCCAGGAGCTGCAGAGCCTTCTGAGCTCGGTCTCAGGTTGGCGGCCCTGGAGAGCAGCATGGCTGCCTTCATGGAGCAGCAGCGAGCACTGATGGCTGGTCTCGCTGGTCCATCCGCCCCGACCACCGGGACGTCGAAGTTGACGTCGGAGGCAGAGCCGATCCTCGAGTCAATCAGGTCTCGGGTCGATCCTCTGCCAAGGTCCCCCTCGACCTCCCATTTGAGACCTAGGTCATCAATGCCGGTGCCCTCAGCGTCGGGGCGGTCGGGCTCGAAGCCCTCGAGGCCAGAGCCCATCGAGTCCTCCTCGGAGGACTCGGCATGGGAGACAGAGGAGAAAGACTCCCCAGACACCTACCGAACCCGGTGTATCCCTTCAGACTCTCTGGGTTCAGAGCCTCGGAATAGGTCCCCGCCGGAGGACACTCAGTTCTCGGACTTCATAAGGGACATGCCCAAGGCTTTGGCATTCCCTGCGGACACCGAGGAAGAGCCTCGAGCCGAGGAGCTCGATGCCCTCCAGTATGACTCTCCTCCGAAGGAGGCCCTTACTGTACCAGTGCCTCCGATGTTGGAATGGCTGATGCTCCGCATGTGGGAGTCCCCGACCTTGATGCCAATGCTCAGCAAGCCAGTCAATTCCATCTATCGAGTCTGCAAGAGTCCTGGGTCCCAGAAAACACAGCTGCCGCACAACTCCATGGTTGTGGAATCGGCCATGCACTGGCTGAAAAGTCAAAAGACGCACTCCTTGGTGCCTCCTGGCCGGGAGGCCTGGAACCTGGACACCCTCAGCAGAAAGTGCTACCAGGGCTCGATGCTGTGTCCAAACCTACCAGCTGTACATGGGCATGTACCTACGGGACCTGGCAAAGGAGATTGCCGTGTTCTCAGCTGGCCTTTCCGAGGAACCCTTGCATGCTTCAAAGCCTTGTCCACGGGGATCCGAGAGTGCTCGAAGTTCATGTCTCGAGCAGCTTACGACGGCTTTGAGGCTTCGGCCTGAGTAGCCACGGCCGGCATCGGTGCACGCCGTCAGTCCTGGCTCATGTTGTTGGACCTGTAGCCATGGGTGTAGGACAAGTTGGTTGATGCCCCATGCTGAGGTGACAACCTCTTTGGCAAACCCATGACTGAAAAGGCTGCAGAACTCGAGTCCGAGTACTTGACCCGGACAAGGTTGTCGAAGAAGAAATCTGAACCTTTTCACAAGAAGAAGGCCTCAGGGAAAAAAACCTTTTTCCCCAGGAAGGGTACGGCTTACAGAAACTACCCCACTTACCAGGCCACCCCAGCTCCCCAACAGGGGCAACAGGCCCAGGGACAGGGGCATGGCCCACGTAAGCCGAAGACCCCCAAGCCTCCAGCTCCGGCTCCTTCCCAGCAGGAGGGGGTTTTGGACTACAGTGCATAGCTCCTCTCCCCAGTGGTGTGGCCCTGCACAGGAGGAAGGCTGGTCCTGTATGATCACAGGTGGCCAGCCATTACTACTGACACCTGGGTTTTGAGAATAGTCCCTAGCAGGGCTATTTGGCTCATTTCAACCAGGTGTCCCCACCTCGCTTTTTTCGCAGGAGAGCCTCTAAGGACCCCTCTTTACAGGAACGCCCTATCGCCTACTGGGAGGAAGTTGGCAGGTTCTCGCTACAGGATCATGGTCGGGTGGAACCGTTTTGGCCGCCTATACAAACTCTGGCAGGGGCAACGGCCTTTTACTCCAGGTATTTTCTCATGACCAAAAAGAAAAGGAGGCCGTTGCGATTCCCAGTCCTAGACCCTTTTGTCGAAATGGGAACAAGTTCCGGGGATGATGACGAAAAGTTCGAAGATGCTTTCCCTTGGGAGTTTCCTGCTAGCCCGTTAGCCTCCACCACGGAGACTGGCCTTATGGCTTCCTTAGATTTAAAAGTGATGCGTAGACTCACATCCTCATTACACGGTCCAGACGCACTGACAATACCTCAGTTTGTGGTCGGCTAGGAATACCACTTCCTGTACTAAAGTGCTTCCCGTTGGCCTAGCTTCCGCTCCCTTAGCAGTGTTACCAAGATGCCTAGCAGTAGTGCGGCGGCCTTTCTCAGAAGTCGAGAGGAGTTTTCCGTCTTTCCATACCCTGGGACGAACTGGCTCCTCAGGGGGGCGCCAATCGGGCTCGCGAGGGAGAGGGCAATGACAGGCCACTGCTCGCACATTGACGCCTGCTGCGGAGCACCTAGGGGTTTTTAGAAAATCACGCGAAAAAGTCCACTTTTACTGCCCACATCACGAACATTGGAGTTTCAATAGGGCGCGAAGAATGCGACACACTTCAGGAAAAAGAGGGCTTACCTGCCTCTGGACAGGGTCAAAGGCGAGTGCTGGGACGTGGTTCAGCAGTCCAGCCACAGGCCTCAAGTCTTCCTTCGCCAAGGGTTTTCCTGGCACCTCCTGGGCCATATGGTCTCCACCGGTGCATGTGATTCTGCAGTATGCTCGGGGGGACAATTCCAGCATGTGCACCAGCTCAATGGAGTGCTCAGATATACCAGTGGGACACAAGCGCACTGCATGCGCCTCAGAAACAGCGCATAGCAATTTTTTGATCACAACTATCCTGTGTGAGCCGACGCTAGGTGCAATGAGTGGCTTCACCCCCCCCCAACTTGCTTTAGGGAGTAC